>WNGS01169498.1:57765967-57786434 GCA_020271785.1 Procambarus virginalis
ACACACACACTGCCTGTCATTAATACCGTAGCAAAGAGATCAGTGATGAGCCAAGATACATGTAAAGTGTTTTTAGAAGTGGAAGACTTGCGTGAGAGTGGCACTTGTGGAGCCCACAGCCACTCCTCTGAATAGACAGTACGTTTTAATACTAAATGTAATAAGTACATTCTGACTACCGGCTTAGTACATAAATACACTTATCGCCAGCATCGCACCAAAATATTCTGAATATTAGAGTTTAACCTGAGAAGCTGTATAGAAAACCACGACCTAACCTAACCTTCTTAGTGTTGGAGGACAAGCATTTTATTGCTTATTAAATTACAATTAGTACTTACCCTATAGCTATATTGATATATTACAGTTTTATAAAACTAATAAACAAACTAAAATCATTCAATAAATTATAAAGTAGCTCAGGATATTTTCAAATTTTGTATAAAATCTCTATTGTTTAATAAACTGAGAAAGAAATCTTTATATTTAATACTTGTGTATATAGAACTGAACACGAAAACTTCAAACCTAAAAATTTTAAGTGTCTTAAGAGACAATGAGGAGAATATATGGGGAGGTAAATGTAATAGCACAATTAAGTATATTTTGTACTATAACAGACAGTAAGGGATGTATTTATTATATTTAGTATTAAACGAACTGTCTAATCAGAGGACGCGTCGGGAGCCCAGGAACTGTAGCACTCGCTGTTGACGGAGACTACACGACTACCACGCCAGCACCTGAGACTGGTGTAGTGGTGTGTGTCCCTGATATACCAGTGGTGTCTTGGGGTGTAGCACATACTCTCAGTCTCACCTACCTGAGGCTCCCTCCCTCACCGCTCTGCCTCTCCCTCACTCCCTCCCCCACACTACTCTGCCACACCCTCTACCTCCCTCCTCTCATTACACCTCCATTACCGTCGACTACCTTACTGACCAGATGATACTACTACTACTACTTCCTCTCTCCCTTCTCTCACTCGCCTCCTCCCTTCCCCCCCCCCTGCCCTCCCATGCCCCTTCCACACAACTACTCCTCAACCTGTTCAAAGTCCTCGAAATTTGCAATTATGTTAAATGCCGGACCTTATCCAAGGTTGTGTTATTTCCAGCGCGAGTGAGTAATGGGTTGGTGGAAGTGCTTGTCCTGCTCCAGCACCTGGTCCAGGGAGCCACACTCATTCTCATTATACCTCATTATTGTTACACCTCACACCCTATTTTAGCGTGACTTCTCTTACTCAACAGTTCTGGCCTGATAGAATTTGTAGGGACGAGACGGGAGACATCTCCCGTCACGCAGGGTGCAGTCGCACCTCCACAGATCTCCAGTATCATCTATTGATACTGGTAATGGCTCAAAAGGGCCACCACTTACGGGCTATTCATGCCTGTGCCACCTTTTGCGTGGCTTAATCTTCATCAATCAATCAATCATCTTGTAGGGTCGAGCCATTGAGCTTCGCCTTTTGAACTGTGTGGCTGAGTCCTTTGTTCCTTGTCATATCTAATTTCAACAACAATGGATGTTGGTTGTCTTTGCTATCCTCCACTGCTTGTTCCACTTGCTTACTGCCCATGCATGGCTGCCTTGCATCCCTATGGCTCATCTGCGTCTCCAGCTTCCGGCATGTTTGCATTAGCGTCGAATTGTTGTTTATCAGAGCAGCAGCTCTCCAGCGTGTCAAAGTTCTGGTCGACGTTTAAATCACCATGTGTTCTAACTCGTCTCGCCAGTGTTGTCTCATCTGCAAACACTAGCATAAACACTATTTCCTTAAGTCTTGACATATAGAACAGAATCTAACCGGAATTGATGCACTGATGTTCTCTGTTCTTACTACTTGTTCTCTTGTTCTCTTGTTCTGCTTCTTACTACTATTCTTACTGACCTCTTCAGCCTCTCTGCTACTCTTTGCTTCCTCTTGCTCTTATGTAGTTCAAGTTACTTGTGATTTGAGAATTTTCAGCCAGACAATTGTCCCCTGGTCACACACCTCTACCTTGTGTCTACCTTGTGAGGGTTCTAGGGATCAATGTCTCTTGCAGCCCGGTCTCTGGCCAGGCCTCCTGATTGGTGGTCAGGTCAACCACTAACGTAAGAGTGGTTGACTACCAGGTTGATCAGGGGTCCTTAGAATTGGTACCAATTCACTACCAGGTAGATCAGGGGTTCTAAAGTCTATATACAGCACACAGTCTTTGGAAGCAGCTGTCTTCAAGCTGTCTGGCAGGTCTCCATTCTTCTGTGAAGCATTGCAAGAGGCTAGCTTGCAAGCCTGTAGACATCTTACAAGCCTGTAGTCTTCTTACAAGCCTGTAGTCTTCTTGCAAGAGGCTAGCTCAGAGCCTCGGCTCCACTCTTCAACATCTGTGGGGAAGATCAGGTCTGGCGCCTAAGCCTTCTTTGGATAATTATTTACTTATTCTCAGCACATCTTATATCTTTTATGCTTATAACATTCTATATATCTATTCCATTCACCTGGGCTCTGGGAGACTCGAACCGTGGCCCTTACGTGTGTGAGGCCGAAGTTTTATCACCTGAGCTATTGAGTAGTCTTATATAAGATCTCTTATATATCCATGTTATACGATATTAAAGATATCTTAAGATATATATATATATTAAGATGCAAGATATATGGAGGAGGGCTTGGAGGAGACAAGGGGGTGGGGGGGGGGACCAGGAGAAAGGGATTTTAAAAAACAGAAGAGAGAGAGAGAGAAGGGGGGTGGGGTGGGTTGGGTGGGGGGGATGGGGTTGGACACCTGCAGGCAGGACAACACTTGTGCAATGTTGCTCCACTGTGTCATATTTGTGCCTCTAGTCTGGCTCTCTCTTTTCATCCTAGATCTCTACCAAAATATGTATCCAAATACTCTCTCTCTCTCTCTTTCTCTCTCTCTGTGTCTCGCATCTAAATCTGTATATATACATACATACATTCCCTCCTTTCTTTCTCTCCCTCCATCTCCTCTCTCCCAAGGTATCAAGCATATGTTGTCTCCTCTACACTACCCACAATGCCCCTCTCTCTCTCATTAAAAGTAGACCCCGATGCCCAGCTGGGCACTACAGGGTGCTCAGTGTGAGGGGCTCAGATCTCAAGCAAGGAGCTCCGGTTGTGTACAATGATAGCCTCTTGTGTTATCCTGGTCACAGTAACTGTAAACATCATGCAGGAGCATGAGTACACAGTAGCTTAGCAAGACTCTCACGCTGCATGGTAAGTAGCAGGACATACAGTACTCGAGTGACGCCTCATATTCTCAAATTTTCAGAGATAGAGCCTTGAGCGGGCACTGGAGCCCTTATTCAGCCTCTGTATAAGTAGCAGTGAACCCTCATATACTGCCCATGTATTCACTTAGTTGTATTTTACGGGGGTTGAGCTTTGCTCTTTCGGCCCGCCTCTCAACTGTCAATCAACTGTTTACTAACTACACTAACTACTTTTTTTTTTTTCCCCACACCACACAACACACACACACACACCCAGGAAGCAGCCCGTGACGCTGACTAACTCCCAGGTACCTATTTACTGCTAGGTAACAGGGGCATTCAGGGTGAAAGAAACTTTGCCCATTTGTTTCTGCCGGGTGCGGGAATCGAACCCGCACCACAGAATTACAAGTCCTGCACGCTATCCACCAGGCTACCTGGCTGTAAGCGACTGCTTGTTCTCGACACTTATATCTCAGATAGCCCTTGAGCACAGCCTTCCCGCTAACCTACCATGTTGCCCCTTTGTAACCTACTCAACCAATTCGTTAAAAATGCGACGCATTTACTCACAATAAAGCTCCGGAATACTGACGTTATATATATCCACCGACCTCGGTAACTTAGTGGGTCGCTTAGGGTCGAACATTCAAGTTAGAATAAAAACATGTGCATGTTCAGTGGTGAGATGAGCTGGGTGGCGGAGCTGTGCACAGGGCTCAAGCGCCTCACATGGTGAGGTAATGGGAGTCACTGTTCAGAAATGTTCAGATACGGAGGAGACGTTCACAGCACTCATGAGTCAGGAGAGTAGAGCAGAGGTTCAGTAGGTAATGTCGCAGGGCTCAAGAGAGCTCCCGAAGAGCCTGGATAAATTACAGAGAACTATAGGAACACAGAACAATATACAGACAGTAAAGAGAACACAGAACAATATACAGACAGTAAAGAGAACACAGAACAATATACAGACAGTAAAGAGAACACAGAACAATACAGTGAGACGTAAAGAGAACACAGAACACTACACACAGAAAGAGAACACAGAACAATACACAGGCAGTAAGAGAACACAGAACATACACACAGTAAAGAAAACACAGAACAATACACAGGCAGTAAAGAGAACACAGAACAATACACACAGTAAAGAGAACACAGAACATACAGTGAGACAGTAAAGAGAACACAGAACATACACACAGTAAAGAGAACACAGAACAATACACACGTAAAGAGAACACAGAAACAATACACAGGCAGAAAGAGAACCAATATGAATACCTCCGAGACCGGAGAGAAGCTGAGAGGCAACTGAAAAATGCCATGTGACCAAGGGTGAGGACCAACACCCAGCTGTCCGTCACCGTACTAACCAATGTACCCGGCGTAGCCCGGGACACACAGACCCCATTTGGTTATACAACTGTCATCAATAAACAACTTAAAACTAAAACAACTAACACTTAATCATCATGTACAAAATACCGCACAGTATTAGATGACTCTTAGTGAGAGGAAGGTACAGTGTTTAGCGAAACTGGAAATTAGTACAATTTACCATTTCCTTCAAAGAGGGCATCAGGGGGTCAACCCAACCACCTCTTGGCCAGCCATGAACAAAGACCATTTATCATACAAAGTTTAGTGAAACTAGCCCTAAGCATCTAGCTTCCAACTTGAACAGACTTATCCTTTATAGGTAAGGGGAAACAGCGGTAAGAGACAATGAATCAAATTGAGGAGACATGGAGGAATTCTTACTAAAACTATAAGGAGGTAGGAGACGGGCTCAGAGCGGGGACTTTGAGCCCAAATCATCGCCAGGTAGGTAGTGAGCAAATCACAACAATAGATTTAGGAAATCTTTACAATAAGAACCAACATGGAAACAAGGGTGTGAGACGAAAGGCTAGAAGAAACACTGGATGACATTGTAATCACTGCAGAAGAACTTTCTCATCCACTATTTAAAGTCTTCAGAGAAACAATTGAGACAGGAAATCCCCCAGAATTCTAGAAAAAGGCCAACACAGTTCCGATACAAAAAAAAGAGATAAGATGCACTAAATTACAGACCAGTGTCACCTGACAAGTATACCATGTAAAGTACTGGAGAAAGTAATCAGGTAGAGAATGGTTGAGCCCCTGGAGATGACCAACTTCCTAACGAAAGGGCAGCATTTAGAAAGGGAAACTCATGCCTGACAAAACCTGATTGAGTTGTATTGACAGGTTTATTGAATAAGACCGACCGGGTAATCTGCATTTTCATAGACTGTCAAAACGCATTTGACACTGTTCGTCACGAAAGGTGGTGAACAAGAGGAAGAAGCAGGCCAGGATAACGGAAATACTGAACTGTGAGAGGAAGGCACAGCAGCAGAGACGTTTCAAGCTGGTTCTCGAACCGCTACTGTTCCTAATTTATGTCAACGATTTATATAAGGGGGGGCCTGACAGCTGAGTGGACAGCGCTCGGGATTCGTAGTTCTGAGGTTCATGGTTCGATCCCCAGTGGAGGCGGAAACAAATGTGCAGAGTTTCTTTCACCCTGATGCCCCTGTTACTTAGCAGTAAATAGGTACCTGGGAGTTAGACAGCTGCTACGGGCTGCTTCCTGGGGTGTGTAACAAAAAAGAGGCCTGGTTAGGACCGGCCGCGGGGACGCTAAGCCCCGAAATCAATCAAGGTAACCGAAGGGAGTGATCGCGTCCGTACATGTCAATGTCTGCAGATGACGCAAAGATGACGAGGAGTGTAAACAGAGGACAACAGGAAGTTACAGGAGAGACATTGACACACTCAGGAGTGAACAAACAAATGGCTGCTGAAATTCAATCCTATCAAATGTAAGGAAGTGAAGATGAGAAAGGAAGACAGGTAACCAGGACGCATCTTCACCAACACTGGAAGGCATCTATAGACATCAGGAAGAAAGAGTCAGGAGTAGATCTACTTCCAACTTTAGCACCAGAGGCACACACACACACAGGGTAACATCGGCAGCATATGCAACACTGGGAAATAATTAACACATCGTTTAGAAGCCTACGTCAGGACCTTTTCAATGCAATCTACACAACGATTGTTAGACCAATACTGGATATGCAGCACCGGCGTGGAGCCAGCACCTTTTGAAGCATAAACCCAAAATTGAAAAAGTAGATGAGTGCGATCTCTGACTAGTCGATCAGACTAGTCAGAGAGCTAAGAGGATTAAGTTATGAGGATAGGCTAATGGAATTAAATAAATCTCACAACCCTAGAGAGCAGAATAAACAGAGGGAATATGATCACAACGTACAAGTTACTGAGTGTATAAATAAGGGGACAAGGACAGCTTCTTTAAATTGAGAGGAAATAGGAAACGAGGACATAAGTGGAACCTGGAACGCAATGAGTCGATGAATTGCAAAGAAGTACTCGTGCCCTGTGTGGTGGTCAACACGCGGCACTGTTCACTGTGGCACTGTTTGTTCTGGCATTGAACAAAGAAGTTTCTGGAAGCCCCCTCCACCCACAACTTCAGACCAGATTTGACAAAGAATTCGAACATCAAAATAGTAACATTATAACACATCAGGTACAACAAGGCAGGTCTAGGCGAGGCACAAGAGCTAGATCTCAACCCCCCGTAGTCACTGACAGGGAAGTACTGGTAGGTAAGTACACTTTCTCAAGGTGTAGCAGTGGCCCTCGCCTGTCTATACGACAGCACGTCACGTATTTGTATACAAGTGTTCAGGTATTTTGCAGTTGTTTGTTATGAAGTGTTGGATAAACCCTGTCAATAAAACATCATTAACACTACTCAATAACTCGGACGATAACGCTGCGGCCCCACACGCTTCCTTGTGAGGTGCCAAACATGACCCAAATTGGGACAGAGTCCAACCTACGTTGGGACCTAATCCAAGCTACGTTGGGACCTAATCCAAGCTACGTTGGGACCTAATTCAACCTACGTTGGGACCGAGTCCAGTAGCTCCGACACCAAATTCCCGTAGTGAGTGTAGGGAATCGATCACCGCTGGAAGTGAATTCATCAGCTCTGAGACGTATACTGCGGGCTCACCATAGCCCGTGCTGCTTGGAACTTTTGGTTCCAGTTAGCGAATCTTAAACAACAACATCTGGGACGTAATGCATTACACCGTGTTGGGCACCACATACAACATGCTCATTACACTCAGCCTTCCTAAGGCTGTTTGGCATTTTGGTGCTGCTAAGCATTTTTAAGCCCAGTTTCTGTTTTTCTTCCAACAAAAGCGGCAGAGGCTAAAAATGTGAGAGCTATTGGCAACACTAACATTCTTGAGTGATGTGTGGTGAGTGTTTTTTTTGCACGGTGAGTGGTAATGGTGAGTGGTGAGGCCTTTGTGTTCACTGCCTAATGCATTCCATCTCTCTTAACTACTCTGACACTGAAAAAGTTCTTTCTAACGTCCCTGTGGCTCATTTTGGTACTCAGTCTCCACCTGTGTCCCCTGTTCGCCTGTTCGCCTACCACTCGTGTTAAACATTTATCCTTGTCTACCCTGTCAATTCCTCTGAAAATTTTGTAGTTTATGATCATGTCTCTCCATACTCTTCTGTCTTCTAGTGTCTTGAAGTGCATTTCTCGCAGCCTTTCCTCGTAACTCATGCCTCTTAGTTCTGGGACTAGCCTAGTGGCATACCTCTGAACTTTTTCAAGCTTCGCCTTGTGCTTGACAGGTAAGGGCTTCCATGATGAGGCTGCATACTCCAGGATTGGTCTACAATGTGGTATACAAGGTTCTGAATGATTTCTTACACAGGTTCCTGAAGGCTGTTTAAAACAAGGATCACTTTATTAGTCCACATGTGTGTGTGTGTGTGTGTGTGTGTGTGTGTGTGTGTGTGTGTGTGTGTGTGTGTGTGTGTGTGTGTGTGGTGTGTGTGTGGTGTGTGTGTGTGTGTGTGTGTGTGTGCTTGCAGGGTTGAGCATGAGCTCATAAGTCTCCTACTTTAATGGGATGAGTGGAGGGAGTGAGGGAGGGAGCAGAGGACAGTGGTCTCTGAGAAGGTAGAGTGAAAGTACTGGTGCCTTCAGGAGGCGAAATGGGATGAGAAGAGGCAAGTGCTGGTTGAGGAGGACGGCAGTAGTCTGCTGGAGTTGTCTGCTGTGGTGGTGGTGGTGGTAAGTGTACAGTGTTCTGCTGTGGTGGTGGTGGTAAGCACAGTGTTCTGCTGCTGTGGTGGTGGTAAGGTGTAACATGTTCTGCTGTGGTGGTGGTGGTAAGCACAGTGTTCTGCTGTGGTGGTGGTAAGCACAGTGTTCTGCTGTGGTGGTGGTGGTGGTAAGCACAGTGTTCTGCTGTGGTGGTGGTAAGCACAGTGTTCTGCTGTGGTGGTGGTAAGCACAGTGTTCTGCTGTGGTGTTGGTGGTAAGCACAGTGTTCTGCTGTGGTGGTGGTGGTAAGCATAGTGTTTCTGCTGTGGTGGTGGTGGTAGCACAGTGTTCTGCTGTGGTGGTGGTGGTAAGCACAGTGTCTGCTGTGGTGGTGCTAAGCACAGTGTTCTGCTGTGGTGTGTGGTAAGCACAGTGTTCTGCTGTGGTGGTGGTGGTAAGCACAGTGTTCTTCTGTGTGGTGGTAAGCAAAGTGTACTGCTGTTGGTGGTGGTGGTGGTAAGTGTACAGTGTTCTGCTGTGGTGGTGGTGGTAAGCACAGTGTTCTGCTGTGTGGTGTGTGGTAAGCACAGTGTTCTGCTGTGGTGGTGGTGGTAAGCATAGTGTTCTGCTGTGTGGTGGTGGTAAGCACAGTGTTCTGCTGTGGTGGTGGTGGTAGCACAGTGTTCTGCTGTGGTGGTGGTAAGCACAGTGTTCTGCTGTGGTGGTGGTAAGCACAGTGTTCTGCTGTGGGTTGGTGGTAGCCACAGTGTTCTTCTGTGATGGTGGTAAGCAAAGTGTACTGCTGTGGTGGTGGTGGTGGGTGGTGGTAAGCACTGTTCTTCTTGTGTGGGTGGTGGTGTTGTGGTAAGCACAGTGTTCTGCTGTTGTGGTGGTAAGCACAGTGTTCTTCTGTGGTGTGGTGGTAAGACAGTGTTCTGTGTTGGTGGTGGTTGGGGTGGTGGTGGTGGTGGTAAGCACAGTGTTTCTGCTGTGTTGGTGGTGGTAAGCACAGTGTTCTGCTGTGGTGGTGGTGGTAAGCCCAGTGTTCTGCTGTGTTGGTAAGCACAGTGTTCTGCTGTGGTGGTGGTGGTAAGCACAGTGTTCTGCTGTGTTGGTTGTAAGCATAGTGTTCTGCTGTGGTGGTGGTGGTAAGCACAGTGTTCTGCTGGTGGTGGTGGTAAGCACAGTGTTCTGCTGTGGTGGTGGTAAGCACAGTGTTCTGCTGTGGTGGTGGTAAGCACAGTGTTCTGCTGTGGTGGTGGTGGTAAGCACAGTGTTCTTCTGTGATGGTGGTAAGCAAAGTGTACTGCTGTGGTGGTGGTGTGGTGGTGGTAAGCACTGTTCTGCTGTGTGGTGGTGGTGGTGGTAAGCACAGTGTTTCTGCTGTGTGGTGGTAAGCACCGTGTTCTGCTGTGGTGTGGTGGTAAGCACAGGTGTTCTGTGGTGGTGGTTGGTGGTAAGCACAGTGTTCTGCTGTGGTGGTGGTGGTAAGCACAGTGTTCTGCTGTGGTGGTAAGCACAGTGTTCTGCTGTGGTGGTGGTGGTAAGCACAGTGTTGTTCTGCTGTGTGGTGTGTGGTAATCACAGTGTTCTGCTTTGGTGGTGGTGGTAAGCACAGTGTTCTGCTGTGGTGGTGGTAAGCACAGTGTTCTGCTGTGGTGGTGGTAAGCACAGTGTTCTGCTGTGGTGGTGGTGGTAAGCACAGTGTTCTGCTGTGGTGGTGGTGGTAAGCATAGTGTTCTGCTGTGGTGGTGGTGGTAAGCACAGTGTTCTGCTGTGGTGGTGGTGGTAAGCACAGTGTTCTGCTGTGGTGGTGGTAAGCACAGTGTTCTGCTGTGGTGGTGGTAAGCACAGTGTTCTGCTGTGGTGGTGGTGGTAAGCACAGTGTTCTCTCTGTGATGGTGGTAAGCAAAGTGTACTGCTGTGGTGGTGGTGGTGGTAGTGTACAGTGTTCTGCTGTGGTGGTGGTGGTAAGCACAGTGTTCTGCTGGGTGGTGGTGGTAAGCACAGTGTTCTGCTGTGGTGGTGGTGGTAAGCAAGTGTTCTGCTGTGGTGGTGGTGGTAAGCACAGTGTTCTGCTGGGTGGTGGTGGTAAGCACAGTGTTCTGCTGTGGTGGTGGTAAGCACAGTGTTGCTGCTGTGGTGGTGGTGGTAGCACAGTGTTCTTCTGTGATGGTGGTAAGCAAGTGTACTGCTGTGGTGGTGGTGGTGGTGGTGGTAAGCACTGTTCTGCTGTGGTGGTGGTGGTGGGTGGTAAGCACAGTGTTCTGCTGTGGTGGTGGTAAGCACCGTGTTCTGCTGTGGTGGTGGTGGTAAGCACAGTGTTCTGTGGTGGTGGTGGTGGTGGTGGTGGTGGTAAGCACAGTGTTCTGCTGTGGTGGTGGTGGTAAGCACAGTGTTCTGCTGTGGTGGTAAGCACAGTGTTCTGCTGTGGTGGTGGTGGTAAGCACAGTGTTCTGCTGTGGTGGTGGTGGTAAGCACAGTGTTCTGCTGTGGTGGTGGTAAGCACAGTGTTCTGCTGTGGTGGTGGTAAGCACAGTGTTCTGCTGTGGTGGTGGTAAGCACAGTGTTCTGCTGTGGTGGTGGTGGTAAGCACAGTGTTCTGCTGTGGTGGTGGTGGTAAGCATAGTGTTCTGCTGTGGTGGTGGTGGTAAGCACAGTGTTCTGCTGTGGTGGTGGTGGTAAGCACAGTGTTCTGCTGTGGTGGTGGTAAGCACAGTGTTCTGCTGTGGTGGTGGTAAGCACAGTGTTCTGCTGTGGTGGTGGTGGTAAGCACAGTGTTCTTCTGTGATGGTGGTAAGCAAAGTGTACTGCTGTGGTGGTGGTGGTGGTGGTAAGTGTACAGTGTTCTGCTGTGGTGGTGGTGGTAAGCACAGTGTTCTGCTGTGGTGGTGGTGGTAAGCACAGTGTTCTGCTGTGGTGGTGGTGGTAAGCATAGTGTTCTGCTGTGGTGGTGGTGGTAAGCACAGTGTTCTGCTGTGGTGGTGGTGGTAAGCACAGTGTTCTGCTGTGGTGGTGGTAAGCACAGTGTTCTGCTGTGGTGGTGGTAAGCACAGTGTTCTGCTGTGGTGGTGGTGGTAAGCACAGTGTTCTTCTGTGATGGTGGTAAGCAAAGTGTACTGCTGTGGTGGTGGTGGTGGTGGTGGTAAGCACTGTTCTGCTGTGGTGGTGGTGGTGGTGGTAAGCACAGTGTTCTGCTGTGGTGGTGGTAAGCACAGTGTTCTGCTGTGGTGGTGGTGGTAAGCACAGTGTTCTGTGGTGGTGGTGGTGGTGGTGGTGGTGGTGGTAAGCACAGTGTTCTGCTGTGGTGGTGGTGGTAAGCACAGTGTTCTGCTGTGGTGGTGGTGGTAAGCACAGTGTTCTGCTGTGGTGGTAAGCACAGTGTTCTGCTGTGGTGGTGGTGGTAAGCACAGTGTTCTGCTGTGGTGGTGGTGGTAAGCACAGTGTTCTGCTGTGGTGGTGGTAAGCACAGTGTTCTGCTGTGGTGGTGGTAAGCACAGTGTTCTGCTGTGGTGGTGGTAAGCACAGTGTTCTGCTGTGGTGGTGGTGGTAAACACAGTGTTCTGCTGTGGTGGTGGTGGTGGTAAACACAGTGTTCTGCTGTGGTAGTGGTGGTAAGCACAGTGTTCTGCTGTGGTGGTGGTGGTAAGCACAGTGTTCTGCTGTGGTGGTGGTGGTAAGCACAGTGTTCTGCTGTGGTGGTGGTGGTAAGCACAGTGTTCTGCTGTGGTGGTGGTGGTGGTAAGCACAGTGTTCTGCTGTGGTGGTGGTAAACACAGTGTTCTGCTGTGGTGGTGGTGGTAAGCACAGTGTTCTGCTGTGGTGGTGGTGGTAAACACAGTGTTCTGCTGTGGTGGTGGTGGTTAGCACAGTGTTCTGCTGTGGTGGTGGTAAACACAGTGTTCTGCTGTGGTGGTGGTAAACACAGTGTTCTGCTGTGGTGGTGGTGGTAAGAATAGTGTTCTGCTGTGGTGGTAAGCACAGTATTCTGCTGTGGTGGTGGTAAACACAGTGTTCTGATGTGGTGGTGGTGGTAAGAATAGTGTTCTGCTGTGGTGGTAAGCACAGTGTTCTGCTGTGGTGGTGGTAAACACAGTGTTCTGCTGTGGTGGTGGTAAACACAGTGTTCTGCTGTGGTGGTGGTGGTAAGAATAGTGTTCTGCTGTGGTGGTGGTGGTAAGAATAGTGTTCTGCTGTGGTGGTAAGCACAGTGTTCTGCTGTGGTGGTGGTAAACACAGTGTTCTGCTGTGGTGGTGGTAGTAAACACAGTGTTCTGCTGTGGTGGTGGTGGTAAGCACAGTGTTCTGCTGTGGTGGTAAGCACAGTGTTCTGCTGTGGTGGTAAGCACAGTGTTCTGCTGTGGTGGTGGTAAGCACAGTGTTCTGCTGTGGTGGTGGTGGTAAGCACAGTGTTCTGCTGTGGTGGTGGTGGTAAGCACAGTGTTCTGCTGTGGTGGTAAGCACAGTGTTCTGCTGTGGTGGTGGTGGTAAACACAGTGTTCTGCTGTGGTGGTGGTAAGCACAGTGTTCTGCTGTGGTGGTGGTGGTAAACACAGTGTTCTGCTGTGGTGGTGGTGGTTAGCACAGTGTTCTGCTGTGGTGGTGGTAAACACAGTGTTCTGCTGTGGTGGTGGTAAGCACAGTGTTCTGCTGTGGTGAAACACAGGTGTACCGGAGGACAGTGAAACACAGGTGTACTGGAGGACGGTGAAACATAGGTGTATCAGAGGACGGTGAAACACAGGTGTACCAGAGGACGGCGAAACACAGGTGTACCGGAGGACACTGAAACACAGGTGTACCGGAGGACACTGAAACACAGGTGTACCGGAGGACACTGAAACACAGGTGTATCGGAGGACACTGAAACACAGGTGTACTGGAGGACAGTGAAACACAGGTGTACTGGAGGACAGTGAAACACAGGTGTACTGGATGACAGTGAAACACAGGTGTACCAGAGGACGGTGAAACACAGGTGTACCAGAGGACACTGAAACACAGGTGTACCAGAGGACACTGAAACACAGGTGTACCAGAGGACACTGAAACACAGGTGTACCAGAGGACACTGAAACACAGGTGTACCAGAGGACGGTGAAACACAGGTGTACCAGAGGACACTGAAACACAGGTGTACCAGAGGACACTGAAACACAGGTGTACCAGAGGACACTGAAACACAGGTGTACCAGAGGACACTGAAACACAGGTGTACCAGAGGACAGTGAAACACAGGTGTACCAGAGGACCGTGAAACGCAGGTGTACCGGAGGACCATGAAACACAGGTGTACCAGAGGACAGTGAAACACAGGTGTACGGGAGGACAGTGAAACACACGTGTACCAGAGGACAGTGAAACACAGGTGTACGGGAGGACAGTGAAACACACGTGTACCAGTGGACAGTGAAACACAGGTGTACCAATCTCACTTTCTTCCTGGAGAAAGGAGGGGGCAGCGAGGGGTGGTGGTGCTGAAGGAGAGAGTTAGTGGGACTCTGACACTGGTGACGGGCGGTGTGTTGTGTTGCTGCGGCAGGCTCCTATAGCCCTTCCCTGCTGGTGTTACTGCGGTGCTGTGGGCCAGGCCGCTCCTGCGGGAGGGCGCCTGCGGCCAGTAAGCTGCGGACGAGGTACACACAGTGGTTGTAAGCCGCGACTCCTGCCGCAGCCATGGTGAGTGTGGTGGTGGTGGTGGTGGTGGTGGTGGTGGTGGTGGTGGTGGTGGTGGTGGTGGTGGTGGTGGTAGGGGGGTTGGTTGGGGAGGGGTGGGTGTGTGTTTCCTGACGGGGCATATTGTGGCGTGCACCAAGTGGTGTGTTGAGGCGTGCACCAAGCGGTGTGTTGAGGCGTGCACCAAGCGGTGTGTGTGTCGTGCACCAAGCGGTGTGTGTGTCGTGCACCAAGCGGTGTGTGTGTCGTGCACCAAGCGATGTGTTGAGGCGTGCACCAAGTGGTGTGTGTGTCGTGCACCAAGCGGTGTGTGTGTCGTGCACCAAGCGGTGTGTGTGTCGTGCACCAAGCGATGTGTTGAGGCGTGCACCAAGTGGTGTGTGTGGCGTGCACCAAGTGGTGTGTGTGTCGTGCACCAAGCGGTGTGTTGAGGCGTGCACCAAGCGGTGTGTGTGTCGTGCACCAAGCGGTGTGTTGAGGCGTGCACCAAGCGGTGTGTGTGTCGTGCACCAAGCGGCGTGTTGAGGCGTGCACCAAGCGGTGTGTGTCGTGCACCAAGCGGTGTGTGTGGCGTGCACCAAGCGGTGTGTGTGGCGTGCACCAAGCTGTGTGTGGCGTGCACCAAGCGGTGTGTGTGGCGTGCACCAAGCTGTGTGTGTTGCGTGCACCAAGTGGTGTGTGAGGCGTGCACCAAGCTGTGTGTGTGTGGCGTGCACCAAGCGGTGTGTGAGGCGTGCACCAAACTGTGTGTGAGGCGTGCACCAAGCGGTGTGTGTGTGGCGTGCACCAAGTGGTGTGTGTGGCGTGCACCAAGCGGTGTGTGTGTGGCGTGCACCAAGCTGTGTGTGTGAGTCGTGCACCAAGTGGTGTGTGTGGCGTGCACCAAGTGGTGTGTGTGGCGTGCACCAAGTGGTGTGTGTGGGGTGCACCAAGTTGTGTGTGTGTGGCGTGCACCAAACGGTGTATGAGGCGTGCACCAAGTGGTGTGTGAGGCGTGCACCAAGCGGTGTGTGAGGCGTGCACCAAGCGGTGTGTGAGGCGTGCACCAAGTGGTGTGTGAGACGTGCACCAAGCGGTGTGTGAGGCGTGCACCAACCGGTGTGTGAGGCGTGCACCAAGTGGTGTGTGAGGCGTGCACCAAGCGGTGTGTGAGGCGTGCACCAAGTGGTGTGTGAGGCGTGCACCAAGCGGTGTGTGTGGCGTGCACCAACGGTGTATGAGGCGTGCACCAAGCGGTGTGTGAGGCGTGCACCAAGCGGTGTGTGAGGCGTGCACCAAGTGGTGTGTGAGGCGTGCACCAAGTGGTGTGTGAGGCGTGCACCAAGTGGTGTGTGAGGCGTGCACCAAGCGGTGTGTGAGGCGTGCACCAAGCGGTGTGTGAGGCGTGCACCAAGTGGTGTGTGAGGCGTGCACCAAGCGGTGTATGAGGCGTGCACCAAACGGTGTATGAGGCGTGTACCAAGCGGTGTGTGAGGCGTGCACCAAGCGGTGTATGAGGCGTGCACCAAGTGGTGTGTGAGGCGTGCACCAAACGGTGTATGAGGCGTGCACCAAGCGGTGTATGAGGCGTGCACCAAGCGGTGTATGAGGCGTGCACCAAGTGGTGTGTGAGGCGTGCACCAAGCGGTGTATGAGGCGTGCACCAAGTGGTGTGTGAGGCGTGCACCAAACGGTGTATGAGGCGTGCACCAAGCGGTGTATGAGGCGTGCACCAAGCGGTGTATGAGGCGTGCACCAAGTGGTGTGTGAGGCGTGCACCAAGCGGTGTATGAGGCGTGCACCAAGTGGTGTGTGAGGCGTGCACCAAACGGTGTATGAGGCGTGCACCAAGTGGCGTGTGAGGCGTGCACCAAGCGGTGTGTGAGGCGTGCACCAAGTGGTGTGTGTGGCGTGCACCAAGCGGTGTATGAGGCATACACCAAGCGGTGTATGAGGCATACACCAAGCGATGTATGAGGCATACACCAAGTGGTGTATGAGGCGTGCACCAAACGATGTATGAGGCATACACCAAGTGGTGTATGAGGCGTGCACATGCAGCTTCAAGACAGCGCCAGTGCCACCCGTTGAGCAGCACTTCCGCGCGAGCTTCCTTAGGCCGGGGCGCCCCGAGGTCAGGAGGCGGTTAAGCGGAGCGCGATTGGCTGGCGTAGGCGGCCTTCCGCTCCGCCCGAGCCATGGATGTCCTTGTTCAAGTCGACCGATGTGTTAAATCCTGGCGAGGACCTGGCACACGCGCAGTCTGACTCTGACGACTGAGCGCGCGTGGCCACCGCCATCCCCAGGATAAGATAACAGTGAGTTGACCTAAATAGCAACGAGGCGGCTCTGTTCTATGCAGTGTCTAACAGTGATTCTTGTGTTTTCAAGCGCGCAGGTGGATGGGAGCAGTTTCTCATCGCCCTATGCCCGCCACTGGTAATGTGGGTCTGTGGAACCAGTGGAGCCATATATGTGTGTGTTTGACACAGTGGGATTCCATGTCTGTGGGACCGGCACTGGTTACATTGTCTTCTGGAATGATAGAGTTTACCCTGAAGCGAGTAAGGGAAGTAGTGCACTCTCTCTCATACGGCGGACCCCACCGCCAACGCCTTATAAACTCTCTTAGCATAACCGCCCCTTACGTTTTCTGTGACAGAAATGTGGAAAAGAAATCTTTAAATTCAGCATTAACGAAAAAAATGGCATCGTTATTTTTATAAGCACCATGTGGATCACAAGTGGCAAGTGAACGGGAAGTTTGTGAACGATGTTTGGTAAACACAGAGTGGGTTGGTGAACTGTGAGGGGTGGATGAGTGGTGTGTGCGGGTTGCCTGCCTCACATGTCTATTGAGGAAGGTGGGGAGTGTTGGGTCACCGCCTTACAAGCGTTTGTTTATCGCTCTTCCACATATCTCAACACACATGCACTCACAAACACACACAACAGAGGAGTTAACAAATGGAATGCATTAAGCAGTGATGTGGTGGAGGCTGACTCCATACACAGTTTCAAATGTAGATTTTATAGAGACCATTAGGCTCAAGAATCACCAGTTGACTGACAGTTGAGAGGCGGAACCAAAGAGCCAAAGCTCAACCCCCGCAAGCAAGCAAGCATACACCAGATACACAAATTAACATTCTGAAGAACTTAACTAAAATCAAATATCACAAAAGACAATCACCAAAAATAAATCTTAGTGTCATTAACCTACAATATGGCCGTGTTCAGGTGTGTGCTGTGACTCCTGCCACATATGTCAGCGGGGTCAAGCTTGGCTCCTGGCCCCGCCTTCCGAATATTCTTGTTTAAAGCAATGACCAAGTTCCCACATTGTTATCGTCATATTTACAGCCTATTCTCCTGAAATGATAGTACTTCTAGTAACTATTTGGTGGAAAGTACCAGTAAGTAGTGACGGACCGGCAGTAAACAACTTTTTGTACCACTGATTTAATAGTCCGGGAACAAATAAAGCTAAAAGTCAAACATATGTAGGCCTAGTATAGCACATACAATATATGTACTATATTAGGCCTAAGATAACGTGAATTAGGGGCCAGGATTGCTAGGTAAGATTAGGTCTCATCTTATATTTATGTTGCCGTTAAAAACGTTTCCCATTTGTTCAAATACAATACTACAAAAGTTAACTTTCTGGTCTATCACTACATATTGGTACTGTCCACCAACTAAGTACTATAGGTACTTTCATTTTAGGAGGATAGAATGCATATTTACCATTAAAATTGTGTACTGAGTTAGTTCATGTGTGATTTATTTTTCTATCTATGCTCAGCTGCTCCTAGCAGTAAACGAAGCTCCTTTGGCTAATGGGTCAATCCTCCCCTTAAGTGGACAGGTTCATGACGCCTCTTTGGTGAAGTCCAGTTCCTCGTAGCTCAAGCCTTTCAGCTCAGGAACGAGTCTTGTTGCATATCTTTGAACCTTTTCTAGTTTGAGCTATTATGTGAGTGACAAGTTTCTGGCGCCTAAGTACTCTTAACAAAATCTTGCATATGATAAGATTAAAGTGCAACACAGGGTTCACTTGCACGACTGTTGCATCTCTTGTTTGGCGAAGGTAAAAACTTGGCTGGATATCTACGCCTCGCTAGGCACTCCAGGAGTGTCCAGGTAAAACTGGTTTACCTGAGCAATTGGACTTCCGCCTTCGTTTTTTGGGGGTAAGTGTTCTCATATACTCAGACACCTGTTCTTGTTGTGGGCAGCGACCCGTGTGCGTGTGTTCACGCACGCCGGGACGTTGATGGGTTGCGTGAGGCTCACGCTCCCCACAAAACTATACCCATCCACTCCCCACACTCACAAAAGCACTCATCCACTCCCACACTCACCCTTCCACGCTCACACACACTCACACCCCCCACACACACAATATCCGCATTACTCACCGCAAGACATGACCAGCAATACTATCAATACAAATTTGACCATTTTATTGTAATTTGCATAAAGTACTATTTAAACCAAGCCACGTATAAGTGTGACCTTCCTCCCCCCCCCCCCTCCCCCCCTTCCCCGTCTTTCACTCTCACTCTTAACTAGTCGTAGTCCATGAAATCACCAGGAGGGGCGGGGGGGGGGGGTATAGCATCCACTGACTCGAACCATTCTGGCGATCCAAAAAGGCTTATGTCATTATCTAATTATCCGCCACTGTCACACGCTCGAACCATTGCCAAATGTAACAGCGTGCGGCTCTTGTCATCGACCGTGTGGGAGCCTCGTACAGAAAAAAAATGGAGCCTTAATGGGTGATACTGGAGAAAATTCCTTTGTCCAGCATCTGCGCGACCCCATCACCTCCCCCCCCCCCACACACACACGCAGCATGCTCGAACGCATGTGTACATGCACGCAGACACATCCACACGAGTGTGGGAGTAGATGGTGTGGGAGTAGATGGGTGTGGGAGTAGATGTGTGTGGGAGTAGATGTGTGTGGGAGTAGATGGGTGTGGGGAGTATATGTGTGTGGGAGTAGATGAGTGTGGGAGTAGATGAGTGTGGGAGTAGATGTGTGTGGGTGACTAAGTAACATTGCTAAAGTTGGGAAAGGAATACCTTACAGGAAGAAGGGCAAGAATCAAAGTAAGAGGAGAATATTATAATGGAGAGTGGTAATAATATTAGAATATTAGAGGCAATGAGTGGAGTGCCTCAAGGATCGGTGATAGGGCCCATCCTGTTCCTATTATATGTAAACGATCTAACACAGGAAGTAAGCTCGTTATAAACACTATTTGCTGACGAGGCTAAGTTAATGAAGTGAATCAGAACTGACGAGGACTGCAAATTATTGCAAGACTAACTAGATAGTCTCCTAGCACAACTATATTCTACCCACTTCAAGACCCCAAACCAACATTGAAGCAGCAAGAGGAAGTATGGGCCAATAGGCCTTCTGCAGTTACTTCCATTCTTATATATATATATTATATATATATATATATATATATATATATATATATAATATATATTATATATATTATATATATATAATATATATTTATTAGTTTTAAATGTAAATAGAAGACGAGTGGAAAAAAGTCATTGCATTGAGTTACTGGCGGTCGAAATGTGCGGTTTCAGGGGAGATGCTCCATCATGCAAGGACAACTAGGTGAGCACACACACACACACGCACACACACACACACACACACACACACACGCACACACACGCACACACACACACACACATACACACACACACACACACACACACACACAACACACACACACACACACACACACACACACACAACACACACTGGACTAATAATCTCACCCTTGGTTCAGCTATATGTACTCAATGATAAACAGCAAAGCCCTGTCAGGGGGACCGAGTGGCGACACACACACACTGTAGTGATTTACAATGACGACAGTGCTCGTGTGTGTGTGTGTGTGTGTGTGTGTGTGTGTGTGTGTGTGTGGTGTGTGTGTGTGTGGTGTGTGTGTTTGTGTGTGTGGGTGTGTGTGTGTGTGTGGTGATGTGTTGAGTGAAGATGATGATCAAGGTGCAGAGTGATGGTGCTAAAGACGTCGTGTGGGTGGTGGTGGAGGAGACACATATAGACACGACCTCCCGGACCTTTCACTATCAGTTCCTCCTCTGATGTGAGAGAGAGAGAGAGAGAGAGAAGAGAGAGAGAGAGAGAGAGAGAACACACACACACACACAGTGTAGAAAACACTCCTTAGTGCTCACGGTGAATATAAAGGCCACATTAAAATACGAGAAGAAGTTAATTGCATGTTAATAAACCAGGAAACAGCCGCAACAAAACAGGCGCCTTAGTATTTCCGTCCGTTGTACACAGTAACGGTAGCGCCGTGACGTAAACAAAAGCAAAAAAAAAAAAAGTGTCATTCTCCAGATTAGTTTAATGTCGGGGATTATAAGTTTC
>WNGS01169498.1:57811285-57825861 GCA_020271785.1 Procambarus virginalis
GTGTCAGCATGGTGTGGGGGAGCAGCTGGGAGTGTCAGCAAGGTGTGGGGGAGCAGCTGGGTGTGTCAGCATGGTGTGGGGAAGCAGCTGGGTGTGTCAGCAAGGTGTAGGGGAGCAGCTGGGTGTATCAGCTGACACACATATCCAACGCTGCGTTGAGGGGCTGGCGTTGTGATGGTCCACACTCGTCCCCCTCATCTCTCCCCTCTCACCCTCTCACTCCTTTGTCTACCTTCCTCCTCACACCTTCCCTTCTCTTCCCTGCCTCTTCCCTCTCTTCAATCCTCTGTGTGACTATTCCTTTCCCATACGCCCCCCCCCCAACACACAGCGACTTAAACCCCTTTTTTTTCCTGTTTACTGATTTCTATAGAATAGACGTGTGGGAAAACGCACGCACGCACGCACGCACACACACACCACACACCACACCACACACACACACACACACACACACACACACACACCACACACACACACACACAGTGTGTAACAGTTGATTGATTGACAGTTGAGAGGCGGACCGAAAGAACAGAGCTCAACCTCGCAAGCACAACTAGGTGAATACAACTAGATGAACACACACACACACACACACNCCTCACCCCTGCCAATGATGGAAGTGAATGGTAATTGAGGCTCTGTAAATGTCACGGTGTTGGCAGCTCCCGCCCGAAGGCCTAGTAGATGTCTGGTGCCACCATCACCACACCCGCCTCCCACCACTATCTTCATAATCATTAATGTTAACACCGCCGCAACCACCATTACTAACCACTATTTGTCACTATAGAGTCTGTCCACAATCCATAGCGGAAGCACTTGCCAACTTTCGCCTCAAAAAACCATATACATATGATCCCATAAACTATTTATCCCTAAATTTATCAACACTCAAATATCAATACAGGTTTTCTACAGTGGAGTTGCGATGTAGTCCCGTGGACTAGATCTGTGGCCTAGTGCCTGTGGCCTCTACAGGCACTCGGCGGTGAAGGTCTGACACCTACCTCCCCCCCCCTCCAGGCCAAGAACCCTCCCTCCCCCACCTCCTCGAACTCCCAGACCCACACCCCCCCCCCACAGCTGATATCACCTGTAGCCTCTGATATCTCTGATCACAAGATACTCTGGCAAGTTCAGCAAGTTACAAGGTCGTTCCTAAACCTGTCATCTCCCCCCCCCCCTGCCAACCTTCCCTGCCTCCACTAACCTACTCTGCTTTTGAACACCGTTCCCTCTTTCCCGCCATAAACGTTTTTCTCCCAGCCTGTCTTCCTCTGCCTCCACCCGCTCACCGCCTTGCTCTCCTCCACCCATATGTCTTGCTCCCCCCCCCCACCACCCACCCACCCATTTTACCAGCCCCCGCTCACCCTTGCTTCCCCGTCATGCTTTCAGTCAAGCATGTAATAAATATAGGTAAATGACTAAGAGGTGAGTGGCTTGAGTCAGCGGTCAGCCTGTCATGGACGGGCGCTGTCTGTCAAAACACACATGGACACGCACACGCGCACACACACACACACACACACACACACACACACACACACACACACACACACACACACACACACACACACACACACACACACACACACACACACACACACACACACACACACACACATACACACACATAGAGCCAGAGCTCAACCCCTGCAGAGAGCCAGAGCTCAACCCCCTCAAACACAACTAGGTGAGTACACACACACACACTATTCTATCAAAAGAATAACATTAGCAGCCTGTGCGAGGCTGGCTAACATCAGAACTGCTTTCAGAAACCTGTGTAAGGAATTCTTCAGAACCTTGTATACCACATATGTAAGACCAATCCTGGAGTATGCAGCCCCAGCATGGAGCCCGTACCTTGTTTAAGCATAAGACGAAGCTGGGAAAAGTTCAGAGGTATGCCACTAGGCTAGTCCCAGAACTAAGAGGCATGAGTTATGAGGAAAGGCTGTGTGAACTGCACCTCACGTCGCTGGAAGACAGAAGTGCTCGGGGAGACATGATCACCGCATACAAAATTCTCAGCGGAATTGACAGGGTAGACAAGGTCAGGTTATTTAACACGGGTGGTACACACACACAACAAGGGGACACAGGTGGAAGCTGGGTACCCTTCTGAGAAATATATATATATATTATATATATATATATATATATATATATATATATATATATATATATATTCCCTGTTCAAGGACACTGTTACGCTCGACTTAACTACTTTGAGGAACATTTAATGGCGATTTCATGGTGGAAGAGATGAACGTGACAGTTTAATAGAGGATACATTTTGGTGGCGGGGGAGGGGGGGGTGGGGGGGGGCAGTGGTTGGCCGATGGGAAGTTTTACCCAACGACAGCTGCTGCTGGTGGTGCTCCTCGGGGTGGTGGTGAAGGTGGTGGTGGTGGTGGTGAAGGTGGTGGTGGTGGTGAAGGTGCTCCTGGTGGTGGTGGTGGTGGTGAAGGTGGTGGTGACGACTTGGGAGACACCGCCAACCTTGCGTCAGGCTTCAAGGAGGTGGTTTTCAACCCGGGGGAGAAACAATGGCACAAAACAATTGTGCCGTGTGATCCGGTGCCAAAAGAGAATAACAAAAGGGAAAAAAAAAGAATTTCGTAAGGGCGACTTGAGACACTGGAGCAGCAACAACTGACTGACGTCTGACCAAGGTGCGCAGGAGTTAGTATTAGCTTGTCTTGTGTCGCCGACTCATTTGGGATAAATTACGCTCTCATTTTGTTTTGTTTTTAATTTCCTTGCTCGTCGAGGGACGGAGGCTGCAGTGAACCGCCTATAAGATGACCGTAGCATCCTGTTTGCTCACAGCCCCGCTCCTGTGCCAGGTAAGTCACGGGCTCACCATAGCCCGTGCTACTTGCCCTGCTCCTGTGCCAGGTAAGTCACGGGCTCACCATAGCCCGTGCTACTTGCCCCGCTCCTGTGCCAGGTAAGTCACGGGCTCACCATAGCCCGTGCTACTTGGAACTTTTGTTCCGAGTAGCTGAATCTAAAACAACAATAACAACCTGTTTACTCCTCCTATGATAAGATTTGCACTCTGCTCCGCCCTAGCGCCTGCCATTCACGGTGGGTTAAGAGTGCCTACTTCTCACTCCCCAAGTTCACACACGCACTCGTCAAGCTTCACTAGTGATGTTTACACTTGTACTCACGCCTCTGCCTTGAGGCGATTGGTTCCTCGCTCTTCTTCTCTGATTCTCGTTCATCTCCCTCATGGGGAGCCGGTCGGCCGAGCGGACAGCACGCTGGACTTGTGATCTTGTGGTCCCGGGTTCGATCCCGGGCGCTGGCGAGAAACAATGGGCAGATTTTCTTTCACCCTATGCCCTTGTTACCTAGCAGTAAAATAGGTACCTGGGTGTTAGTCAGCTGTCACGGGCTGCTTCCTGGGGTTGGAGGCCTGGTCGAGGACCGGGCCGCGGGGACACTAAAGCCCCGAAATCATCTCAAGATAACCTCAAGATCTCAAGATGTTTACGGGTTGGGTGTAGGCCTGGTAGGCCTCGTGTCAGCTGGGTGTAGGCCTGGTAGGCCTCGTGTCATCTGGGTGTAGGCCTGGTAGCCTCGTGTCATCTGGGTGTAGGCCTGGTAGGCCTCGTGTCATCTGGGTGTAGGCCTGGTAGGCCTCGTGTCATCTGGGTGTAGGCCTGGTAGGCCTCGTGTCATCTGGGTGTAGGCCTGGTAGGCCTCGTGCCATCTGCGTGTAGGCCTGGTAGGCCTCGTGTCAGCTGGGTGTACGCGTAGCAGGTAGTTTCGTATCACCTAATCCCATCTCTTAGAGTTAGCCATAAATTTTCATAATGATTTTCTCTTATCGTATGAGAGAGTTGGATTTTCCAACACATAGATACATGTGTTAACCCTCTTCTGCCGCCCCCCCCCCCACCCCTCCCCCCGCTTTTCCGCACCTATGTCATCCCTCCCTCCCCCCCCCCCCCACACAGTAGCTCTCTTAACCCGGGACGTAATGTATTCAGCAATAAAGATTGAGTAAGTCGGAGTTCGCATCATTAGAACCAACGCGGAGTGACAGCGGCGACGGTTATTAAATATTGTGCCTTGCTGGCGCGCGGATACAAAACGAATTACACAAGGCCTTGGTGGACGGCATGACAGAGCCTCCGTGGACGGCATGACAGAGCCTCCGTGGGCGGCATGACAGAGCCTCCGTGGACGGCATGACAGAACCTCCGTGGACGGCATGACAGAACCTCCGTGGACGACATGACAGAGCCTCCGTGGACGACATGACAGAGCCTCCGTGGACGACATGACAGAACCTCCGTGGACGACATGACAGAACCTCCGTGGACGATATGACAGAGCCTCCGTGGACGGCATGACAGAGCCTCCGTGGACGGCATGACAGAGCCTCCGTGGACGGCATGACAGAACCTCCGTGGACGGCATGACAGAACCTCCGTGGACGACATGACAGAGCCTCCGTGGACGACATGACAGAGCCTCCGTGACGACATGACAGAACCTCCGTGGACGACATGACAGAACCTCCGTGGACGATATGACAGAGCCTCCGTGGACGGCATGACAGAGCCTCCGTGGACGACATGACAGAGCCCCGGTGGACGGCATGACAGAGCCCGGTGGACGGCATGACAGAGCCTCCGTGGACGGCATGACAGAGCCTCCGTGGACGGCATGACAGAGCCTCCGTGGACGGCATGACAGAGCCTCCGTGGACGGCATGACAGAGCCTCCGTGGACGGCATGACAGAGCCTCCGTGGACGGCATGACAGAGCCTCCGGGGGACGGCATGACAGAGCCTCCGTGGACGGCATGACAGAGCCTCCGTGGACGGCATGACAGAGCCTCCGTGGACGGCATGACAGAGCCTCCGTGGACGGCATGACAGAGCCTCCGTGGACGGCATGACAGAGCCTCCGTGGACGGCATGACAGAGCCTCCGTGGACGACATATGTCCTCACCGCCGCCGAATGACTAACGAGAATTTCAATACAGCTAAAGCTTCCATTAATGCCTTAAACACACAAGCGCAATTAAGACTCACGGGCGCTAAGGTAACGTACGACCTCGTTAGGGGGGCGTCGTTAATTGGAGTGATAGTCACGGCTAATTCGCGGCGACACAGCCCAGATAAAGAGGGCATCATACCCGACCTTAAATCTCTTCATTACCCGATATATAATTCGATTATAAACTTTGAACAAAGTGCCACGCCCGGTTCAGGAATGAACAAAAAAACAGTGTCGAATTAAGTGAACATTTCACAAATGTCGTTTAGACATGACAATGTATATAATCACGTGTTTCTCTCACGTGATTATATACTTCTATATTGGGGAGTTCTATTTTATTTTTTTTTTATGTAAGATATAGATTGTCCAGGCGAGCAGGTAAGAATGCAGGAAGAGAAGGCGTCGAGGAGAGTAAAGAAGGATTAAAGAAATCACAGGGTGATGGTGGAGGGAAGGAAGCGAGAGGGAACAATGATGGAAGTTGTTTTTTTTTTTTTAGATTAAGCGCGTCTGGTATCCTCTCGGACGTGGGTTCGAACCCTCATCACGGCCTGTGGATTTGTTCATGGAGGTGACATGATAGAGAAGGGTGATGCAGGTAGATGGCAACATGTTAGAAGGAAAGGTAAAATACACATCACCACAATGGAAATCATTCCAGTGGACGCTGCAGCATTCCTCCGCGTCTCTCTGACACACAACCACACACACACACACACAACACACACACACACACACACACACACACACACACACCACACCACACACACACACACCCTTGACGGCTGGTACACATTTCTAAGATATATTTCTCTCGCATTTTTTTCTGCCTTGTAAATGCACTGTTAAAAATCGCTAGGTAATTACTCTTGGACAAAGGCTTCCACGGTCCTTCGATAATGGTGATTATGATTTCATTTCCCGTATCTAAAGGGCATCTCTAATGCGCTAGAGTGGCACTGGCACTAAAGTGCCTCTCGGCCAGTTAGGCAACACTTGGTTCT
The DNA here is from genome assembly GCA_020271785.1 of Procambarus virginalis. NCBI lineage: Eukaryota > Metazoa > Arthropoda > Malacostraca > Decapoda > Cambaridae > Procambarus > Procambarus virginalis. The sequence continues at coordinate 57,817,325 of WNGS01169498.1, forward strand.
GCTTGAGCGGGATACTTAAGTGTGGTCAGCTTGGCAGACCAGTCCACGTGGCCCTGTGCTCGGGTGCTGTAGAATGTATACATAGATGTATAATCCTGTACACTCATTCACACCGACAAGAACAGAGGCCAGTAATAATAATAACCAACCCACCGACACAATTACTGTAGTGCATGTTCTCCTCACTAGATGGCAGTAGGTGACGCCTGCAGCTAAATTCATATATCTCATAATAAGAGTACGAGGCGGACAAGCAGTCTAGCATGTCAACAATGATTGAATGATTCAGTAAAGTCTGTGTCGTCGTGCAGGTATCTGGGTCACCGACGCAGTGTCCAACACCGCCGATTATGAGGACCGAGTCCAGGCTCTCAGGTACAAAGATTGATAGATTGATAAAGATTAAGCCACCCAAGAGGTGGCACGGGCATGAATAGCCCGTAAACTCAGGTACAAAATACTGTACTCTGCCTATATATTGTGTGTGTGTCGTAGGCTCACGACTGCTATCCACAGGGGGAAAAAATTGGTATGGAAGTCGAGGTGGATGTACCTCAGACTGGCCGAGGCGATAGATGTCGGAAATGGATAGACAGGCACCAGTCATTATATATCAGGAGGGATTGATTTTTTCTTAGGTGGGTGGGTGGAGGGTGGCGGGTTGGAGAAGGGGGCGTGTGTGGGTGAGGGTGTATGTGTCTGTAGGTGGGATATCCCTTTCTTATCACCCTTCGCGTTTTTCTCTTCCCTCAGGAAGAAGAGAAGTCCAAGGAGCCTCACCAAGATGGTTGAGAGAGGCAGCCTCGCTCACCATTCCCACCGGCGACACACACACGGTAAGGGACACAATATTTTAGTGTTATTGGGGGCTTTTTATTGGGGCTGTTAAACGAGCTGTTGGTGATCGACCGGAAATGGGAGGTGTTTGCTTGTCCTTGCTCACAAAGTGTTCCTGCGAAGTCCTTCACCCTGGAGGCGAGTACTCGATGTCTTTGTTGCCATGTCCTGTTTCCTTGGTGGCTCTCTGGCTTTGTCTATTTATATCACACCAGTTTTTACTTGGTTTAAGTACGTTTATTGAGACAAGCAGATACATCACAAGCTTGGCCTCTTACAAAGAACGTCGCTTTTCGCTCGTATGCGCTACAAATTGTCGTACTAGAAAATTGAAGTGGCTGGCGAAAGCGACGTACTGTCCAGTTTTCTGTTTTGGGTCCTCTGGTAGGATAGGAGAGACCACTTTCAATTGACCGTTTTCTTGACGTTGGGAAACCTTAGGAGGACGAGCTGAATCTCAAAAGTGGTGGTGGTGATGTAAGGGAATTATCAGATCCAAGCCATTACGGCTATATAGCACTGTGAAAGGGGTCAGGATAAGGATTTGGGATGGGACGGGGTGGAAAGGAATGGTGCCCAACCACTTGGACGGTCGGGGATTGAACGCTGACCTGTATGAAGCGAGACCGTCGCTCTACCTATATATATATATATATATATATATATATATATATATATATATATATATATATATATATATATATATATATATATATAATATATATATATATATATATATATATATATATATATATATATATATATATATATATATATATATATATATATATATATATATATATATATATATATATATATATATATATATATATATATATATATATATATATATATATATACCTGCAAACCCACTTCAAATTCTACCCACTTCAAGACTCCACTCCAATATAGAAACATCAAGAAATACGGGCCAATAGGCCTTCTGCAGTTACAGATCTATTCTTCCCTTTAGCTTATACCCATTGTTTCGTGTTCTGTGTTTGTTCTCACCTCACCCCAAACCATTGTAACATGTCACCTCACCCAAGTGCATATATATATATATATATATATATATATATATATATATATATATATATATATATATATATATATATATATATATATAATATATATATATATATATATATATATATATATATAATATATCCTCAGCCGTGGGAGGCGTTCGTGTAGGTCGGATACATCGAGACGACTTCAACATGGCTGTCAATCCTGGGCGACATCTGCTGGGAATACCAACCAGGACAGAACGTGGAGAAAGGTGGGTGTTGGCCAGTGGGCGTCCCGCTCTCACTCGTAAACAAACAAGGGCGCGCTCAAACGTTCACGCTCGAGCGGACATTATCCCTTAAAATACCCGTTCGTGCTCAAACGTTCACGCTCGCGTTCAAATCCACGCGGCCAAAGGTACATAACTAGTCAAGACCAGGGGCCAGATTCACGAAGCAGTTACGCAAGTACTTACGAACGTATACATCTTTCCTCAATCGTTGACGGCTTTACTTACACTTATTCAATAGTTTACAAGCATGAAAACTTCCCAATCAATTGTTGTTATTATTATAAACAACCTCCTGGTGCTTCGGAGCTCATTAACTGTTTAATAATTATAAACAAAGCCGCCAAATATTGAGAAAAGATGTACAGGTTCGTAAGTGCTTGCGTAACTGCTTCGTGAATCTTAACATAGTGTGTTAAACCCCTCGTTCGCGTTAAACCAATCATCAATTAGTCATTTTTCTTTTCGTATCGCAAGTCTCGTTGGACCACTGAACACTCTTCACTGTGTGTGTGCGTGCGTGCGTGCGTTCGGAGACCATTAATGCCCGCCTTTTTTGTTTTCTGTTGAGAGATAACTCATGACTGCCTCGTTTTCTGTTTAAGTGCTCGCTAATTTCGCGAGTCTCATTAATTTTGCGATTGCCTTACACGACCGTCTCGCTATGTTTTTGTTTCCGTGAGAGAGAGAAATGTATGAGCGTTTGTTATGTAAGTTGTGAGCGTGTGGTAGCCTTCGACCTGCTGGGCGGGAGACTGGGCGGGAGACTGGGCGGGAGACTGTGGGCGGGCGCCAGGTCGCCATGTACAGCACTTGTTTTTTCCCGCCCATCTGAGGCGTGACGTTTTACCCGGGAAAATTCTGTGGGAGGATGAAACTTTTTCCCGAAAGCATTCTGTTTTTATGAGAGAGTGATGCATGTCTTTTGTAAACTTTTCCCAGATATGCTTTTGTTAAAACCACGATCTACACCTTGTTTGTGGTTATTCATGTTTGGTAGACTGTGTACTCACTTATTTGTGCTTGCGGGGGTTGAGCTTTGGCTCTTTGGTCCCGCCTCTCAACTGTCAATCAACTGTGTGTGTGTGTGTGTGTGTGCTTTTAATCGTTGTTAGGGATGTAGCCTTTTAGGCTTGGTTTGATCTGCCTACCCAGCAACTGGTCATCCGCCAGGATACAACCCACAACAGGCGACTAACTCACGGGTGTTTTACACAGAAATCACAATAGCGTGATGCATCAAATGAACAAATATCGGACGTGAACAAATCTCGCTCTCGGACGTAGGTTCGAACCCTCGTCACGGCCCGTGTGGATTTGCTCACGGGTGTTTATTAACTGTCAGTGAACAGAGACATCAACAAAGGATAACAAAGATAACCCCAGCAACTAGAAAGCTTCCATATGAGGAGAGATGTTGTTGTTGTTTCAGATTTAGCTACTCAAAACGAAGTGTCCATGTAGCACGGGCTATGGTGAGCCCGTAACAGGAGAGATTGAGGAAGCTACATTTATATTCTCAAGAAAGACGAAAGAGATGGTGAAGAGACATGACTGAAGTGTACCTTACCTACCTTGAGGTTACCTTGAGGTATTTTCGGGGCTTAGCGTCCCCGCGGCCCGGTCGTCGACCAGGTCTCCTGTACGAGTGGATGAGGGGGCATAACAAAGGGATACTAATAAGATATTAAATATATCAACACAAAATAGTAAACACAACACTGGATATATAATGGGTAAGTTTAGATTCAAGGGAATACCTGGGTAAATACTGGTTTGGAAACTGGGGCTATAGGTCTGTGAAATAGTTTACCGGGTAACAGAATAGACGAGGGATCGCTTGATTGTTTCAAGCGTAGGTTAGACATGTATATGAATGAGTTTGGATAGATGTAGTTAGGAGCTGCCTCGTATGGGCCAATAGATCTTATTCTGCAGTTTTCCTTAATTCTCAACTTCTTAGGTATGAGGCGGCGTGCCCAGACATCTCACTCTGACCAGCGATGAACAGCATCATTACCATCTTATCTTGAGGTTATCTTGAGATGATTTCGGGGCTTTTTAGTGTCCCCGCGGCCCGGTCCTCGACCAGGCCTCCACCCCCAGGAAGCAGCCCGTGACAGCTGACTAACACCCAGTACCTATTTTACTGCTAGGTAACAGGGGCATAGGGTGAAAGAAACTCTGCCCATTGTTTCTCGCCGGAACAGGATCACAAGTCCAGCGTGCTGTCCGCTCGGCCGACCGGCTCCCTGTACCATATGTACAGACGACATTTAAAATGTAGAGAAATACATTTTGAAGATTAATTTTTTTAGAAGATCTAAGTGTTTTAAAATGAGGGAAAATGGTAGAAGCAGTTTAATGCTGAGAAATATGGGGCATTAATGTCTAACAATTATCATCAAATGACTATACAGCAACCAGCCAACACTAAAATTGCCAAATTTGAATACGATACAGCTGGTATTATCATCATGCCTTCAGTCACAATAACGGGGCTGAAGATATGATGACCAATCCACACATTAGAAACAAGAATCAAGGTACCTGCAGAAGGCTTATATTGGCCCATACGAGGCAGTTCTTATATTTATATCCACTCAAACTCATTCATATATATGTCTAACCTACGCTTGAAACAATCAAGGGCTCCTACTTCTATTATGTTAGTTGAGAAATGACGACGTTTCGGTCCGTCCTGCACCATTATCAAGCCACGTGACCGTTATCTGAATACGATAATGATGAGTTATAATTTGTTGAAATTTTATTCCAAGAACTCATTCTAGAGATGTTAAAAAAATGAAGCCATTGGATATTAAGATTGATAACGACAAGTACGTAATAAGACAGTTAGTGACCCTCGTTAGGCACCTTTAATTGATGCAGTTTTAGAAATCGTACTTCAAAATGGATATAAATTCTCAGAAAAGCGTACAGGGAGAGATGGCAAAAAAGGGGTAGAAATAACCTAAGCTACTCTATCCCTTTGAGATGTAATTTGTTTTCTTGTCTCAATAAACATACTTGAACTTGATGGCAAAAGTTTAACCCGGGAATTAGTGACCTTTGACGAGCGAGAATAAATTTTTACGGGCTATTCATGCTCGTGCCACCTCTTGGGTGGCTTAATCTTCATCAATCATCGTCAATCGAGATTAAAAATCTTTATTTGACCTTACGTGTTAAGGCGACGAGCAAGGGAGAGCGTGAGTGATGTACACAAATGGACGAGGGGATATTAATAGGGTGCTAGTATATCGACACGATACAGTGGATTCAGATTGGATGAATTTCGATTTAGAACGATCTGGATCAATATACTCTGGTATGGAAATAGTGTTGATTTCTGGAACAGGTTGGCGGGTCAAATGGACCTGGGATAGCTGATTATTCAATCGCTGTTCGGGCGGGATGTAAGTAGGAGCTGCCTCGGACGAGACAATAGACTTTTTACACTACACTCTATTCTGATGTTCTAGTTGTACACAATTAAAATATCTCCGTGTAGAATAGAAGTGATTGTAAATGTTAACATCAGTTGGGAGTGAGCAAGGCTGGTGGGTCTCCCTGGGGGTAGAGGTAACCCCTGACATTTACACTAACATTTGATGATAAAGTCTAGAAATGCATAAGGATCAAGGTAACTCCAGAAGGCCTATATTGACCCACACGAGGCAGCTTTTATTTATATCCACCCACATCCATTCACATAGATGTCTAACCTACGTTTGAAACAATCCACCAACTCCTTGGCCTTATACTATCCAATAATTTGTTCGATAATGTTGATGGATGACAGCGTGGAATAAGAGGATGACCTCATGGTGTGGCCGCCTCTGGAGGAGCGGTCACGACTGGCGTCCTGCAGAGGGCAGCACACTCACCAGTGGTACCAAGTGGTAACAAATGACTTTACCTTTAGGGGCTGCGCCTTTGACAGTCAGGTGTGGGAGGCGTGACTCTTAAGCCCGGCTGAGGTAGAGATATGCACCACTTCCTGTCTACGGCTGGGTGTCTCTTTGACTAGTGTAGTCTTATCTGACTCGCTTTTGACTAGAAGACGTTGTTGTGCAGTGAGAGTACATCCACGGACGACAGGAACAAGACACGTCCTCGATAAAACACGTCACTTTATGTAGTTAATCCTCGATCGCACCATACAAATGTTCCGTCACGATTTGATCCGCGCGCCTCTCTTGTGTGTGTGTGTCGGAGGAGCGTGGTGGCCGCCGCAAGAGGAGGCTGCCTCGGGAGATGTTGGCGGTGGGAGGCGAGGCACAAGACTGTCCTAACTCAGCCGCCAGTTACCGAGGTCAACTCCGTCCAGGCTCGCTTGGGTATTCCCGGTACTGTCTAGTGTAGGCTCGTGGGCCCTCGCCCGCTGCCCTCCCGCTCTCAGCTGGTGACGCGCTTCTGGCTCGTGACGCACCGCTGACGCCCCGCAACATGTGACGTGGCAGTGACGTAGCTTGTCTTCGTGACGCAATGTGGACCAGATACCCAGATGAGGGACGCATATTTTCCTTCTTATCAATATACAAACATTTTCCCATATATTTTCGTAACGAAATGTACTTTTTATCTAAATTATAAATTCTTGTTTACATTTGTGTGTAGTGGCAACTACGGGATGATCACAACTTCCACGTAAGGTCAGTACAAAAACAGTGATCTGGGGCGAGATAATATACCAGTTAGTGGCCCGGGCCGCCAGAGTAGACGGGTGACTTCTTGAGGTTTATCTTGAGATGATTTCGGGGCTTTTAGTGTCCTCGCGGCCCGGTCCTCGACCAGGCCTCCTCCCCCAGGAAGCAGCCCGTGACAGCTGACTAACACCAGATACCTATTTTACTGCTAGGTAACAGGGGCATAGGGTGAAAGAAACTCTGCCCATTGTTTCTCGCCGCGCCTAGGATCGAACCCAGGACCACAGGATCACAAGTCCAGCGTGTTGTCCGCCGGCCGACCGGCTCCCTCGACCCGCGACCCGACATCCTTCCCCCCCCCCTTCTCCTGCTCTAATATAACATCCATATATTATTATATTCCGACCAATCGTCGCTTTCGTGGACACGCAGAGGTACCACAGTGCTCTTCAGAATTATATTAAAGCTCGGCGGTTTGACACGAATGGACGAAAAGCAAGAGGTGAAGACTGAACCACACACGACAGAAGATGACCAGACGGCGACTTTTCGGTCCGTCCAGGACCATGATCAAGTCGAATGTGAAAATGATCCAGGACGGACCGAAACGTCGTCGTCTCCTCATTTCTAGTGTGTGGATTAGCCTTCATGTCTTCAGCCACGATATTGTGACTAGACGTCTGCAAAAACAAAGAGGTGTGGAGGTAGGAAGGATTTGGAGGAAAATTTTAGTCGCGAGAGGGAGTTTAATCCCAACTGTCTATATATAGCCAGTGCCATAAAAGGGTCGCAGAATGTGTGACCTTCCTATATCTAGTTCACAGCCAACTGCTTCTTGTTGCACTCTACCTATCCTCAGTTTCCTTGTCTAATTGTTGCCACTGGTCGGCCGAGCGGACAGCACGCTGGACTTGTGATCCTGTGGTCCCGGGTTCGATCCTGGACGCCGGCGAGAAACAATGGGCAGAGTTTCTTTCACCCTATGCCCCTGTTACCTAGCAGTAAAATAGGTACCTGGGTGTTAGTCATCTGTCACGGGCTGCTTCCTGGGGGTGGAGGCCTGGTCCGAGGACCGGGCCGCGGGACACTAAAAGCCCCGAAATCATCTCAAGACAACCTCAAGATAACCATCGTACCGTTCGGTATAATTTACGCACAATTTTCCTTCTCTGGAAACTAAGGTGTTTCTCATTTACGAATTTTATAGACTTTCCATGTTTCAATTCTCTGATACGATAATTATCTTCGGTACCTTACAGGGAATAGCTGGCAGATACCAGTCAGTAATTTAGCACCTCTTGCCTGTCTTCCCTTCTTAAAAGCTCCGAAAGCAGTTAGCTTTTCTCCATATTTCTGCCTCGTATGGACCAATAGGAGAAGCCTCGTATGCATCAATAGGAGCTGCCTCGATGGTCCAATAGGAACTGCCTCGTTTGGACCATAGGAGCTGCCTCATATAGATTATAGGACTTCTGTACGTTCCTGTATTGCTATGTGGTGTTTTCTCTTCGTGTTATCCTCTGCACTTGTGGTGCGCCAGAATTGGTATGCGAGGTTCCTTCCGCCCCGTAATTATCCATGGCTTGAGCCCAGGGATATTAATTTAGGCCTGGTCGAGACCGGGCCGCGGGGACACTAAAAAGCCCCGAAATCATCTCAAGATAACTACTAAAAAGCCCGGGAACCCCCCGACGTATAGCAGTAACGTTGTAAACTGTAAATTGTTGTGTGTGACGCAACGACGC
>WNGS01169498.1:57829285-57845756 GCA_020271785.1 Procambarus virginalis
CGCACATCGTAAACACAGCGCTGTGGGTTTGTTTTCCTGGGTTCCTCAATCCTGTCTATAATCCTTTTTGACGGGTTGAACTGTCTTGTTCACCTCCTTTACCGCCTACCGTGAAGCACAGAGATCCGTGCTGCGACCCGCGACTTCGCTCCTCGTTCGTTGGAGACGTCTGATTGCTGAGAGAAAACTGCGAGATACTTTTAAGTGCATTGGGGAAAACCATTCCAGGTGATATTCCGTCCCTTTTATTTGTGAATTAAAAGTGGAAGAAAAAGGTATTTTTTGCACATTCGAGAACGCTACAGTAATGTAATGAAAGATAATTGTTGGTTTTCCCAGAGGAGAAACTGAAGAAGAATGAGAGAGAGAGAGAGAGAGATGACGGGGGGGGGAGGGAGAGAAGGAAAAGCGAAGAGGGTGGGTGTGAGGGAAGGAGGAACAAAAGAAGTAATAAAGGTGGTAAGAGGCCGGGAGAGGCGACATAAAATAGATTAAGTAATGAATATGAGCCGCCTATAAGATGACCGTAGCATCCTGTTTGCTCACAGCCCCGCTCCTGTGCCAGGTAAGTCACGGGCTCACCATAGCCCGTGCTACTTGCCCCCGCTCCTGTGCCAGGTAAGTCACGGGCTCACCATAGCCCGTGCTACTTGCCCCCGCTCCTGTGCCAGGTAAGTCACGGGCTCACCATAGCCCGTGCTACTTGCCCCCGCTCCTGTGCCAGGTAAGTCACGGGCTCACCATAGCCCGTGCTACTTGCCCCGCTCCTGTGCCAGGTAAGTCACGGGCTCACCATAGCCCGTGCTACTTGCAACTTGTGTTCCGAGTAGCTGAATCTAAAACAACAATAACAACCTGTTTACTCCTCCTATGATAGATTTGCACTCTGCTCCGCCCTAGCGCCCTGCCATTCACGGTGGGTTAAGAGTGCCTACCTCTCACTCCCCAAGTTCACACACGCACTCGTCAAGCTTCACTAGTGATGTTTACACTTGTACTCACGCCTCTGCCTTGAGGTGATTGGTTCCTCACTCTTGTTCTCTGATCCTCGTTCATCTCCCTCATAGGGAGCCGGTCGGCCGAGCGGACAGCACGCTGGACTTGTGATCTTGTGGTCCCGGGTTCGATCCCGGGCGCTGGCGAGAAACAATGGGCAGATTTTCTTTCACCCTATGCCCTTGTTACCTAGCAGTAAAATAGGTACCTGGGTGTTAGTCAGCTGTCACGGTCTGCTTCCTGGGGTTGGAGGCCTGGTCGAGGACCGGGCCGCGGGGACACTAAAGCCCCGAAATCATCTCAAGATAACCTCAAGATCTCAAGATGTTTACGGGTTGGGTGTAGGCCTGGTAGGCCTCGTGTCAGCTGGGTGTAGGCCTGGTAGGCCTCGTGTCATCTGGGTGTAGGCCTGGTAGGCCTCGTGTCATCTGGGTGTAGGCCTGGTAGGCCTCGTGTCATCTGGGTGTAGGCCTGGTAGGCCTCGTGTCAGCTGGGTGTAGGCCTGGTAGGCCTCGTGCCAGCTGGGTGTAGGCCTGGTAGGCCTCGTGTCAGCTGGGTGTAGGCCTGGTAGACCTCGTGTCATCTGGGTGTAGGCCTGGTAGGCCTCGTGTCATCTGGGTGTAGGCCTGGTAGGCCTCGTGTCAGCTGGGTGTAGGCCTGGTAGGCCTCGTGCCAGCTGGGTGTAGGCCTGGTAGGCCTCGTGTCAGCTGGGTGTAGGCCTGGTAGACCTCGTGTCATCTGGGTGTAGGCCTGGTAGGCCTCGTGTCATCTGGGTGTAGGCCTGGTAGGCCTCGTGTCATCTGGGTGTAGGCCTGGTAGGCCTCGTGTCATCTGGGTGTAGGCCTGGTAGGCCTCGTGCCAGCTGGGTGTAGGCCTGGTAGGCCTCGTGTCAGCTGGGTGTAGGCCTGGTAGGCCTCGTGTCAGCTGGGTGTAGGCCTGGTAGGCCTCGTGCCAGCTGGGTGTAGGCCTGGTAGGCCTCGTGTCAGCTGGGTGTAGGCCTGGTAGGCCTCGTGCCAGCTGGGTGTAGGCCTGGTAGGCCTCGTGTCAGCTGGGTGTAGGCCTGGTAGGCCTCGTGTCAGCTGGGTGTAGGCCTGGTAGGCCTCGTGTCAGCTGGGTGTACGCGTAGCAGGTTTCGTATCACCTAATCCCATCTCTTAGAGTTAGCCATAAATTTTCATAATGATTTTCTCTTATCGTATGAGAGAGTTGGATTTTCCAACACATAGATACATGTGTTAACCCTCTTCTGCCGCCCCCCCCCCCACCCCTCCTCCCGCTTTTCCGCACCTATGTCATCCCTCTTCTCCCCCCCCTCCACTCACTAGCTCTCTTAACACCCGGGACGTAATGTATTCAGCAATAAAGAATTGAGTAAGTCGGAGTTCGCATCATTAGAACCAACGCGGAGTGACAGCGGCGACGGTTATTAAATATTGTGCCTTGCTGGCGCGCGGATACAAGAACAATTACACAAGGCCTTGGTGGACGGCATGACAGAGCCTCCGTGGACGGCATGACAGAGCCTCCGTGGACGGCATGACAGAGCCTCCGTGGACGGCATGACAGAGCCTCCGTGGACGACATGACAGAGCCTCCGTGGACGACATGACAGAGCCTCCGTGGACGACATGACAGAGCCCCGGTGGACGGCATGACAGAACCTCCGTGGACGACATGACAGAGCCTCCGTGGACGACATGACAGAGCCTCCGTGGACGACATGACAGAGCCTCCGTGGACGGCATGACAGAACCTCCGTGGGCGGCATGACAGAGCCTCCGTGGACGGCGTGACAGAGCCCCGGTGGACGGCATGACAGAGCCTCCGTGGGCGGCATGACAGAGCCCCGGTGGACGGCATGACAGAGCCCCGGTGGACGGCATGACAGAGCCCCGGTGGACGGCATGACAGAGCCCCGGTGGACGGCATGACAGAGCCCCGGTGGACGGCATGACAGAGCCCCGGTGGACGGCATGACAGAGCCTCCGCGGACGGCATGACAGAGCCTCCGCGGACGGCATGACAGAGCCTCCGTGGACGACATATGTCCTCACCGCCGCCGAATGACTAACGAGAATTTCAATACAGCTAAAGCTTCCATTAATGCCTTAAACACACAAGCGCAATTAAGACTCACGGGCGCTAAGGTAACGTACGACCTCGTTAGGGGGCGTCGTTAATTGGAGTGATAGTCACGGCTAATTCGCGGCGACACAGCCCAGATAAAGAGGGCATCATACCCGACCTTAAACTCTCTCTTCATTACCCGATATATAATTCGATTATAAACTTTGAACAAAGTGCCACGCCCGTGTTCAGGAATGAACAAAAAAACAGTGTCGAATTAAGTGAACACTTCACAAATGTCGTTTAGACATGACAAATGTATATAATCACGTGTTTCTCTCACGTGATTATATACTTGTATATTGGGGAGTTCTATTTTATTTTTTTTATGTAAGATATAGATTGTCCAGGCGAGCAGGTAAGAATACAGGAAGATGAAGGCGTCGAGGAGAGTAAAGAAGGATTAAAGAAATCACAGGGTGATGGTGGGAGGGAAGGAAGCGAGAGGGAANAGCAGAGGAGCGCGCGCACGAGATAATCAAATATATACTACATAACACAAGCTACATAAATATATCGACATGAATCTCGACAAATCATATAAGCCAAAATCGAGCCCAGAGCCAGCGACAGTGGCGCAAACAGGCAGTTGACTGCTTGCTGCAGGCCTTGTTGTTGTAGTTTTAGATTTAGCTACTCGGAACGAAATGTCCATGTAGCACGGGCTATGGTGAGCCCGTGATGCTGCAGGTCTTCACACATGCTCTTATTTACTGGCAAACATGTCACGAGAGAAGACACACGAACACACAGAGTCCCGAGGATGTGTGTGTGTGTGTGTACTTACCTAGTTGTGCTGGCGGGGAGTTGAGCTTCAGCTCTTTGGTCCCGCCTCTTAGCTGTCAATCAACAGGTGTACAGGTTCCTGAGCCTATTGGGCTCTATCATAGCTATACTTAAAACGGCGTATGGAGTCAGCCTCCACCACATCACTTCCTAATGCATTCCATTTTTAACTACTCTGACACTAAAAAAATTATGTCTATGGCTCATTTGGACACTCAGTTTCCACCTGAGTCCCCTAGTGCGTGTACTCCTTGTGTTAAATAAACTGTCTTTGTCTACCCTATCAATTCCCTTGAGAATCTTGTATGTGGTGATTATGTCCCCCCCCCCTAACTCTCCTGTCTTCAAGCGACGTCAGGTTTAATTCCCATGGTCTCTCCTATGCCCCTCGGTTCGGGCACTAGCCTGGTGGCAAACCTCTGAGCCCTCTCCAATTTAGTTTTATGCTTGACGAAATATGGACTCCATGCTGGAGCTGCATACTCCATGATTGGTCTGACATACGTGGTATTCAATGGTGTGAATGATTCCATACAAGTTTGTAAAGGCCGTTCTTATGTTGGCCAACCTGGCATATATATATATATATATATATATATATATATATATATATATATATATATATATATATATATTATTATATATATATATATTTATATATATTTATATATGTGTGTGCGTGTGCGTGTGTGTGTGTGTGTGTGTGTGTGTGTGTGTGTGTGTGTGTGTGTGTGTGTGTGTGTGTGTGTGTGTGTGTGTGTGTGTGTGTGTGTGTGTAGAGTGTGTTTGCCCAAATGTGTTTGCAGGGTATATATATACACCTCACCAGGTATCTTACACTCGTCTCGTGCGGAGCGCCTGTCTGTCCTTGCTTTAGCGGCCACGGTTGGCTGATGGCATGACTGTGGCACCCCACGTTCCGGTGCCAGCCGCGTGGCCTGGTTACGTAAGGTGCCAGTTGCTGGAGAGACAGACAGACAGACAGTGGATGAGTGCACGCAACACTAAAAAAACTTGTTCCATATTCTTACTGTTTCCGTCCGCGCGAATAATTGGAGTTGTTGCAATTTAACACACTCTCTTGCAACACAAATCCCTACTAAACACCGCAAAGACCCACAACTAGATTCACACGAGCACCAAAAACACTAACAACAAAAAATTGCAATTAAGGAAGGGGGGTCTGAGATATTTTTAAAGGCCGGATATGGGAGAACACAAGCGTGCAATTCCCTCTTATTTTGATTTTCTCCTTGAGACAGGTCTCGGCAAGAGCAGGTTAAGTACTCATTTTGACGGGATAGACACAAACTTGGCCATAGCGCGCATACGAGCCGAAAGTGACGTTATTTTTACGAGGACGGGTTAGGGTGTTTGAACACGCAGCTGGTTCACACATCATCAACCCGTCCTCTTAAAAATAACGTCACTTTTCGCTCGTATGCTGTTGTTGTTGTTATAGATTCAGCTACTCGGAACAAGTTCCAAGTAGCACGGGCTATGGTGATCCCGTAGTGGACTGGCACAGGAGCGGGGCTGTAACTTGCTATTGAATAAACCCCATCACAAAAGGGATGTATACACTGAGAGGTGTACCTCACTCCTCGGTCTACACACACGAGTTTACTTTAATGCTGGACTTTGTTTAGGACTGGCAAACCCCTCACAGTGTTCAAGAGAGAACTGGACAAGCACCTCCAAAGGATACCTGATCAACCAGGCTGTGACTCATACGTCAGGCTGCGAGCAGCCGCGTCCAACAGCCTGGTTGATCAGTCCAGCAACCAGGAGGCCTGGTCGATGACCGGGCCGCAGGGACGCTAAGCCCCGGAAGCACCTCAAGGTAACCTCAAGGTAGGACTAATGTATACTTGCTGGTTGGTCATTCAGCTACTGTGATGGCCTTAATAACCCTACAGAGGTTAATTAGGCTTCAAGCCACACACAAACTAAAAATGAACAAATCCACAAGGGCCGTGACGAGGATTCGAACCTGCGTCCGGGAGCTTCCCAGACACTGCCTTAATCGACTGCGCTACGACTGTAAAAGGGTTGAAACCGAAGTTCTACTGAACTTACTGGATCCCGTAGCTATTTCTGGATTAATATTTAGGTTACTTTGTATCAATTTTAGATTGTTACTTTGTAATTTTAGATTTAATTCTACACATCTCGCCATATTTCGTCACATTTAACAAGACAGATTAACTTAGACTTTATCTTACATTAAGATGATATAGCATTATCATGAGCCTACGACAATGTGCGTCTGACGCCTTGCCATCCATAGTGACGGATACAGGTTCCTAGTGACGGATTCAGTTCTCTAGTGACGGATAAGGTTCCTAGTGACGGATTCAGTGCTCTAGTGACGGATACAACTTCCTAGGACGGATTCAGTTCTCTAGTGACGGATACACTTCCTAGTGACGGATTCAGTCTCTATGACGGATACAGGTTCCTAGTGACGATTCAGTTCTCTAGTGACGGATACACTTCCTAGTGACGGATTCAGTTCTCTAGTGACGGATACAACTTCCTAGTGACGGATTCAGTTCTCTAGTGACGGATACAGGTTCCTAGTGACGGATTCAGTTCTCTAGTGACGGATACAACTTCCTAGTGACGGATTCAGTTCTCTAGTGACGGATACAACTTCCTAGTGACGGATTCAGTTCTCTAGTGACGGATACAACTTCCTAGTGACGGATTCAAGTACAGCTGCCTAGACAGGACAGAGCTGCCCATCCGTTAGATGTCTTCGAAAGGTGGCTTGAAGCTCGTATCAAATCAGATTTTCACCTGCGTCTGAGTGGTGATTATGATCTCAACCATAGCCCGGTGCTATTTGGAAGGTTTTGTTCTGAGTAGCGAATCTAAAAAAACGTCTGATTGGCAATTCTCCCATCATCTTCCCAAAGAGACACTATAATTATATGTTACTCAACCGATTGATTGATGAAGATTAAACCACCCAAAAGGTGGCACGGGCATGAATAGCCCGTAAGTGGTTGGCCCTTTTGAGCCATTGCCAGATCAAGAGCTGATACTGGAGATCTGTGGAGGTGCCTGCACCCTGCGTGACGGGAGATGTCCCCCGTCCTGTTATCAACCGTTGTGTTAATACTTATATCCTGCAGATTATGAGATTAGCAAATTCTAAAGATGCATCCCGAATTCCTTTGTTTACAGATGCGGTCAATGAGAGTGTGTTGGTTATTATAATGTGCTACTATGGTCAAGGCTTCCAATGATCACCTCTCCACACGTCACGCAATATGTCACGTCACGGTCAAAGTCTTCGTGTTTATGTTGATATGTGTGACGTCACGGGCCTAAGCTTTCATGTTGACGTGTAGCGTCACGGGCCAAGTTTCATGGTTACGTTTGTGACGTCACGGGCCAAGCTCATTACGTTACGTGTGACGTCACGGGCCAAAGCTTCATGTTGCGTTGGTGACGTCACGGGCCAAGCTTTCATGTTTACTGTGTGTGACGTCACGGGCCAAACTTTCATGTTGACGTTGTGTGACGTCACGTGGCCAAGCTTTCATGTTTATGTTTGATGAAACATGATGTTCATGTTATGGTGTACTCCATGGGTTTGAATTTAATGAAATGTTATAGGACTGTGACCCCTTGGAACAATGATACTTTTATTCACTGATTCTCCACTTTTCATTTGATCTGTGAGATACCCCAACCCCCCCCTCCATCCCCCCCCCCCCTTCACATTCATCTCTCAGGAATTTCGCGCCATAGTCTTAAACAAAATACTGTATACATGTTTACACAGACTCACTGACCGAACATGAAATCGCCTCCCTGGGACACTTGAACCTTGCTTTCAGGGGTCATAGAGGTGATTATTGTTCGTTGGCAGTTAGTGAGTGGTTGTTTTACCTCAGTTCCGCGTGTTAACGAGCATTCAGTGGTTTAACGCCTTGTTGGTTTAGTTAACTAATCGATTACTTCGCCGTTGTGTTGTTTGTGTCATGAATTCTTTGTCTTGACATCATTTGTTATTGTAATCTGTTATTGTTTGTTTCGGGATAATTGGGTTGTTAAGGCAGTAGTTAGGTTTGTTGGGATGTCGTTATAGTTGTTAGGGGTAATTGTTATACTTGTTAGGGGTAATTGTTATAGTTGTTAGGGGTAGTCGCTACAGTTGTTAGAGGTAATTGTTATAGTTGTTAGGGGTAGTCGTTATAGTTGTTAGAGGTAATCGTTACAGTTATCAGTTTACCAAGGGGGAAGGAAACCTCAACCCAACAAAAGCGGAAGCTGGTCGAGACTAGCGAATGTCCCGCAAGTGGAGGTTGTCAAGTTGAGGGTACGTGGTGACCTTCTGCCCTGGGTGGGTGTGCTAGTGGTGGTGGGTGTGCTGGTAGTGGTAGTGGTGGTAGTGGTGGTGGTGGTGGTGGTATGGTGGTAATGGTGAGGTGTGGTGGTGGTGGTGGTGGTAGTGGTGGGACTCCTATGTACCCCTACAGTGGGTCATCCCAGAAAGGCTCCACCTCTCCCTGGTGACACCCACACTTCGTGGGTGGTAAGTGTTGGCGAGTCAGGTGTATACATAGCCTCCAGGACAGGGGGCGTCCTGTGCCTTTCCATGGTGGAGACTCTTTTGTGGAGGGTGGGGAGCGTGGGGGGAAGGGGGTACCCCTTACGCCTAGCCATTGGTACGACAGCTTGCTCCCTCCACCCGTAACGCCTGATTTGCACCCTGAATAGGGCCACTCCCAGACCGACAATCCCACAACCAGAAACTCCATAGTGTCCTGTGACTGACTGATGGACCTGAGCCCCAGCACCACCTTCATGAGGGTATACACCTGACTCCCAACACCACCTCCGGGGGTATACCCCTGACTCCCAAAACCTCTGGGGTATACACATCGTGGACTCCACAAACACCATCTCCTGGGTATACACCTGACTCCCAACACCACCTCCTGGGAATACACCTGAATCCCAACACCTCCTCCTGGTATACACCTGAATCCCCAACACCCTCTCCTGGGTATACACCTGACTCCCAACACCACCTCCTGGGTATACATCTGACTCCCACCCATCTCCTGGGAATACATCTGACTCCCAACACCTCGTGGATACACCTGACTCCCAACACCACCTCCTGGGAATACACCTGTACTCCCACCACCATCCCTGGGTATACACCTGACTCCCAACACCCTCTTCCCTGGGTATACACGCCTGACTCCCAAACACCCTCTCCTGGGTATACACCTGACTCCCAACACCACCGCCTGGGTAGACACCTGACTCCCAAACACCATCTCCGGGGATAACACCTGAACTCCCAACACCATCTCCTGGGAATACACCTGACTCCCAACACCACCTCCTGGGAATACACCCTGACCCCCAACACCTCCTGGGAATAACACCTAGCCCCAAACACCTCCGGGGAATACAGCCTGACCCCCACACCTCCTGGGTATACACCTGACCCCCAACACCTCCTGGGAATACAACTGAACCCCCCAACCACCTCCCTGGGACATACAGCCTGACCCCCAACCACATCCTGGTAATACACTCTGACCCCCAAGCACCTCCGGGTATACACCTGCGTACCCCCACACCTCCTGGGAATACCACCTGCCCCCAAGCACCTCCTGGGAATACCCGACCCGCAACACCTCCTGGGTATACACCTGACCCCCAACACCTTCCGGGGTACACACCTGACCAACCAACACCTCCTGGGAATCCACCGGACCCCAAACACCTCCTGAGATTACACCTGACCGTGCCCGAACACGTCCGGGGATACACCTGACTCCCTCAACACCCTCTGGGACATACACCTGACTCCCAAACCCTCCTCCTGGGAATACACCTGACTCGCAACACCTCCTCCTGGGAATACACCTGACTCCCAACACCACCTCCTGGGAATACACTGCTACCCCCCACACGAGATATCAGTAACGATCTTCGGACAAAACTGCCTACGCTTGCGTTCCATTGTGGAAGTGACCATTGGTTATCCCCAAGGTCGCAGAATCTGGCAAGTTAGTTCAGTGGCGTCGGAATGTAATAGCCCAGAGGACTGGTGTGTTGTGTGTGTTGTGTGTTGTGTGTGTGTGGGTGTGGATGTGTGGTGTGTGTGTGTGTGGTGTGTGTGTGGGTGTGTGTGGTGTGGTGGTGTGTGTTCCTCGGACGCCTGCCGCAAAAGTAAATACTAATTTACGAAGGGCGACTACAAGCTCCTGATCAAAGGATTGGTTGATTTCCCAAACATTATAAGAGTCCTCACAGCTTAAATTCCCTTGGCCCCCACTACACCTGTGATGGCAGCGGTGTCAACAGAGAATGTACGGTGACACAGCTCCTCTGTATTTGTCAAGAGTACTGTTTATGTAACCGCGCGGACCGTGCGACAAAGAAAATGGGAGCACTAGCGCCTTGGGAGCTACGGACTTGCAGGTCGCAGGATAGTGAGTTTGGACAGCATACAAATCTTAAGTGTGAGTTTTGATGCTGTCTACCCGTCTCGACCATGCTCGTTGCAACATCTCCAGACATACAGTGTATGCTGAGAGCGAAGTGCCTGTGAGGTAAGACATTATTGTCGTCTCACGGTTGACCCGTAACACTACTCTTGTGGTGCCAGCGCCGAGAGCGGCAGTATCATGGTCAGATATGCTGGGGAGCTCAGTCCAGAAAAAAAAACGAACAGATGTTTTTATAAGATGTCCGTTGTGACGGAGCATGTTAGTGGTACACATATATTCCTTCGGCAGCCCGGCGGAACGACAAGTCGTAGCGCGGTGGTGATAGTGGTGGAGGGAGGTGACGATGGTGGTGATACTTGGTGGAGGAGAGCTGGCGATGGGTGGTGATAGTGGTGGAGGAGGCTGACGATGGTGGTGATAGTTGGTGGAGGGAGGCTTGAACGATGGTGGGTGATCGTGGTGGAGGAGGACAAACATAGACACCACGGTCGAATTGTGACGTATGGGTAAGATGCCGCCACGCTCTTTGACCCGGAGTCTGCGGCCTGCAGGATACCCCCAACCTGATAGCTGCGTCTGCAGCTATCAGGTGAGGAAGCTGATTGATTGATGAAGATATAAGACCACCCAAAAGGTGGCTGACAGGGCATGAATAGCCGTAAGTTGGTGGGGCCCTTTTGAGCCATAGCCAAGTATCAGAGAGTTGAATGGGAGATCTGTGTGAGGGCGTGCGACTGCACCCTGCGCTGACGAGGAGATGTCTCCCATGGTCACCAATGGTGACAAATTGTGATCAAAGGGTCCCTGAATAGGAAGCTGCAGCTTCCTCAGATATGTAGTTGGCGAAGTAACCCCCCCCCCCCACCAGTCTCTCCAAGGATGTTCACGTAGATCCTCCGACCGGTTATTGAGTGAAGATCCCGCACCTCGCCATACACAGAACACGCAGAAACTTGACCTTCCTAGTGGGGATCCACTGTCTCCAGGACACTGAAGCTCTCCCTCACCAGCCGTGGAAGCCATAGCATCATCTCAGATTGTTTCAACAAATTTTCCCAAGGAGCGTAAGGCTTGGTTTTGTTCCTGTTAGAGCCCCCCCCCCCACACTCGCTAGTTCAACGGACCATCAATCACTTTTGTGTGCAGTTCATTAATTATCGAGTAGCGCCAGACGAGGGACAGTTCTCCAATTTTCGCTCACCGGTTGAGCTTCTTCCGCTGCTGGGTATTTTTATACACCAGGCAGGCAGTTGGTATAAGGTGGTTTGCACGTATAAATTGCTGCCCTTCATATTGACACGCAGCCGACACAGTTGCTATGCTGCAGACGTGATGTCTCAGCTGCTCCCTCCAGCCCCAGAAACAGTGTCAGGTCAATCCACAAGGTTGCCACAAGCGACTTGAGAATGGTCCCAGGACGGACCGAACGATCGTCGTCCCTTCACCTTATAGTGTGTGGCATGGTCAACAGTGTCATGGTTCCATAGTGTTCTCCTAACTTGTAGGCCACGGATAGTACTGGAAGGAAAAAAGACATATGTTGTTCTTTTAGATTTGACAGTTCTCTGGAACCGGAAAGTTGGAAGGAGCACGGGCTATGGCGAGGCCCGTGTAAAAACGACATAAAGTAGTGTATCATTAGTATGACCATCCCCACTTGCTGTCTTAGATCAGGTGTGATGTAGCGGCAGAACATACAGCTCCATAATACACCATCATCCTCAAGTTAAGCCCCGCCTCCTGTGCCAGGTAAGTCCACTACGGGTCTAACCATAGCCCGTGCTACTTTGCACACTTCTTGTGCCCAGTAGCTGAATCTTAAACAAACAACAGCCACCATCTACTGCCCACCTGTGCTCTTACTACAGACGCGTCGCCATTTAGCTCCGATATGTTACATCAAGACCAAAATTGTCGTACTAGAAATTGGAAGTGACTGGCGAAGGTGACATACTGTCCCGTTTTCTGTTTTGGGTCCCTCTGGTAGGTGTAGGAAGAGACACTTTAAATTGACCGTTTTTCTTGACGTTGTGAAACGTTAGGAGGACGGGCTGGCCTGTCTGTAGACAGCCGGGACCCAACCCGAGGGCACCCCCCCCCCCCCACCCACCACACACCCCCCCCCCACACCCCACTCCCCCCCCCCTATGGACTTGGACTGGACCCACTTAATCCAAGGACGAAGGAGCTGCACCTCCTTCGTCCTTGGATTAAGTCACAGCCGCGTCGTTGTTGTTTCTTGGGTGACAATACGACTGAGCATAATTGAGTTCGATCCAGTTATAATAATCAGTTTGGTGGGGGGGGGGTGCTTTGACTTTCAATAGGGAAAAAAAGGGGGGGGTCTTGGTTACCATTTTCAGAATCTTGTGTTGAGCCTAAAATGGGAGGCTTCATAGCTCAGTGTATAGTTGTGGAGGATAACACTGGTTTGTGTAGTAGCGGCTGTCACCGTGAGGCTCAGCCATCGTACTACTACACCCTCATGAGAGCCTAAACCAAACACCGCACTCTGTTGTGTGTTGTGTGTTTGTGTGTTGGTGTGTGTGTGTGTGTGTGGTGTGTGTGTGTGTGTGTATTCACCTAGTTGTTTTCGGGGGTTGAGCTTTGCTCTTTCGGCCCGCCTCTCAACTGTCAATCAACTGTTTACTAACTACTTTTTTTTCCCACACCACACACACCCCAGGAAGCAGCCCGTGACAGCTGACTAACTCCCAGGTACCTATTTACTGCTAGGTAACAGGGGCATTCAGGGTGAAAGAAACTTTGCCCATTTGTTTTGTTTCTGCCTCGTGCGGGAATCACCCGCGCCACAGAATTAAGAGATCCTGCGCGCTATCCACCAGGCTACGGCCCCTGTGTGTGTGTGTGTGTGTGTGTGTGTGTGTGTGTGTGTGTGTGTGTGTGTGTGTGTGTGTGTGTGGTGTTGTGTGTGTGTTGGAATTCTTCAGCCGGTGCCTCTAGAGGTGCTATGTAATTAGCAAATTAGTGTTGTTGTTGGTTTGTTGTTGTTTAACGTGTACACGCATGGTGACATGGGGTGGCGTATGATTAACCAGTGTGGGGTCCTCACACGCACCAGACGGGTCATCCATGACCTTTACGCTGGACATTAGAATGGGTAGTCAAGAGAGCGAGAGTCATTACTCTCTCCCGCCTCACGTCTTGACTCATAAAGCAAAGCACGCGCCAGTGTCAACACTTCAACTGAGAACTCGTAGACTCGTTCTCCGTTGATCAAACATGTTAATACCTCCCCCGGTTATCACGTAGCTCCGAACATGACTATTATCTACCACGGAGAGACACAGTAAACAGTAACCAGCTATTGGGTACTGGTATGTGCTCCGATGGCCTTCACTACGGGCTATTCATGCCCGTGCCCCCTTTTGGGTGGCTTAATCTTTATTAATCAATCAACAGTAAATAGAGTTGGTAATGCCCAACCCCCCGGCCCTCAACCTGTGTCCCCACTTTTGGGCAGATACAGCAAGCACTTCGTCGCTGACAGCCAGTAGTACTGTTGGCTGGCGTTCCTAAGGTGGGCTCCTGTTACACCAGGCCAGGTCTGACGTACGTTACTCTCACTGCTTCTTGTAGCACTGCTGCCGACTACCTCCATATGCTTTCACACTCACAATCTACCACTGGTAACACCAGCCTCGCTTGGTGCAGGTGACATGGTAGCGTGGCCCACGCGGCCCGATACCTTCGTCAGGCAAGCAGTGGACACATAGTGCGTGAGCATGGCCGCCCGCTGGTCACCGCTACAGCAGGAGCCCAGCTGACCACTGACCGGCCCAAGGAGCTAGAGCTCAACCCCCCTGCAAGCACAACTAGGTAAGTGCCGGAGCTTGCCCAGCTGACCAAAGGGAGGTACCCTATAACCCTCCCTTGTACGACAGCAATATGGTTCCCCAAAAGAGATTATACCGAGAGACAAAAAGCATATTTCAATTTTAAAAAATAATATATATATATATATCCACGCTTAAAATCGTTGAGCGCTACACTGTTGATCACATGCTGATTCACACTTGGTACTCGCTAATATCACAGCTCTTGTGGGAATGGGTGCGTTGAGTGTGAGTGTGTGTGTCCATGTATCACTGGTGGGGAGGACTGGTCAGGTGGCCCACCTCAGGACCCACCCTCTCGCTCTCCTCCCCGCCCACCTCTCTATGCTCCTCCCACCTCCAAACCTTGGGACTTTTTTTTTGTTCTGTAAGGGGAGGGGGTGGAGATGAGATAGGGAAATAATCAGGATATCAATGGATTGGCCCCAGGTTTGATGAGAACTGCCGAGAGGAGAGAGAGAGAGAGAGAGAGAGCGAGAGAGGATGAGAGAGAGAGAGAGAGAGAGAGAGAGAGAGGGAGGAGAGAGAGAGAGAGAGAGAGGAGAGAGAGAGAGGGACAGAGAGAGAGACAGAGACAGAGACAGAGAGATAGAGAGAGAGAGAGAGAGAGAGAGCAGAGTCATCTGTTCATCTGTGACCACAGGTTGTAAGAGGTGGTGGCCCACAGAGCACTAAGCTGTGAAGGGACATATACCCCGTGATCTGGGCTTATACCACCTTGCTTGAACAAATCCACAAGGGGCCGTGAGGAGGATTCGAACCTCGAGTCCGGGAGCATCCCAGTTAGTTATGTAGCCACCTTGCTTGTCTCTGCCACTCATCCACCACCAACAAACTTCCAAGGGCCAGACACCTCCTCATCCCAGCTATAACTAACTGTAAACAAGTATAACTCCTCCTGGAAGCAACGCCCCACACGTCAAATCAACACGTAAGAATAACTATAATATGTAAACATATTATACACTATCGGGAGGTCCGGAGCTAATGCGGAAGATTAACGCGCAGATATAGCATGAATCATGACCATATTTTAAAGGCAATGGTTGACCACGGCATCAAACGTTGTTTGCTTCGTAACCCGAGCTTGTCCTCGAGGGGCACTTGTTTACGGTCTTGCACCAGCGCTGCCGAACAACGAAACTCGAGGTAACAGCCGCAATATAGCCGTGACAAATAAGGAAATATGAATCAATCGCCGAACAAGAATCTAACCGCTACGCACAACCCTGGCAGTTAGCAACGACGAGTCTTAATGGCTTAAGACCTGGAGGAAGACAGACACAGAGACCCAGCTCGGTAGGGGTGGCTAGAGTGTGAGGTCAGGCCATAGGTCAGGCCAGGGGTGAGGCCAGAGGTCACCCCAGCGTCCCTAGAGATGAGTGCTGCAGTCGGGTAATAGTGACCTGAACCCCTTTTGAATTTGCCGAGGGGGATTGGTCGGTGGGACTGGTGACTCGGGTAGCGATTGTGATGAGAGTATGAAAAGTTGCAGGTAGTGAGCTGGTGACATAAGTTAGCGTTGTGGTGGTGCTGCTGTTGGTGATACAGTTAGAATAGTCGGTAGGATCAGAGCGGTTACTGGTGAAAAATACTGATAAAAAGCACCATCGAGAGGAAAACTGACACTAGTAAAAGAGGTTAGTTATGTAGCCTAGTCTATACATATATATTAAGAACAAACTGTCCTAAATAAATAATGGAAGAAGTGTTCTCCTTCGCCCAAACAGTGTACACAAGCAACGCTAAACAGGACACCACAGGCACCACAACACAGGTAGCCGCGCTCCATACACCTCCAAGTCTTCTAAGGAGACGAACAGGGGCTCGAGTTTGTCCAAGTATTACTCGTTTTAATGAAGGTATAAGTAACAAGGCCGACTTGCAGTCAGCTGGCAAATGTAAACACAACTTCTGGTTATGTACACACAGTGTGGAAATTAGTCTGCTAGGAGCAAGCATTGTTGAACACTTGTCCTTGGAAGTTTGAACGAGACTCGCTTGTTAATAGTTCTGTTTGTCAGTCGTTGCCTCCTCGTTGGCTATCTGTCTGTTTCGCTCTCTGTATCTGTCTGGTCTGCTGCTTGTCTCTCTCTCTCTGTATCTGTCTGTCTGCTTGGCTCTCTCTCTCTCTCTCATGTATCTGTCTGTCTGCTTGTCTCTCTGCGTGTGTGGCTGGAGGTGGTAAATATAAGGAGAGCTGGTAAGGTGCGGGAA
>WNGS01169498.1:57845781-57861368 GCA_020271785.1 Procambarus virginalis
AAGCACATAGTATATGCGTTATACTCCCTCGGGACTATGCATTAGACCGACGGAGAGGGGGTCACCCCCTATAGACCGACGGGGACCTGTAAATATTGCCAGGGCGAAGAAGATTCAATTCCACAAATTATTTAGAAGAGTGGGAAAGACCTGGCTGACTGTCTCCCAGGTAAACAGGTTCCAGTAATCTTTTCTGGTAGAGAACGTCTTGTGAGCAGAAGTAACGAAATTATAATTATAGTACACAACTGGTGTGCTCCTATCGTGGTAACTAACAATTATCACAATTAAAATGTTAATGAGATAATTATGATAAAGCAGTGGGTGCGTTTTCTATTATTCAAGTTACTTAACACTTTAATCACCACTTATTTCGTCTCTCACCACCCCCCTCACCTCTCCTCTCACTACCCCTCACCTCCCCTCTCACCTCCCCTCTCACCACTCCTCACTTCCCCTCTCTCCATCACCACATCTACACTTGTGGCATTAACCCCCCCCCTCTCCTCCCCCAGCCTAGCCTAAAACCATTCCTTTATTGTCAACATGAAGGCCACAGCAGGCGCAGACCTTCCTCTCTCACTTGCTCTCCTTCCCTCACACACTCCCCGCAGCTTCTCTCCTTCCTTCATAATGTTTCTCCTCCCTCCCCCCCCCCCTCCCCTCCCCACGTTACCTCTCACTCTCCCCACCCTCTACCGACCATTCCCCCACCCCCACCACACCCACACCTGCCACCCACCCACACCCACACCTGCCCCCCACCACACCCCATTAGCGTGCTGGTCATGATGCCAACAATAGTTCTCCAGGTAAATATGTACAACAATTACAGCCTCCTTGGTGTTGCCACCTGGCGTGCTCCCCGTTTTTCACCATTGGTCTGATAATAATAGATTAAAACAGAAAAGCTTAACAAAATGCTCAGAAGACTCCATAAAGAGCTCTTGAAAAAATCCCAATAATGCAATAAGAATATATATATATATATATATATAATGTATATATATATATATATATATATATATATATATAATATATGTGTGTGTGTGTGTGTGTGTATTCACCTAGTTGTATTCACCTAGTTGTGTTTGCGGGGGTTGAGCTTTGCTCTTTCGGCCCGCCTCTCAACTGTCAATCAACTGTTTACTAACTACTTTTTTTTCCCCACACACACACCCCAGGAAGCAGCCCGTGACAGCTGACTAACTCCCAGGTACCTATTTACTGCTAGGTAACAGGGGCATTCAGGGTGAAAGAAACTTTGCCCATTTGTTTCTGCCTCGTGCGGGAATCGAACCCGCGCCACAGAATTAAGAGTCCTGCGCGCTATCCACCAGGCTACGAGACCCTGTGTGTGTGTGTGTGTGTGTGTTGTGTGTGTGTGTGTGTGTGTGTGTGTGTGTGTGTGTGTGTGTGTGTGTGTGTGTGTGACATCTCTCGTGTCTTCCCGATGACACCTTCACTTGTTCTTGAAGACCAGGACTCATCAATCACTTATTCTCTTACGAAGCCTATACATCTTTCTTCAATTATGGCAGCTGAGTCTGTATTTATTACACAGTATACGAGGTTGGAAAGTTCTCAACCCTAACGGTGTTATTCTTATGGCCAACTTCGTCCTGCTTTTGGAGGTCATAAACTTTTTAATAAATTCAGAATAAGTCACCATCATTGAGAGGAAAGATGTACAGGCTTCGTCAACTGACGCGTAAATGATTGATGACTCGTGGCACCGCTGATGTAGTCCTAGAAGTACACAGACTGGGCCGCCGTGGACAATGTAGACTGGTAACGACTTCACCAAGGATGACCTACACTCTCAACATCACTACACCAAGGATGACCCGCACCCTCAACATCACTACACCAAGGATGACCTACACTCTCAACATCACTACACCAAGGATGACCCGCACCCTCAACATCACTACACCAAGGATGACCTACACTCTCAACATCACTACACCAAGGATGACCTACACTCTCAACATCACTACACCAAGGATGACCTACACTCTCAACATCACTACACCAAGGATGACCTACACTCTCAACATCACTACACCAAGGATGACCTACACCCTCAACATCACTACACCAAGTATGACCTACACTCTCAACATCACTTCACCAAGGATGACCTACACTCTCAACATCACTACACCAAGGATGACCTACACCCTCAACATCACTACACCAAGGATGACCTACACCCTCAACATCACTACACCAAGGATGACCTACACTCTCAACATCACTACACCAAGGATGACCTACACTCTCAACATCACTACACCAAGGATGACCTACACTCTCAACATCACTACACCAAGGATGACCTACACTCTCAACATCACTACACCAAGGATGACCTACACCCTCAACATCACTACACCAAGGATGACCTACACTCTCAACATCACTACACCAAGGATGACCTACACTCTCAACATCACTACACCAAGTATGACCTACACTCTCAACATCACTGCCTGTGCTCGTTATCAAACATCTGCAGAGTATTTCCCGATCCATTATACCGGGAGTGTTGTGTAAGAGCGGCAAGTGCAAGGACGTTTCTGACACCACAGCTGTAAGTGGCTCCCCCTCCCTTCCTCTCCCACACACACCAAGCTCCTTTTGTGGATGGTGGCAAGGCCTCGCTCGCCGAGACAAGACTAATACCCTGCAGGAAGGTGCAGGCGGAAGATGGGGGGATAATAGTGCTGATGAGAGCGGGGTACTCCAAGTGTCTTGGCTTCCGGGCCGCAGTGCCTGGGGTCGGGAGCCCGGAAGCCCCCGGGCCGCAGTGCCTGGGATCGGGAGCCCGGAAGCCCCCGGGCCGCAGTGCCTCGGGTCGGGAGCCCGGAAGCCCCCGGGCCGCAGTGCCTCGGGTCGGGAGCCCGGAAGCCCCCGGGCCGCAGTGCCTGGGGTCGGGAGCCCGGAAGCCCTCGGGCCGCAGTGCCTGGGGTCGGGAGCCCGGAAGCCCTCGGGCCGCAGTGCCTGGGGTCGGTAGCCCGGAAGCCCCCGGGCCGCAGTGGCTGGGGCCGGGAGCCCGGAAGCCCTCGGGCCGCAGTGCCTGGGGTCGGGAGCCCGGAAGCCCCCGGGCCGCAGTGGCTGGGGCCGGGAGCCCGGAAGCCCTCGGGCCGCAGTGCCTGGGGTCGGTAGCCCGGAAGCCCCCGGGCCGCAGTGGCTGGGGCCGGGAGCCCGGAAGCCCCCGGGCCGCAGTGCCTCGGGTCGGTAGCCCGGAAGCCCCCGGGCCGCAGTGGCTGGGGCCGGGAGCCCGGAAGCCCTCGGGCCGCAGTGCCTGGGGCCGGGAGCCCGGAAGCCCTCGGGCCGCAGTGCCTGGGGTCGGTAGCCCGGAAGCCCCCGGGCCGCAGTGCCTCGGGTCGGTAGCCCGGAAGCCCCCGGGCCGCAGTGCCTCGGGTCGGTAGCCCGGAAGCCCCCGGGCCGCAGTGGCTGGGGCCGGTAGCCCGGAAGCCCTCGGGCCGCAGTGCCTGGGGTCGGGAGCCCGGAAGCCCTCGGGCCGCAGTGCCTGGGGTCGGTAGCCCGGAAGCCCCCGGGCCGCAGTGGCTGGGGCCGGGAGCCCGGAAGCCCCCGGGCCGCAGTGCCTGGGGTCGGGATCCCGGAAGCCCTCGGGCCGCTATATTACCTCAGCTTGGCTCTGCCTTAATAAAGGGTATCAGGGACCCCCGTAAGATACCTGATATTAGACGCCATTTATGATTGTTTCTAGTTCTACTCTCCGTCGTGGACAGGTTGCGTAAGGGTGTGTGGGGATGCGAGCGGTGGGAGGGTGTGTGTGTGTGTGTGTGTGTGTGTGTGTGTGTGTGTGTGTGTGTGTGTGTGTGTGGTGTGTGTGTGTGTGTGTGTGTGTGTGTGTGTGTGTGTGTGTGTACAGGTCCCCCACAGCTGGAGGTGTGGACTCCCTGGCTCCCCACTGGTCCTTCCTACCTCTGGTGCATCCTTCCTGAGTGGAGGACCTTGACACACAGGTCCAGCGCCTCCTCCTCCTCCTCACCACTCTCACCTACTTACTCGCGGAAGTTGGGCGCCCACTACCCCTTGCCTCCTTCCTCCGCCTGCCCACTACCCCTTGCCTCCTTCCTCCGTCTGCTTTAGGACTCTTCCCCCCCCCCCCCCCGATGCAACCTTGACGCGTGGCCTGTGGGTCAACACTAAGCTCTATGCAGTCATTATTTTTTTCCTTTATCCTTCTTCTTTTTTTTTGCAAGTTAAAGCTGTATCACGAGTCCTGTGCGGGATAAATCCTTCCTGGGCTACTGTGAATCAGTAGCAACACAGCTCTCACACATTTATATATATATATTTATTATATATATAGAATCATTACAATCTACCCTTTTCTTAAGTATTTCCGTGGTGGTGATGCAATGTTTTGGTTGCGCCACGCGACCCGTAGTGTCTGGCAGTCGCCGCGGTACCAGTGTCCGCCGTCAGGTAGGAGCGCAACCTTCACCAGCGTTTCCGGAAGAAAATGAAAGTGAAACAGCGAGGGGTGACCCGTACCACCGTGGGCCGCCCCACGCGCGCTGGCTGTGTGCACAGATAGGCTGGCCTCCACAGATAGGCACACCGGAGCCTATAGTTGGGTGGGGGGGGGGGGCTACGGGCTCACCATAGCCCGTGCTACATGGACACTTCGTTCTGAGTAGCTAAATCTAAAACAACAACAGCAACTATAGTTGGGAGGTACTAAAGTCGAGGCGCGGACACAGTAGCAGCTTCCTATATACATAGAGGTAATATTATCAAATTACCAGTGACACATGGGAGACATCTCCCGTCACGCAGGGTGCAGTCGCACCTCCACAGATCTCCAGTACCAGCTGCTAATGGCTCAAATGGGCCACCACTTACGGGCTAGTCATGCCCGTGTCACTTTTTGGGTGGCTTAATCTTCATCAATCAATCATCAATCTAATTACCAGTTCTCGTTCAGCCCGTCCTGCTAAGATTTCTCAACGTCAAGAAACTATCGTACGACAGTGCCCTTATCCTAAACAACCAGAGGACCCCAAAAAAGAAAACGGGACAGTATGTCAATTTCGCGAGCCGCTAACATTTTCTAGTGCGACAATTCTTGGCCTAAGGGAGAATATACGTCAAAATGCGACGTTATTAGGAGGACGGGTTGTCTCGTTAGCACCAAGGTGATCAGGGCGGTTGGGAATCTTCCAGCACGGCTTCTACTGGATACGATCTGAAGGAGCTAAGGGCCGCCAAGGATGTTATTTGTTATGCTAGATTTAGGTACTGGAAACCATAAGTTCCAAGCAGCACGGGCTATGGTGAGCCCGTCGTACTTGCCAGGCACAGGAGATGTGCCCCGCCAAGGAGATATTCAGGTCCTATATTGAAGAAATCCTTCACCTGAATGCGATGGCCAGTGTGGGCCAGGGACTAGGGAAGGGTCTGGCTTCTACGGGAAAACTTCAGGAGAAAGTGTGTAGGAAGGCTTGGGAGAGGCGACGTGGAGGTCCTCACGTAGAGCAAGCAGCCTGGCGGAGGGAGGGAGGCAGCCTGGCGGAGGGAGGGAGGTAGCTTCCTACAATTATCTAAGAACTCTTGCCTTTCCCAATATCATTAATGTCTAGTAAATAAGGATATACCGTAATAAAACGCGCGAGTGTTAAAATTCAATCCTCGAGTTTCAACCAGAAAGGCAAAGAAAACAGATAATATAGGCGCAACCCTTTCTTCCAGCTTGAGGGGTACTTGAGCAGCCCTGGCGCCAGATTCACGAAGCAGTTACGCAAGTATTAACGAACGTGTACATCTTTCCTCAATGTTTGACGGCTTTGGTTACATTTATTAAACAGTTTACAAGCATGAAAATTTGCCAACCAACTGTTAAATTGTAATAAAGAGCCTCCTGGTGCTCTCGGAGCTCATTAACTGTTTAAAATAATTGTAAACAAAGCCGCCAAAGATTGAGAACAGATGTACAGGTTCGTAAGTGTTTGCGTAACTGCTTCGTGAATCTAACCCCTGGTCACCGGCCTCCGCGCCCCTCCACGTGCAGCAGCCCGCCACACTCACACTCACACAAACTGTTATTAAACAATGTGGGTCAATACTCACTGACAGGCTAACCATAGCCCGTGCTTCTTGCCCCCGCTCCTGTGCCAGGTAAGTTACGGGCTCACCATAGCCCGTGCTTCTTGCCCCCGCTCCTGTGCCAGGTAAGTTACGGGCTCACCATAGCCCGTGCTACTTGGAACCTGTTCCGAGTAGCTGAATCTATAACAACAACAACAACAGCAATACTCACTGCAGATGACGATGCCCACCAACAGGCTCAGCGTCACGGTGCAGAGCGTCGAGAACTTCTGCAGAGGAAGACACAGAACACTTCTTAGTACACAGCTGCTTCCAGTAGGTGTGGAGGGACGGAAGGAATGGGTGGAAGGGAGGGAGCAAGGAACGTAGGGAGAGAAGGTGTCATATAAGTCATATACGGCCATTATAACACCTACCAAGTCGGCAGTCTGGGTATTATAAAGCCGACTTTGTGGCTATGTCTTGGTATGTGGGCATTTTGGGTGTGTGCGAGTTCTCATTACGTGGGTATGTGGTTATACTGTCCATGTGTGTATGTGGTTATACTGTCCATGTGGGTATGTGGTTATACTGTCCATGTGGGTATGTGGTTATACTGTCCATGTGGGTATGTGGTTATACTGTCCATGTGGGTATGTGGTTATACTGTCCATGTGGGTATGTGGTTATACTGTCCATGTGGGTATGTGGTTATACTGTCCATGTGGGTATGTGGTTATACTGTCCATGTGGGTATGTGGTTATACTGTCCATGTGGGTATGCTCATTATGTCGGTATATGGGTATGATAATGATATACTGTATGTTGGTATACTGTTGACCTAGATTTAAGGACATTATGTTGTATGACAATCCTGCGAGTATGCTAATTATGTGGTTATGAAGACATTTTGTATATGCAAGCATACTAAATATACTGTATTGTGACAAGACATATAGAGAGTGTAGCCAGTGTATACGGTGTGGGTGTGGTGGGTGTAGGAGTGTAGCCAGTGTATACGGTGTGGGGGTGGTGGGTGTAGGAGTGTAGCCAGCACCACGACACATTCACCAGGCCACTCCGTGTCAGACAAGCCTCAAACACTATTGGAAAACAATAGCTGGGAAATAAAGAAATCATATTAAATACGGCTTTCTCCTTAAACACTGCTCTCTTCTTTTTTCACACACACACACACAACACACACACACACACACACACCAATTTGTTATTAACCAAATTGACAAAGATGAATTCTTGAAACCAGTAACTTCACGAACAAGAGGACACAGATTCAAGCCAAGAAAACAAAGGTGCCGAAAAATATTAGAAAGTTTTCTTTCGCAACAGAGTGGTAGACGGTTGGAACAAGTTAAGTGAGAAGGTGGTGGAGGCCAAAACCGTCAGTAGTTTCACAGCGTTATACGACAAAGAGTACTGGGAAGACGGGACACCATGAGCGTAGCTCTCATCCTGTAACTACACTTAGGTAATTACACACACCACACACACACACACACACACACACACACACACACACACACACACACACACACATTGGGGGCTCGTAGCATGGTGGATATCGCGCAGGACTCGTAATTCTGTGGCGCGGGTNAAATAAGTAAAATGGATTTAATACCTGTATTATGTTAGTTTTAAATATATCGAAGGTAATGTCTATATTAGTTGAGTTGGTATATGAGGACCTATATGTGGGGACTGAATTTCGTAGTTGCCAGGCTCAGAATTTAGTGTAGCTGGTCGTCTTATTAAGTACATTTAAAATGTTCAACTTTAGCATTCAAGAAACTTAATGCTTGCTTTTAAACGTAAGTGGAACGAAATAAGCTTACCTAAATGGCAGTTTTTTTGTCATGCCAGTATGAGTATTGATCACTTACGCTAATTGAGACAAAACAGTAAGTACATTTTCATGGTCATTTAGCAAAACATGCTAAAGTTTTGAAATTCAAAGAGTTTTAACTAGCTTCACGTTCAATGTCATCTGCCAATACAAAGAAAGAAATACTGAACAGTTGCAACTTTTTCTGTTCTAACTTGCAGTCTCAAAAATATTTATAAAAAATATAGAATTACATTCTTTCTCGCATAGTCTTCAAATTTATTTACATTGGTAGTTATATTTTTTATGAGACATGGAGAGCTGCAACAACCTTGCTTCACAACGCCTGCGGGTCCTTTCACTGCCGTTTCGACATACGACCGAAGTGTACCAAAAATATATTGTCCACATTGCTAAGTTTTACTGGAATCAGTTTAGTGGTCAATAATGTAGAATTTTCACTGCAGGGAAGGGAGGGAACTATCAAGAGAAAGCACAAAGTCATTACGACTATATAGCACTTGGAAGGGGGGTCAGGATAAGGGTTTGTGATGGGACAGGGAAAAGGAATGGTGCCCAACCATTTGGACGGTCAATTTTCACTGCAGGTTAGAGGTCTCGTGTGCGTATTTATTCAAGGCGCATATTTGGTCAATGGAGCCTATTTGGTCTCGGATGCGTATTTGTCTTAGGGGGACGTATTATTCTAGGAATCGTAGTTGTTTAAGGAGCGTATTTTGGCTAGGGAGCGTGTTTGTCCTTGGGTAAGTATTTGCAGGTGCATCTTTGTCTTCCCTCAAGAATTAAATCCGATAATTTTTGGTTGTGAACCGACTGCGCTGACTTGCGCTACAAGTTGCGTGTTAGTGCCAGTATGTGGCACTATGAGCCAGTATGAGGCACTATGGCACTATGTGCCAGAAGGCTTGGCCATAAACTAACGTACGATTACGTGATCTTCTATAGAGTCTCCTGAGACTGATGGATGCCTACTACCCTGTATATGAGGGGGGTAGAAATAGCCTAAGCTGCTCTATCCCTTTGAGATGTATTTTTTCTTGGTTCATTAAACATACTTGAACTTGAACTTGAACCCTGTATAATTAATGTCAAACTAAAAGAAGACAAAAGAAGAGTTAAGTCTGCAGACACAAACAACGCTCTCCGGGTAAATTAGGGGCTCTAATCATCTTATGGATTGGTCTTCTTAAATAATCTTTCCTGCTCTTCACAGCTTCGTTGAATAGGTTCTCATACACAATATGTGCAGTACTAACCTCAGTCTGGCTTTGTCGACTCTTGCCTTTCTCAGTACACAGATAAATGCTCTAACTTTAACAAACGTAATCTTTTGATAATTACTTAACACACGTGATCTGAGTTAGCTGTAACTCATATACAGGTTCTCTTTATTTTCTTTCTCTTCTGTTGCTTTCAGTTTTATCTTTATTTCTCTTCGTTCTCTTCGCTATCAAGCCTTCTGCAGTTGTCTTTATCCCTAGCTCCTATATGGTATACTTGTTAACTTCTCGCCTATCACCTTATATTTTTATATATTGACCTTCTCTTCCACTCTTTCCCTGCACGACTTGATAACGGTCCAAAAAAACCCAGCTTGAAAAAATAACCACGACAAATGAGGAGACCTATGACAAGCCGCCGGCTTCATGTCCTCGTCGAGGTCATTAGAAAAATAGTAGCCCTCAGGTAAATTCAAAACTTTTATCACAGAAAACGGTGATTTTTTTTTTAGCAACAGTCCCGAAATTTGTAGCAAAGGTGAGCGGATGAACGATAAGGATATACATCATTAAGGTGTGGCTGGTGTTTTAAACACCTGCTACATTTACTCTGAATAATTAGTATAAAAACATTATGGAGACAAAGAATTCCGTATTTTGAGACTTCAACACCAAACGTGAGCAGTGACTTAATGGTCGCCAGACTCGGCACATCGACTATATTCTCATAACTGTGTTGACTCTATTGTTGAGGAGTATGAGCTTATACTCTGTGTTTTTTTTTTTGAGGCAAATTTTGATTATGGCATGGGTGTGTATGGATTTTTTTTTTATTTGGCATCAATTAAAGAAAATAATATATACAAAATGGTTTATTATACATGTCAGGGCATAATATACATATGTCAGGGCATAATATACATATGTCAGGGCATAAAATGGCAATGTAGTTTTGACAATCAGCAACTTTGCAAATGAAAAGGAAATTAAAGCTCTACACATAAGAAGACTTCTTCTGCCACACAAGCTATTTTTTATTTTTTTGCACCTGTGAATGCAGCCTAGTCTGCGGTTCAAGTGGCAATAACTGCATTATTTTCTTCACTTTATAAAAAAAATAGTCGAAATTAAGGAGTTTTGCTTTTAGCATGTCTTTTGAAGAGATGACTCTGGGTTGTCTGCTGTAGAGACGATTCCAGGATGTTCCCTTGAACCGGTGGAGAAGCGACGTAATCAACTCTTCCCAGATGTCATCGTCAGAGACCTCACAACTCCTCACCAGAAGAATCCTTGCAGTCATCGGGAGGAGAAAACCTTCACGCAATCTGCACGTACCATAAAGAAGAAGAATCCTTCAAGCAACTGCAGGTATCATGCACAATAGAGAGTACAGGCGCGGTAAATACAAATATGTCTGTTGATTATACTGTAATCTTATTTTTATCATTCAGCTTGCCTTGTTTTCAGCCTTAATAACGCACTGGCTGTTTCCTCATGTCATTTATTTTGTAGACGACATACGAAGAGTATGGGAATGCTTTTTCACGGGAGTTCAGAGTTGTGCACAATCTTTAAAAGGTGCCCACGCTATGTGGCACATATATCTTTCTTGACTATACTAATCTCACGGACACTGTGTGTCAACAAATACTGAAACTTGAGCTTGTTCACACGACTGAACACTGTCTCCTTAAATGTTGCTTGCAATAAATTACTTAGAACATCACCAGGAACAGGATGGTTGCAGCCCACCATACAAATACTTTAAAAGTTCGCGAGAACGTAAATATTTTCTCTAATCATAATATCACTTCTTATTTATTTTCATATATATATATATATATATATATATATATATATATATATATATATATATATATATATATATATATATATATATATATATATATATTCGTGTACATATTAATCACTGAGTTTCACTTCGGAAGCCATACAAATTTATACAGCATCCGAGCTACTGGAATTATCCATTAACTCTCGTGTTCTCTAAGTCCACAAGAGACGAATTGCCCACAATAATGGGTAAAGTCATAATTTACCCACTGGTAACGAGTAAATAAAAATAACAAAAAATTGTTATTTGGACTTCGGGTAAACAGAGAGCATCGGCGTGACTCCTTCATAAATATATAATTTAAGCCGGATTTTCACACACGAACCCTCGAGGATTCACCACATATCTGTCGAATCATCAGTCTGGATTTCTACGACTTCACCATTCAACCTGGAATGAGAATGAAAGTCAAATTAGTATCTGCTAAATTACCATCCGGAGGTTATAGCACTATACCAGAGTGTTTACGTTAACTGTGTACGGTGAATAAGGCGACACTGTTATCGCTGTATCGGTGAAAGTTTCCAGGTTGAATCCATAAGCTTATCACAAGTTTACCCTACATTATATCTTATTTTCTTTCCCATTTTTTTTGGCCTTGGCCAAGTTAAGCCAACGCCAAAAGTTAACAATTATTTAAGTTAGGTAAGTAATTATTTAAAATGTAGCCATATGTGACCGTATTGTTATGCAACAATTTAAAGGTTATCAAGTAATTTGGGGAAATTGTATGATTTAAAGCAAACTTGTGTACAGTTTATAGTTTAGTCGTGAACTGTGAATATTATTATCCAACTGCAAGAAGGTTCTAGCCATTATTTTTATTATTATTATTATTACAGAAATGCGTTTACTGTAACGGTTCGTCAGTGTCTGGCTGTATTCTGTACACACTGTTTCGTGAGAGCGAGTCGTACCTCTGTAACTGGCCGCGAGAGTCTGTGCGATGGAACACAATTATATTGCCCGAGTTGTTTCTCGCCACTGGAGGGTGATTATTTTCCTCGTTGGAGATTCTACGGACACTTGGTTCCGAGAAAGCATCCCTAAACCAAAGGAAGAGGAGGATGACGCTACTGATTGGCTGGAATCCTGCCGAAGTATGGTGACTTCAGGGACAGCCTCCGCTCCACCAGGATGGACGCTGGGTCCTGGCAACACCGGGTCCTCAAAGTTGACACTTTTGGGCGAGGACGCCACAGATATAGACGACATGCTGCTCTGTTTAGAGTCTGATCGCTGGAAGGGCTTGACTTTTTCTTCGTAGTCCGGCAGTTGCGGGATGTCCAGGAATTGTTGCGATCTTTGCGACGCCGACCGGAAGTTTACAGATTTTGTCGATTTTTTGGAATCTGTTCGCATCATGAAGTTAGGATATTTCCAAGGAGCCTTTGGAGGCTCCATCTCAAAAGCGTGGTTGTCGATGCCAGGGGTGATCTTGGGCTCATTCTCTTCGGTAGTCTCCTTCCCTCGCTTGGACAGTCGCCTGAGAAGTCTGGAACCGGCGTTGAGTCCAGCGTTGAGTGGCTCCTCCAAGCGGGGAATCTTGAATCGACGTTTCCTCGTGTCGTGGGAGTCTTCAATGATGATGTGACGGTCGTAGGGCGTGTCGAAGTCAACCTCCAGAATAGTGGAGAATTTGTGTGGATAGATGCAGTCCAACATTGATACGATTAGCCCTGATATGGTCACAAGACATCCTGTGGGAGGGAAACAAGTGGATGAGCAACATGTTTACAATCACTTTCGGAAATAAAAAAAAAATGTTGAGTAGTTTTTCAGATTGACTTTAATGACCGGGTAAATGCTAGTGATAAGATTATAAGATCTCATTGTAAATATACAATAATAATTAGTTTTTCATTCCTCAGGTGTCGCAGTTATAATTCTGATAGCAATGTGCGCGAGGACGGGGACACACTCACCGACAACAAGTGAGAGCCAGAAGCACCAGCCCAGGCGGAAGGTGAGGGTGGTTTCTTCGAAGCGCATGTCGAGGGGCTTCGGGGGCATGAGGAGGTAGAAGACGAGGTTGGAGAGCCCCATCAGCAGCCCCGTCACCATCATGGTGTAGGCGCCGTAGCGGGGCACGTTGACCAGTAGCACGTTCATCAGCAACCACGACGCGAAGGCCGACCTGCAGGTAACAAATGTCACTGTGAGACGTAGGATATTTCTACATGGTGCAAGTGTGAGACGTAGCTTGAGCTAACGTAGTCTCAGGGTGAGGACATGGAGTAAGGATATGTATATACATGTACATATATATATATGGCAAAAGGGTGGTAGTATAGGAGCTCACCAGAGGAAGATGCTGGTGTAGTATCCTGCGATGCGGTAGTACCTCCCCCAGGCGAAGCCCTCGTTGTCAAGCGTGAGGTACTCTGCCACCGTGAGAATAGGGTAGGGCAGGCCCTTGACCAGCGCCTCGCGGTAGTGTTTACGCATGTCGGTGGGCTGGATCCAGTGGAAGCGCTCGTTGAAGTTGATGTCGAGGCTGCGGTTGTGCTGGGGTATGACCCTCATGGTGACGTTGGCGTGGTCGAGGCCGATGGCGACGCCCAGAGTGGCGTCGATCTTCTCGCGGGAGAAGGCTCGGTACGACGACCTGATGACGCCGTGAGCAACATGCCACGACGAGCCCACGTTGCATACTGTGGAGAGACACGGAGCACGTTAGTGGGGCAGGAGACACGGAGCACGTTAGTGGGGCAGGAGACATGGAGCACGTTAGTGGGGCAGGAGACATGGAGCACGTTAGTGGGGCAGGAGACATGGAGCACGTTAGTGGGGCAGAAGACATGGAGCACGTTAGTGGGGCAGGAGACATGGAGCACGTTAGTGGGGCAGGAGACATGGAGCACGTTAGTGGGGCAGGAGACATGGAGCACGTTAGTGGGGCAGGAGACATGGAGCACGTTACTGGAGCAAGAGACAATTGGCACGTTACTGGATCAAAACGTCAACGTGTGTGGTAAACAATGTCTAGAGCTCAGACAAAGATAGGAAAAAAGCTTTTCTATATCCTGTGTTACTTTCTCAAGTGTAAATACAAATTTTTAATGCTAATCCACCATAAAAAATCGATTTTGTATGGAATAATTATAACAAAAAATGTTTCACAACATAAAAATCTATTATATTTAAAAATACAACATAAAGAATGACATGTCTATCGGCGTTGCTGTTATCTCTGAAGTTAACTCAGCGAGGCTTGTGGCTTCAGGCAGGGCTCGACCACCACAACAACAAGAGCCATACCACCACAACAACAACCATCACTACCACAACAACAACATCCACCATCACCACAACAACAGCCAACTCCCCCAAGACACAACTAGGAACTTAACAGAGAAAATCAGTAGAAGCCGTGTTGAGGATTTGAACCTATGCTGCGGGTACTGCCAACAAAGCTGTGGTAGGGAGCTGTATAGTGCCCCCCCCCCACTTGAAGTTCCAGACAAGGGAGGGGTGGCCTGGACGTCGCTCATCACAGGGCGTGAGCGCCTTAACTAAGAGTCACGTTCCACAGTATCAGACACTATATTATTACATCGTAAATCTCCTCTCCAGGCGCGTAATTCTCCCTTAAGGTCGCCTGCACACAGGAAGAGACCATTCACACCGTCCTGAAAATATACAACCACACACACACAACCACACACACACACACACAACACACACCACACAACACACACACAACCACCACAAACACACACACACACACCCACACACACCTCACATACACACACACACGCCACAAACACACACACACTAAAGGGAAAGTACTCCAGTGATAAGGAATACCTAAGCAACAGGACACTGTGAGCGGTGAAGTCTCGGAGTGGCCAGTGGAGTCCCACAGGGATCACTCCTTGAACCTATACTGTTTCTGATACACGTAAATGATCTCCCAGAAGAATTGCTCGTCCTCTCAATGTTTACTGAGATGCAAAATATGAGGGGATCAAGACAGGAAGATATATGAGGCTACAATGACTAGACAGACTGTGAGTGATGGTCCAACAATGGCTACTAAAGTTCAACCCGATAAAATGTAAGGTAATGAAACTAGGAGGAGGAAATAGAGGCCAGACATTGGATACCGAATGGGAGTGAATCCTTCCGAACGGATAGAGAGAAGGATCTATTGAGATTGACGCCAACCGGTCTCCCTAAGCCCACATCAAAGATAACATCACGGCCTGTGCGAGCAGGCTAACCATAATTGCTTTCAGGAACCTGTTAAGAGATCATTCAGAACTTTTATACCAGATATGTTAGGCAAATCCGAGGATATGCGGGCCCGAGCTGGAGCCCGTACCTTGTCAATCACAAGCCGAAGCTGGAAAAAGTTCAGGACACATAGGCTCCACTAGGCTAGTCCAGAACAAAGAGCGCGAGTTAGAGGAAAGCTGTGAATCACCTCACATCGCTGGAAGCATTAGAGCTCGTAAGACATGACACCCGACAACTAACAATATCGGGGGAATTGACAGGGTAGAAAAGGATGGATTATTAACACGGGTGTACACCACGAGGGGACACAGGTGGAGAGCTGAGTACCCAAAATGAGCC
>WNGS01169498.1:57874961-57993922 GCA_020271785.1 Procambarus virginalis
TGTCCTATATTTTGCTGGCTTTGATCACTCAAATCCCCATGGCACAGTGGTAAAGCACTCACCCGGCACTTAGTGAGTGCTTTGGCTTGGGTTCGTATCCTGACCGGGGAGGATTGACTGGGCGCCATTCTTAAACTGTAGCCTCTGTTCACCCAGCAGTAAAATGGTACCTGGTTGGTAAATGATTTGGGGAGTGGGGGCGGGTCATATTCCAGGGAAATTAAGATTAAGGACCTACCTGAAACACTATGCATGCTCATGGCTTTACAAGAATGTAAGAACTCTTGTATATAAATAAAATACAAATAATCAATTCTGCAACCCATGCCTGCATTCAGTATATTAACACAATTTCATGCACCGTTATTCAATAGTAATGTTCTTACTACCGTTAATGTACTTTCTAAGTGTCTACCCTTGTCTCATTCTACATTTTAAGGACTGCATATCTGCATGAAAATACAAAATTATAACATTGCCTTAAATTTGGCAATTAAAATTATCTTATGATCATGTGTAAGGGTTGATATATTCAGAGTTTTCTCGAGTATACAGTAAATAGGAACTTCCTCGCATGGACCAATGGGCCTATGATATTTCCTCTTATGTTTTGTAATTTAGAAAATTACAACTCATTCAACTTTCATACTGAATACCTATTTTCTTTCAAAGTTATTGAAACATTAAGAGTTCTTTGAATTTTTGGGCTTATTCATGTTAGTAGTCAACACTAAGGGTTCATCATGAAGACAGTTCAATTACCAGTACTAATTAGAATGTACTGTATTTTCTCCATACAATCTGATCTCTCAAGATTTGCAGCAAACCTAATTAGGAATCAGAAAGTGGTCATTGTCTTTTTTAACACAAGAGCTGGTTACTTTGCCTATTTAAATACCAAACTATTAAACAGCTCTAAAGTATCACTTTAAAGTTTAAAATAAACAACAAACTGAAATAGTCTGTGCCAAAACACAGGAAAATATTATTGTTATTGTTGATTTTGGAGCAATGACAAGCTATGGGGGCTGAAAATAGATGCTAGAAACTTTAACTGTGTGAAATTTAAACTAGACAATTCTAGTAGTGTTCTGAAAAAATGAACCCTACCTAAAATGCTGATACTACATAACTTGTCTTTGCTCCATGCCACGATAGAGTTCACTTCGATAATGCTAGGATGGTGGGTATCCAGCATGACATCTATTTGGATGTAATATATAGCAAGGTAGTCATCAGAAGCGAACGCTAAATACAGTCCAAGCACACTATACCTAATGTACTTCACGTCTAGCACTAGAGAAGCTGAAACAGCAGATGGAACCCGTACCTCTGTCTCCTTGTTGTTGCGAATACCACGAACCAGATCCGTCAAATTCTTGTCAAACATACGCTCTAGGTTCCCTTTTACCTTCCTGAGCGCCATTTTACATAGATTCTCAGGTCTGCTTCTAGTGGGAATGCAGTACCGGTACGAGAGCAAGCACAAATCACTACATATTCAGCCCCCCAAGTCTTCAGGTCTGTCACCTCAACAAACAGATGTTTTCACTGATCGGCACAGGTAGTGGGGAAGGTCATGTGACCCGTGACGTCGCAGCTTCCCACAAGCCTCCGCTGCTCCGACACGTGACGCGCGATTTAACCTCATTGGCATATAATAATAATAATAATAATAATAATTTATTTAGGAACAGTACATACATAGTTGCAGCGTTACAGTACAAACATTCTGTTAGATTTAAAGATAGAGGTAGTACATACAATACCTCAAGCACTAGTACGCATAGCGTTTCGGGCAAAATATAATCTTTATTTTCAAAAATATGCAAACAAAATTAATATAGGTTATATACGCATATGCAATACGATCATACTAATACAGTGGATAGTTACAAATTATGTTTGTGTCGGAAAAAGTGTGGATATTATGCTTTTGTAGCTTGTTCTTTTTACAGTTTATTGGTTACTGAGTACTACAGCATTGGTCATTTACGGTATATGAGCAGCTATAATTTTTCTTATTATTTCCACCTCGTTGGATAGTTGGTCATACATGGATGTGAGTCGAGTTTCGTAGTCTGCATGGCTAGCAATTCAACTTTGGCGCCGGAGGCGGCTAGTTTATTGTGCACCCCATACTCATCATGTTAGCGGTAGCGCAAAAAGGATTACAGAGGCCACAAGACATCTTTATCAGACCTCAACGGAGATTATTACATTAACATTACATCTATCTTTCACACCTTATAATTACAGCATCAGCTAGTTACAGAGAATATTCTATTTCAAGAGCTATATATTTCCATTAAATCATTATACATTAATGGTAGG
This sequence comes from Procambarus virginalis, assembly GCA_020271785.1. Taxonomy (NCBI): domain Eukaryota; kingdom Metazoa; phylum Arthropoda; class Malacostraca; order Decapoda; family Cambaridae; genus Procambarus; species Procambarus virginalis. The sequence goes on from WNGS01169498.1 coordinate 57,877,296, forward strand.
TCTTATCGCTAATACATAAATTTGTAGCAAGTAAATCTTATACTCGCTCCATTATCTCATTATCATAACAGCATAACTAATTAACACTAATTACAGAAGCTACAATCCTTTCCCCAATTACAGGTAATACTCTTCTCATCTTGTTGGAGGGAGCTGAGGTGTAATCACCATATAAGCAAGCGATTTGATGAATAACGGACAGTACAATCTCCAGTCAAGAATGTAGTACTTGGCGTAGGCAGTTCTAATTGACCCAAGACGCTATAGCTTCGACACAGAGCAGACAGCAGACTAGGACCACATCAAGCTACAACGCTCTCGCTCTCCGAGTTCAGACACTCGCAATTCCCAATCGAGCCGCCACGCTCTCCCACATAGAGCTCCACGACTCCAGCCTCACTCAGCTCTCTGCTCTGCTCCAAGCTCCGTCTGAACGTTTACGACAATGCTACCAACCGACTACTGTAATCAAGACTACTAAATAAATATGAAAACTCACTAAACAATGTGTATCAAATCTACCCAACAACGTAACATAATCGTACGTTACATTGGTGACCCTGGAGTGACGATACCCAGCCACGACTGACTACAACTCTCTACATGGACTCTCACTGGACCAGATTGACGGGAGACATCTCCCGTCACGCAGGGTGCAGTCGCACCTCCACAGATCTCCAGTATCATCTATTGATACTGGTAATGGCTCAAAAGGGCCACCACTTACGGGCTATTCATGCCCGTGCCACCTTTTGGGTGGCTTAATCTTCATCAATCAATCAATCTCACTGGACCTACTGCTGCATGGTGTGGACCCCTGCCACCTGTACATTACATCTGACCTTCTGAAGAAATTGTCCGGACCAACCCCTCATTCTTATTGGCTTTGCCTACTTCACTATTTGACTTGTTATATGATGAGTTTATTGGATACCACTCCTCCCTCTGGCATTCACTTAGCAACCATTCCACTTCTGGTAGTAGCCTTAGTATACATAGCTTAGTTAACTTCTGTGACTCGTGTAACCCATAATTAACTAAGACTATGATTGTTGTTTACTTAAGGATTAAATTCACACTTCACAAATGTGTGCAGTGTGATTGACAAATGTGTCAATCAATCATCGGGAAGAATGTACGATTGCGAGTTACATGAAAGTAACTAAGCTAATAATTATAATTAATAATAATTGTAAATATTAATTAACACTAAATAATATTATTAAAAAAAAAGTCCCAATTCAATGCAGATTTTCTTCCAAGCACAGAAACTTGTAAATATAAGTACAAGATAATAGATAGATCGATAAATAAATAGACAACTTTCAAATATTGCACCAAGTAATGGCGAGAGGGAAAAAACTAGACAGTATACATTACATTTGAAATTAATAATGGATGAATGGTAATAAATTGGTGTATGTTTGTATGTATACCAGACAAAGTCCTTTTAATGGCAGAATTTAGCCATTTTGTGTAAAAACTTTCATATCTTATATTATTAATTATAACAGTAATCGAAAAAAGTCATAGTTGTATATGACTTTTATACCAGCAACCAGGACTGGTCGATGACCGGGCCGCGGGGACGATAAGCCCCGAAGCATCAAGGTATCCTCAAGGTAAGGTAGGTATATACAGAGATGAAACAGAGAGCCATGAGCTAGATCGATGTGCTGAGTCCATAAGGAAGCCGAACTTCCAGAAATACCTTCCTGTGATTGGCTGTTGCGGGGAATACCAACACTCGAATAAACTTTACTTACTTTTATGAATAAAATTTAAACTAAGAAATAGGTCCTTGTGCACAACAACAAGGGTGTTTGAAAAGAACAACAATTCTGTTTTGCACCTGACAGAAATCTCCATTTAACTGAATAATTTACTAGAATAAGAGAGCAGAGCAGTGTATCATTATTTGTGTCAAGGCAACCCCCAATAATAACGTCACAAGTTATAGGTAGCCAGCCCATTTTTATATAACATCTGTTACATCCTGCAATATTTAATTATCACTTTATTAACACTTTAAATAATTAACACTTCACTTTTTTGGGTAAATTAATTAAAGTTAAAGCAGAATTCCATAAGCAGGACTGGTGGGCTGAACTAAGATGATTTACTAAGTGGATGGCACCTATAGCTGATCCCTTCCTGTGATTGGCTGTTGTGTGAATGTCAACAAAAAGTTTCTACCAATGATATGCCACCATTTTATTTATTATGCACCCCATATCCTCTTGTGGGTGGAGCTTGGAACCTCCTACCCGAGCACAACAACCCGCCTTATGGGTTTGGCTATGTATAGTGCGTTGGAAAAAAACAGATGGCGTTAGTTGTATTTTGTAGGATGATTTGTTATAAGTCTAATTTGATGTCAACAGATGGCGAAAGCTGTATCTTATGGCTACTGTTGACCTGCCAGTTGATAATGTTCTTATCTGCCGACAGATGGCATCAGCTGTATTATTATTATTTTAATAATATTATTACATTAATAATAATGTACAGTATTATTATTACTTTAAACACTGATCTATACGTCTGGTAGCTTATAATAAGGTTTTATACCATGCAGGTATTAGGTAACTAGAATTCTGCAATTACTTTTTTTTATCTACTGTTGTGGATATGTAAGACAAATGTAAGGTTTTGAGGCTAAGTAACGAAGATAGTTACAAGATACGAGCCAGATAGTGTTGAGATTGCAAAAGGGATTATGATAAGAACTTAAGCCAAAAAATCAATGCATAAATGTTCGCAAATATGAGACTGGGATTTATTTCTCGAAAAGTTAGCAATAAAATACGCTTTCTAGTTCTTTATTTTAAAAATTAAGACCAGGGATTCTGTCTAACGAAGCTGCAAGCTAAAACACCGTTATCCTATAATGTTCATCTGTAGTTTGACCCTAAATACTCGTTTATTAAACGAATTTATTGTTAGAGTTCATTAGGAATCAACTTTGCTGAAGGGAGAGTTTCCAACAAATACCTTCCTGTGATTGGCTCTTGCGGGGAATGCCAACGCTTATATGAATAAAATGCAAAATAAGAAATACGTCCTTTTGCTCAATAACCTTGTTGTTGTACAAAAGAATAACAATTTCTGTTTTATACAAGACAGAAATTTCCATCTAACTGAATAATGTAGACCAATAAGAGGGCGGAGGCATTGTATCGCCGATATTATTTGTGTGAGGCAACCACCACTGATGACGTCACAAGTTAGGTAGCCAGCCCATGTTTCTGTAACACTCGTTACATCCTGCAGTATTTAATTATCACTATATTAATACTTTTAAATACTTAACATTTCACTTTTTAGGTAGATTAAAATTGAAGCAGAATGTCATAAGCAAGGATGGTGTGCTGAATAAAGATGCTTTATTAAGTGGATGGAGCCTTTATCTGATCCCTTCCTGTGATTGGCTGTTGTGTGAATGTCAACAAAGAATATCTACCAATGATATGCTATTTATTATGCACCCCATACCATCTGTGGGCGGAGCTTGGAACCTCCTACCCGAGCACAACAACCCGCCTTATGGGTTGCTGTTTGGCTATTTATAGTGCGTTGGAAAAAAGAGAGATGGCGTTAGTTGTATTTTGTGGGGTAATTTGTTATAAGTGTAATTTGATGTCAACAGATGGCGTAAGCTGTATCTTATGGCCACTGTTGACCTGCCAGTTGATAGTGTTCTCTTCTGCCGACAGATGGCATCAGCTGTGTTATTATTACTTCCGAATTCCCTTTAAACACTGATCTACAAATCCCTTGGCTTATGATAAGGTTTTATGCCATTTATGGTAAGTATTAGATAACTGGAGTTCTGCAATTACTTTTATTTATCAACTGTTCAGGATATCATCATATAACGTCTGGTTAGGACGTACTGCTCTCGATTGATGAAGATTAAGCCACCCAAGAGGTGGCACGGGCATGAATAGCTCGTAAATATTGCTCTCGTAATATTATTCAGGGGGGTGGGGGAGGTCTGAGGTCTGTTTAGAGGAAAGCTCCAAGCCATTACGACTATATAGCACTCGGAAGGGATCAGGATACGGATTTGGGATGGATCTGGGAAAGGAATGGTGCCCAAGCTCTTGGGCGGTCGGGGATTGAACGCGGACCTGTGGGAAACAAGACCGTTGCTCTACCGTCCAGCCCAAGTGGCTAAGCGTAATATTAACACAACAATTGATGCATATAATAACAGTATTTCACACTAAAAATACTTGGATATATTCAAATTTGGTAGTGAATTCCAATCTAGGAATCTCCTATGACTAAACTGTGCTTTTTAATCATTTTTATGTACTTACTACTTATTATTAAATTATTAAGTGCTTACTATAATAATTAAATAAATGATTTTATTTAATATTTAAATTAAATGATAAAATAATAGGTAATAATAAATCTTTGTGTAGGGGGGCAGGCAGCCAGTGTATATATACATGTTAGGCTTATACCAAGGTCCCACAAAGGTGCCAAATCAGCATAACAAATGACAGTGTCTTCATTATTAAGAACACTTGATGATATATTGGACTTGTATCCAAGATTGACCATGTAATATATCAATTATACAATGTATGTATATGATGTAACTATATAACCTGAGCTTGTAAAAGCACCTTAATCACCTTCAGTGATTAAGTGCTTAATTGCACACTAGTTTCTTTATCAGCTATCTCACCCTGTCAGAGTAAATGAGACAAGTGTATGTGAATGCATGTGTGTATATATATGTATGTATATGTGTGTGTGTCTGTATATGTATGGGTATAAAGTATATATGGAAGCTGATCAGAATTACATTTCACCTTTGTAAATGTACATTAATGACACTATGTAAAAGACACATCGAACACTTTATGTAAGGCATACGTAAATCTGTGTATCTATGTATTTACGTATGTAGGTTAGCTTAGCATTTTAAAAGCACCGAATCACCTTCTGTGGTTGAGTGTTTAATAAACCCCTGAACTATATGTTTAACACATCTCTAACCCTGTCCATGGAGGACAAAAGAAAATGTATATATGCTGATTAGCATTGTAAATGTGTGTCCACGTCTGTGGTAGAAATAATAATAATAATAATAATAATAATAATAATAATAATAATAATAATAATAATAATAATAATAATAATAATAAAAGTGCCAAATTAAAGACTGGGTGCTGCCGGGGCGGGCCCAAGGGCTGCTGGCGGCCCTGGCCAGGCTGAACTTCCGTGCCCTTATAATCACCATTGTTTAATAATCTTCACAGGGAGAAACAACTGTAAATATAGGAATAGTTTATTACAACATACACGGTAAGGAAAATAGCTCGGAAACTAAGGAAATAAAGCTGCCGAAAAAACATTAAACTCCACTTCAAGTTCAAGTATGTTTATTGGGACAATAAAAAAATACATCTCAAAGGGTTAGAGTAGCTTAGGCTATTTCTACCCCCCCCCCCCCCCCCTCTACTTCAAGTCCCTCAAGGGGCGCACAAATTCAGTGAGTACAAATACACAAATCACACAATACAAGAATCCCGTTTAACATAGCAGGTTAAAATAGGAAGCACAGCATATAAGTGTTACAAGTGAGTTACAAGTTACAAGGGAACAAGTGAGAAGGCGGTGGAGGACAAAACCGGAATATGCACACTGATTTTAATGCAGATATGTCGTGATTATCATAATATAAAGATGTTAAGGCACGAAAACCTTTTTATTCGTTAAATTGTATAAGGCAATTAAAAGAACCTAACTCACAGCCCTCTGTTCAAGTCCCTCAACATGCTAAACATATACTCACTCTGCACATTCTCGTATGCTATCTACATGTACAAAACCCTTGTTCCTAAATGCTAATCTTGATCTGAAACTTTTCCTTGATAGGTGTAATAGAACCCATGAGCACCACACCAGAAATAAATATCAATTTGATATCCCCAGAGTCAGGCTAAATCTGTATAAACACTCCATGCAAATTAAAGGGGCCCAGTCTTTGGAACTCACTCCCTGATGAATTAAAAATTGTCCAACCTCTGTCCTGTTCAAAAGTAAAACCAAAAAGTACCTAATTTCATCCTCATAGTTTCTACCTTGTGCTTCAAACTCACACTATCTTGTACTTCCCCAATATTAGTAAAGACTAATTCAGTACTTTATCTTTACAGTGTAATCACCCNCCGGCGCCGGTGAGAAACAATGGGCAAGACTTTCTTTCACCCTGATGCCCCTGTTTATTTAGCACTAACCTGGGAGTTAGTCAGCTGTCACAGGCTGCTTCCTGGGGTGGAGGCCTGGTCAAGGACCGGGCCGTGGGGAGCCCCGAAATCATCTCAAGATGACCTCAAGATAGCATTGTGCTATCTTGTACATTAATAACTACCTGTACTATCTTTTACATTAATAATTACTATCTTTTACATTAATAATTTTGTACCTTAACAGTATGCTTTTGTCATCAAACTGACTTAGACCTTGGCTGAGTACTGGTGCTCAGCCAGTTTCCAATTGGCATAGGTCTTTGACCAAATATTATTTTTATCTATGATCAATGTACTTTAATAATGTCCATTTGTATCACTCCACAATTTATGATTGTACATTTGTTTAATAAAAAATGTAAATATAAAAAATAGGTTTTAACTATTATTTTGAAAAATCCATCATAGAAAACTGTATACAGCCTGTAATATAATTTTATTCCAATTATTTCTTCTTGGATAACCTGTTATCAACATGTTGAAGAATTCCTGGAATTGTTGTAACTTTTTTTTACCCAACAATGGGGGAAGGAAAATCATCAGGGGAAAGTGCCAAGCCATTATGACTATATAACACTTGGAAGGAGTCAGGATAAGGATTTGGGATGGGACGGAGGGAAGGAATGATGCCCAACCACTTGGAGGGTCGGGGAATGAACGCCGACCTGCATGAAGAGAGACCGTCGCTCTACCATCCAGCCCAATAATAAGGTGCTACAGGTTTTGCCATACACAGATGTTAAGAGCATCAGCCACTGCTGAAGAACCACCAACATTACCCTCCTCCTAATTCCTCACTTTCTCCTCAGATTTACTAACACTTATGTTCTAACTATAAAATAAACCATACCTTTTTCATCTAGAGAAGAAAATGACTCCTCAATACAGTTGACTTCCTGATATCCACTAGCTGTACTGTACTTCAAAGGTGTGCAATGATGATAATTGAAGTACTCCATAGAAGTAAACAGCTGAAAACATTCTCCACACACATAAGAAGTGTCCTGTAAATCATGAAGGCATATTATTAATACAGCTCCAAATGCTTCTCAATATTAATTAATATTCTGAATATTGCTACATCAACCAAATGAAGATGAAATGCCTACCTTTAAATAAATGGAAAGGCAGAGTTTCACTAACATATGGGACAGAAATCTAAAATAAATAAAATCTTTACGTGAAACTGATTACTGTACTGTACAAAATTGAGAATACCGAGTGATAATATGACACTGAAAGAGATCACGCTGAGCTTGCGAAAAGAATACAAAAATAATGGAATCTGCAGAAAGTCTATTGGCCCATATGAGACTGCTCCTTTTTATTTCCATCAAAATTCATTTGAATGTACAGTACACTCTATATCAAACCTACACTTGAAAAGCAATCCTGGGTATCAAAGTCTCATTGATACCCAGGATTGGTAAGACATATTGGGCAAGACTACCCAGTATGTCTTACTTTTTTTAAACAATGCTGTTTGTTGACCAACTTGTATATTGGCTATTTTCTACCATGTCCCCCCCCCCTTTTTTATCTTTTATTTTTTTCTTTCAATGCAATTTATACTTCAAGCTCAATTACTATTAAGTTTAGTCTAAGTGTTTTTTCCCCACCTCACTTTGCCCGAAATGCTATGCATACTAGTGGTTTTAGGTATGTATGTACTACCTCTATCTATAAATCCAACATTATGTTTTGTAACTAATCCTCTATGTATATACTTTTATCTGAACAAACATTTGATTGATTTGATTGAAAACTGTGATTAATCACTGGTCAGTTATTAAATCAGACATGGCATTATTATACATACTCCATCCTGTATATTTCGCAATTCTTGGTGTGCCATCGGTACCCTATGTGTCACAATGTGTCTTGGAGCCTTCCTCCTCTCCCTCTTGAGTGCTGCAGTGTGTCTTGGAGCCTCCTCCTCTCCCTCTTGAGTGCTGCAATGTGTCGTGGAGCCTTCCTCCTCTCCTCTTGAGTGTTGCAATGTGTCGTGGAGCCTTCCTCCTCTCCCTCTTGAGTGCTGCAATGTGTCGTGGAGCCTTCCTCCTCTCCCTCGATGCTGCAATGTGTCGTGGAGCCTTCCTCTTCTCCCTCTTGAGTGTTGCAATGTGTCTTGGAGCCTTCCTCCTCTCCCTTTTGTGCTGCAATGTGTCGTGGAGCCTTCCTCCTCTCCCTCGTGTGCTGCAATGTGTCGTGGAGCCTTCCTCCTCTCCCTCTGAGCTGCAATGTGTCGTGGAGCCTTCCTCCTCTCCCTCGTGTGCTGCAATGTGTCGTGGAGCCTTTCTCCTCTCCCTCTTGAGTGTTGCAATGTGTCTTGGAGCCTTCCTCCTCTCCCTCTTGAGTGCTGCAATGGGGTCCGTCTAATTACCACAAGCTACCACAGGCTACACAGGCTTCAGAAGCTTCCTGGCAATACGTTAGTAATGAATATATATGATATGTTAGGTTAGGCTGGCGTAACCTAACCTAACCTATCCTAACCTAACCTAACCTATCCTAACCTAACCTAACCTAACCTAACCTAACTTAACCAAACAAAACCTAACCTAACCGAAGCTTGGATCGTCGACTTGATTTGGCATCACCAGCTTTTTATTTTCGTCTAATTTCTTTATAAAAAGATACTTTTTCAGATTAAAATTATGTTTTTTTCGTGTTGTGTACATTCAGCACTAACATTAATGAGTAAATATATCATATTTATTCATTATTAACGTATTACCAGGAAGCTTTCTGAGCCTTTGTAGCCTGTGGTAATTAGACGGACCGCTGCAATGTGTCGTGGAGCCTTCCTCCTCTCCCTCTTGAGTGCTGCAATGTGTCGTGGAGCCTTCCTCCTCTCCCTTTTGAGTGCTGCAATGTGTCGTGGAGCCTTTCTCCTCTCCCTCTTGAGTGTTGCAATGTGTCTTGGAGCCTTCCTCCTCTCCCTCTTGAGTGCTGCAATGTGTCGTGGAGCCTTCCTCCTCTCCCTCTTGAGTGCTGCAATGTGTCTTGGAGCCTTCCTCCTCTCCTCTTGAGTGTTGCAATGTGTCTTGGAGCCTTCCTCCTCTCCCTCTTGAGTGTTGCAATGTGTCGTGGAGCCTTCCTCCTCTCCCTTGAGTGCTGCAATGTGTCGTGGAGCCTTCCTCCTCTCCCTCTTGAGTGTTGCAATGTGTCTTGGAGCCTTCCTCCTCTCCCTCTTGAGTGCTGCAATGTGTCGTGGAGCCTTCCTCCTCTCCCTCTTGAGTGTTGCAATGTGTCGTGGAGCCTTCCTCCTCTCCCTCTTGAGTGCTGCAATGTGTCGTGGAGCCTTCCTCCTCTCCCTCTTGAGTGCTGCAATGTGTTATTGTTGCAGAACTCGAGCGGATACTAGTCACTCACTTGGTACACAGGACGGATCGCACACATCACACATATACACACACATATACACACATTTTATCATTTCGGACACAAAATTTGCACGTTCACAACAGTGTATGGGGTTGCATCATAATTAACTAAAACTAACTCTTGTACAACCACAATGTAATGCTATTAACAGTTCAAATCTTCTACTTAACATGCATATTTATTAATGAAGTTGAGTGATGTGATGGACATAATCCGGGCTTCATAAGAACGACTCCCGCGGAGACCCACAAACATGATCGAACGCACAAAACCTGAATGATTCGTTGTGTCGAGGGACAGGAAGCCAGAGTGCCCTGCCCGAAACGCTTTGCGTAATAGTGGCTGTAGGCATTGTATACGCTCTAGCTATAAATCCATCAATGTTTGTATCTCGCCTTGTATGTATATACTTACCTGCATAAACATTTGATTTGATTTGATTTGAGTGTATTCATACACGTTACCTGGTTACCTGGTTGATGGGGTTCTGGGGTTCTTCTACTCCCCAAGCCCGGCCCGAGGCAGACTTGACTTGTGAGAGTTTAGTCCACCAGCTTGGAGTGGCTCGCAGGCCCACATACCCACCACAGCCCGGTTGGTCCGGCACTCCTTGAAGGAAACAATCTAGTTTCCTCTTGAAGATGTCCACGGTTGTTCCTGTAATATTTCTGATGCTCGCTGGTAGGACGTTGAACAACCGTGGGCCTCTGATGTTCATACAGTGTTCTCTGATTGTGCCCATGGCACCTCCGCTCTTCACTGGTTCTATTCTGCATTTTCTTCCATGTCGTTCACTCCAGTACGTTGTTATTTTACTGCGCAGATTTGGGACCTGTCCCTCCAGTATTTTCCATGTGTATATTATTTGGTATCTCTAGTCTCCTTTCTAGTGAGTACATTTGGAGAGCTTTGAGTAGATCCCAGTAATTTAAGTGCTTTATCTCGTCTATGCGTGCCGTATATGTTCTCTGTATTCCTTCAATTTCAGCAATCTCTCCTGCTCTGAAGGGGGAAGTGAGTACTGAGCAGTACTCAAGACGGGACAACACAAGTGATTTGAAGAGTAGAACCATTGTGATGGGATCTCTGGACTTGAAGGTTCTCGTAATCCATCCTATCATTTTTCTGGCTGACGCTTATATCGCGATCAAAGGGTGACAGGGTGGACAAAGACAAGCTATTTAACATGGATGGAACACGAACAAGGGGACACAGGTGGAAACTTAGTACCTAAATGAACCACAGAGACATTAGAAAAAACATTTCAGTGTCAAAAAGTAGTTAACACATGGAATGCATCAGGCAGTAATGTGATGCAGGCAGACTCCATCCAGTTTCGAATGCAGATTTGATAGAACCGAATCTGTACACCAGTTGATTGACAGTTGAGAGGCGGGACCAAAGAGCCAAAGCTCAAGCCTGTCTAAACAACTCTTCACGATTTTCACAAGAGGCAAGCACTGAATCATGGAAACATTATATTATAATTACTCTTACCAGTTTCTACAAGACTCCTCTCAAACAATGTATTTTTTAACATGTTTAGGTATACACAGCAATGTGCTGCTTCCCTATTCTGTATGAAGGACCACACAGTGTAGATCAAAAACCAGCTACAAGCTCATCCAACATCCTCACAGGATGGCCAGTCATACGTGGAATCAGGAGAGAACAAAATACTTAAGGCTGATCTATTAGCCTCCACTGGCAAAATCTGGATGCAGCACAAGAATATCTTCCAATATTCCTGAGTATATGAAGTTATTGCAGAGCTCAAAGTACCTCATACCATTTGGTATGAAGTCACTGATAACAGGGCAATCACAGATATAGTGTTCGAGAATATGGTCTCTCAAGTAGGACTGAAAACAGATGTTTTTTCCACCAAGAGGGCTATAAACCCATGGAACCGCTTACCCGCTGAAGCCGTAAATGCCAAATTCCAGCTAAAAAATATCATTAAGACAATTGGCGGGCCCTTTAACAAGCCGTCGGCTTTCTGTCCTCGTCGAGGCCACTAGATAGTTAGTGGCCCTTGGGTAAATTCAGTAAATATATACAGTACAATAATTTTCAGCGCATTTTCCGAGCAACAAAGACCTGTGAAGACACAGTATCGTAATCATTACATAATGATAATAATGTGCATTTATTTAGGGGAATAAAGTTTTTGGGTCCACTCAGAAATAATGGGCCTCAGAAATAATCGAAACATTATAATAATTGCAGGCGATGAGTCACAATAACGTGGCTAAAGTAAATTGACCAGACCACACACTAGAAGGTGAAGGGACGACGACGTTTCGGTCCGTCCTGGACCATTCTCAAGTCGATCAAGTCAATCTACTTGAGAATGGTCCAGGACGGACCGAAACGTCGCCGTCCCTTCATCTTCTAGTGTGTGGTCTGGTCAACATTATAATAATTAATTTTTGTTGTATTAAAAATATAAATACAACCCATGGTTACTCTAAATATGAACACTAGAAAACCTTCAATACCACAGGGAAACTTCGCATCTATTGAAGATACAGCGATGATATTCGTATGTGTGAAAACCCTCCTGGAATTGTCGCGATTAAAGGATCTATTTATCCGCAACTCAATGCTTAATTTTACCCATGAACTAAGCATCGATGGAACACACCCTTTCCTCCATGTCTACGTGAGAACCTAAAACAACTTTCACCACAGAAGGTTATACTAAATCCACAAACACTGGAATGTGTATGAATGGTCAGACAGATATAAGAATAGTGTAATAAACGCCATTATATTCAGAGCCCTTTACTCATTGTTTTGACTGGTATAAAATCTACAAGGAACTGGAGAAAAACCTTCAAGTATTAGGTACACAAATTGAGAAGTCAACACCCATATCAGAAGATATTTAGAAAAATTATATAACACGTTTTCCATAAAACTATTACAAAATCCACTATGATCTATTTTTAATGGCAAACTTTAGCTTTTTTGTGTAACAACTGCTATATATCTCATTATTTTAATAATGATGAACAGAAAGCCATAAGCTAGATCTGTGTGTCGCTCCTGAAGACGCCAATAATGAGACGGACTCTTAGCAAATACCTTCCTGTGATTGGCTGTTGCTGGGAATGCCAACACTCTTTCTATAAATTATATGCAAACTAAGAAATACGTCTTTTTGCACAACAATCTCTTTATTTCAAATACAACCTCTTCCTTTTGTACAAGACAGAAATTTCCATCTAACTGAATAATCGAGTCCAATAAGAGAACGGAGCGTTGTATCATCAAAGTTATTTGCGTGAGGCAACCCCCACTGATGACGTCACAAGCTAGGTAGCCAGCCCATGTTTCTGTACCACTCGTTACATCCTGCAGTATTTAATTATCACTTTATTAATGTTTTTAAAATACTTAACCCTTCACTTTTTAGGTAGATTAAAGTTGAAACAGAATGACATAAGCAAGGATGGTATGCTGAATAAAGATGATTTATTAATTGGATGGAGCCTTTAGCTGATCCCTTCCTGTGATTGGCTGTTGTGTGAATGTCAACAAAGAGTTTCTACCAATGGTATGATCATTGATTATGCACCCCATACCATCTGTGGGCGGAGCTTGGAACCTCCTACCCGAGCACAACAACCCGCCTTATGGGTTGCTGTTTGGCTATTTATAGTGCGTTGGAAAAAAAAGAGATGGCGTTAGTTGTATTTTGTGGGGTAATTTGTTATAAGTGTAATTTGATGTCAACAGATGGCGTAAGCTGTATCTTATGGCCACTGTTGACCTGCCAGTTGATAGTGTTCTCTTCTGCCGACAGATGGCATCAGCTGTATCATTATTACTTCCAAATTGCCATTTAAACACTGATCTACAAATCCCGTAGCTTATGATAAGCTTTTATACTATTCTGGTATTAGGTAACAATTAATTTTCTTATATCTACTGTTGAGAATATCATTATATAACGTCTGGTTAGGATGTACTGATCTTTGTTGAGATGGCCGTAATATTATTAAAACAACAAATGATGCATAAAATAACAGCATTTCACACCAAAAATACTTGAATATATTGAAATTTGGTAGTAAATTCCAATCTAGGAATCTCCTATGACGAAAGTGTACTGTGTTCGCTTTCTCGCGGGTATACTGTATATAATAGTTCATAATAAATCATTGTATAGGGGGACAGACAAGTTCAAGTTCAAGTAAGTTTATTGAGACAAGAAAAAAAATACATCTCAAAGGGATAGAGTAGCTTAGGCTACTTCTACCCCCATCCACTTCAAGTCCCTCAAGGGGCGCACAAATTCAGTGAGTATAAATACTCAAATCACAATACAGTACAAGAATCCCATTTAACATTACCGGTTAATATAGTAAGCACAGCATATAAGTGTTACACTCTTGGGGCAAAATTTTGTAGCTCCTAAGTATTTTGTCTATCATACCATTATTGATTCTTGTTTTTATTTGCTTCAAGGTTAACTGACATACAACATCAACAAGAATTTTTTCCGTGGCTCTCTTCGCTATCTCATCAACTACCTCATTCAACAGTATTCCCACATGTGAAGGGATCCACATGAATCTTACTTTATACTCATTCTTTTTTAATTTCTTAACATTCTCTCAACACTCAATCACAATATTCTGATAAACTGGACGTCTGCTATTTAAGTATTTCATAAGTTACTCCATCCTCCCCAGGGGCGGTAGATTTCTCAACTTTAATCGCCATTATTAGCTCATCTCTGGTAATATCTGTGCAAGTAACATCTCCAANTTTGACGTCCTATATTGAAGCTTAAATAGGGATCCAACTTGTACATACCGGGGCTCACATTAAGGCTGTTATTACAATGTTTGATCAGAGCAGATTCGATCACGTTTCGTTCGACAAAAAACGTGATCGTTTTTTGTCGAACTTTGCTCTGATGAAGGCGAATTAGCCGAACGAACATCTTTGCTCTGATGAAGGCGAATTAGCCGAAAACGCGTTAAGCATTTTCTATTTTTCACATGTGGTTATTCTGCATACTTGGATCAGTGTTTTTGTGATCATTGTTGCATATATATATATATATATATATATATATATATATATATATATATATATATATATATATATTATGATGGCAGAAGAAATCATTATTGAGGCATCAGATAGGGAAAATGTAGCCGAGTACCAATTCCGATTACCACTTTAAGGACACAATCAAACAAATCAGTGGAAGAAAGGTTACCCACTTTACTTTCTTAATGACAGTGTTTCCATGGGTAACCAAGGCAATCTGTGTGTGTGTTACAAGTGTCACATCTCAGTTAAATAAAGCATACAAAAATATATTTGCAATATATTATTTGCTACAAGTATCACAAACATTCTTTATTCAAATAGGCAACAGATGTGTTTTTTTCAATTCGGATATCACTATATATATTTTTTACTAAAATACACTATTGAATTCAAAACTCCTAACACTGCCTTTGATCAAGCATTTACTTCAAGGAATTACTTAGAACTGGCATCTTGACTAGAAAATTATAATTTTTTTTAAATAAATGTATAGTGATTAGAATAAATCTGCTTCCATTATTTTGTGGTCTCATTTTCTTCAACTTTCCTAATATTTCATGCTCCTTTCCAAACTGGCTTAGGTCACATGCTCAAAGCATCTGTTAAACATCATTTGAAAAGTGAATTATTTTGTATTGTAGTAAAATAGAAGTTTTCCATGTGTTGTGTGTGATGTTATTACTGCCCATTCTTCATACAGCATGTAAAGATTAAAAAAAAAAAAAAATTCATTTCATCAATGAGTAGCATAATATAATCAAGGGTTAAAGTTTCTTCTTGGTGCCTTTCTTGACATACAGTATTTTAAAGAGCCTTTCTCTTTCATGTTGGAGATGGTACTGGTTTACCAAGCATATTAAATTGACTCTTCCTTGCTCTTCAACCTTCTCATGATCACTTGTTTTTCTCTTTTCTATCTCAAACTCACTCTCACTCTCTCACTCCATATACTACATCCTTTTCTTTTAAATTTCTCGAAGTCTTTTTCTGACAGTAAAATGTTTATTCTTACTTTCAGAGTCAAGAAGTTTTGATTTATTATTAGTACTTTCCTTAGGATTTTGTTTACGTTTTTGAGATTCTCTATTTGTTGACGAGACATTTTTCTAGTTTCTCTCACTCCAAGAGTTGCAACAAAACATTGTGTTTACTCTTGGATTGTAATTTTGACAAATACATTTTATTTCTCTGCCGTGTCAACTGGGATTTTTTTTAACCCTTTTCATTTGTTTTTACTTAGTTTCCCTTTATTTGCTTAATGGTATACTGTGCTTGAAGATTATCCGTCACTTTTTGAAAGGCATTTAGGAATATTCTTACAAATATTTGTTAACTATCAGTACTCACTAAATTGTTTCTTTAATGCTAGCTTTAAAACCTTTCTTGTCTTCTTCATCTGCAATTGGGACCCTCTTCTTTTCATTTTCAATATTATTCGTGAAATGTTGTTCATACTCACCACGCGACACAGAGACAATACTCTCTCATTTATTTTCATCTGTTTAACTGACGATTCACGAAGTCTTCCTTTGTGTGATCTTCGATACAAATATCTCTGTTTTTCACGTATTTGAAGCTGGAGGTTCCTCGTAGCACACTCTAAAATCTCTCTCTGGTGGTTTGTAAGTTTGAAGTCTGAAGTACAATAGTACGACTCTCTACCATTTCTTTTGGTACTTAGTATAGGGGAGTCTTGCACAGCAGGATCTATGTAAGCTGGATAAACAAGCATCTTGGGAATAGTAATGTATTTGACATTAGTAGGAAGAGTATGCTTGACTGGATAATGAAGCTTTAGAATTCTCTTTTGGTGCCCATCTTCTGCTTGACATTCTATTACATTGAAATTATCTTTTTCAGCAATGCTTAAAACTTCCACTAGAATTTTATCCTTCTTTGAAATGTTTGTCATCAATAGATGAAGTATGCATTTCTTAATTACCTTCTCATCACTTGATTTAACTGCATTTTTTAATTTCCCTTCTGTAACATTATTTGAGATTTCACTTAAGCTCATTAAATTATCTACCGCATTAGAATGTTCAGATCCTTGAGAATCCTTAGGCAATATATTGATAATATTTTCTCTGTCGACAATAGTGGTCTGATTTGTTACGAATACACTAGGCATCTTTTGGTCGAGATTTTGCGAGAAATTTCTATCCCCATACGAAACATAGGAATGACTAACGTTTTCCCTTTCCTTACACAATTTTGTGATGCTGCCTTTATTCTTAAAAGAACTAGTTTGTTTAGGCAGAGAGGTCTGTAGTAAAGAAACAAGATCGATGTGGTTCTTATATCGTTGGTATCCACCATGTTTTACAACATTTATCATGTAATGCCACTGATTACGACACTGTTTAGCTATCTTATTATAATTTTCAGCTTTCAGTGCCTCACTGAAAACCTCACTCATACATATGTCTTGTGAAGAGTTCATCTTCCATTCCATGGCTGACTTTGTTAGAATATCCAATTCTGCCTCACTCCAATCACAGATCTGGAAGTTATGAATACAGTGATAAGAACGATTGATATAACAGAAATTCATATTTAAATTCCTTACCATGACAATTACTACAATAATAATATATTTTGAGAAACTTACTACAATGCCATAGTGCTTGAATGAAGGCGAACAAAGGTGGTGGTGCAAAGAAAATCTGTGAGCAATGTGGAAGCTTGAATGGTCACCAAGTTACATTTGTATAACAATTTAATTTCAATAGCACCTGCCCAACCAAGCTAACTCACTCACAAGAGTGGCAAATCTGCCCACTGTCCCACCCAATATTTAAACTGTGTTTCTTCAGTAATTGCACCTTGGAAACTAACAGTACAGACCTGCACCCAAAAGTTATTCATAGTGATGCAGCTTACCAATCTCCTATGTATCCAGCATACATATTGCCCAAGCCATCATTGAAACAATGGAGATTGGTAAGCTGCAGTGGGCCTATTGACCCATAGTGAGGTGCTTCACCTCACCCCCAGTTATAAATATATTTGGCTGCTTTACAATTATAAACACTCTGGCTATTATAATGTTGACAAGGATCAAAGAAACACACCTCTTAGCATCAGGCCATAATAAAACTGTGAAATAAACTTTGTAGTTTTCTTCTCAAGTGAAGAAAAAATTAAGAAAAATAAAGATTTGTGCTAGAATCATTAACTGATGATAGTTTTAGCACTAGAGGTGGAATATATTTAAATACTGTACATGTAATTGACCGATTTCTTTCCAATTAACAATAAATGTTGGTGAAAATCTAGAATTTTTTGTGCTAAAGATACAAAAAACATTAAATTTTTAAATATAAACATTATATCTGATTTACCAGCTGTATAACTGCACCAGCTTACCAACTACTATAGTACATATACATAATAAAATCTTTTCAGGAACATTGGATTAAGACGTTCATGACAAGAGCCCATTCTAGTGGCTTTTGGAGGCAAATTGCAGAGGATAGCACGGCCAAAATAATTAAGAAAAAGTGCATACCAACTGCCATCCTGGAAGAGGTACAGCATGAAGCCCGTAAGCCTGTAGAGGGCTCGAGTGTCCTTGCCACAAGCCATCAAGGTCTGCACCAAATGGCCCCTCACTACCTTCCTGGACAGTTTCCAGCTGAGCATTGTGAAGTTGTACTAAGAGATGCCAAATCCTGAAAAACAAATAGCACAGCACTAAATTCAACCCTTAAACAGCTCCTGCTGTTTTCAGAGGATTGATCCATCTGTCATTTGTGAATGATTTAATGTACCTCTTAAATCGTAGTAATCAAAATTTATATATATTTTATGTGGTTGTCATTCTACACTTAGAATGGTTAGAAAGGTTGTCATTCTACACTTGGGCAATAGTTTGTATATTGGGAAAATCCTTAAAGCCTTAAAATCCTAATAAATGCCCAGTACCTTCCTGGGTATTTATTAAAAAAGTGGCACCATTTCAGGTGAATCACTGTCCATTTACTGACACTTATGCTTGGAAACATTAATGTTAAGCCATATTTCAAGGACTTTTATGAGCCAGGAAGATATTTGTGATAAGAAATCTATTGGAAACAGTTTACTTGAAAATTAATTTCCCAAATAGACATCAACATTTCTTCATCTCACTACTGCCAAACTAAAATACTGTACTTAGAATATTTTTTATAATTTTTCCAACATCAGAAATAAATGTTTTACAATAAATAATGGAGACAGAATTTAGAATTTTATTGTATACACACCTAGAAAGGGACCTAAAAAGATGTACAGTTTGAGGATTAACGCAAACAAAATTATTAATGCAATAAAATATTGTTTAATTCTTTACCACTCGGTCAATTTCTATTATTCTGCCTTTGTATATCTATATCTGTTTGTGAGTCACTAGCTCATGTGTATGTATGTATATGTGTATGTGTGTGTGTAATTACACATAAGCGTAGTTACAAGATGAGAACTACGCTCGTAGTGTCCCATCTTCCCAGTACTCTTTGTCCTATGCTGCTTTGAAACTACTGATGGTTTTAGCATCCACCACCTTCCCATTTAACTTTTTCCACCCGTCTATCACTCTTCTTGCAAAAGAGAACTTTCTAATATATTTTTGGTAGCTTTGTTTCCTTACTTTGAGCCTATGACCTTTTGTTCTTGAAGATACAGGTTTCAAGTATTTGTCTTTGTCAATTTTATAGATTCTTGTTATCATTTTATACATAGTGATCATATCTCTTTGTCTTCTATCTTCTACCTTTGGTTTATGCAACACCTTTAGTCTCTCCTCAGAGCTAGTTTTTATTTCTGGAAGCCATTTCGTTGCATGTCTGCGACTTTTCCAGTCTACTGATATACTTCTTGAGATATGGGCACCATTCCACATATGCAAGACCTATTTAGAGACTATACATTTAGCCATTCATAACCATCCATATTTGGTTGTATTGAAATTTCTGTGATAAATCCATGGCTTGCGTGCCATGCCGCAAACAAACACAAACCTGGGGTTAATGTATATAGGCAGGTCAGTTACACACATGATGTATTCAAGTGGGCCTAGAGTGCATGGCAGGCAAACTAGGCCTATTGCATTTCATGCCCTACTCTCAACGTTTTCTAGACAAACATGGTATGAAGAAAAGGAGCAATCCATGTGCGAGTCAATCTGTTTAAAAATGGGAAGAGGGTAATTATAGTCAGACTACCATGCACACAGATATGAACAGAAGTTTGTTTTATACGGTTTGGTCTTAAAAACAACAAGTTAGCAATTACTGGTAAGGTGTGAAAGTGTTGGGCCGATGCTGGTAATGCTCATCGAGGAAGTGAGCTAGAGAGAGTAGAAGCGGTAGGCGAGGAACACTGTGCAAGGCGAGGCCCTTCATGTCCTTCATCTCGGCCAGCAATACTTCAATCACTTCTTGTTCATCCACATCCAAGTCCTTATCTTCACTAGTCACTGGCTCTGTTAAAGAATAGTTGTGCTAGTGCCATTATGGATATGAAATGGTCAATAACAAAAAATAATGATTTTATTATTTCAGTAAAGTAAAATTATACATATACAAATATACCTTTTAATTTCAATAATTATCTCCTGTCTTTCAAAACAGAGATCCTTATCTCATGAAACACTCCTTAACACTTGTCTTTTTTTTTTATAGTGTTCAACTCCTGACATTTGTTCCAATTTCTATTAATCAATTAATGTGTGATTATTACTATAGTTAGCTTACCAAAATCACATCCTGGAATTATCTCTCTGTAGCCAAACAAGGAATGAATCTTGAAATAAAAAGATGGTCGTCGTCGTTCCCGAATGCTATATTTTTGGTTATAAGCATATGCGGCTTGGTATCCACTGTATAGTTGGTGAAATTTAGAGTAACAACAATTTGCCTCTCTTTGATGACCGCCAGCTTTCATCATTAGACTCACCTGAAACAAAATCTTTGGTAAAGATAAAATAAAATGAAAATACTGTACCTTTTTACTTCTCCACAGTGGTTCTATAGAGGTTTAGTGTATGTCTCTAATGCCATGTATGAACCATTTGAGATTCAGTTCCCTGCAATTATCCATGCCCTCCTATACTCTTGCAGTGTTCCCGTCTGCTCTCAACCCTCATTCGTTCTCCACTGTTTCCATCTGCACATAAAAACATTCTGAATTTTTCCATATGTTTATTGTCCTGTCAAGAATATTCGGTTCCTCTCACATGGACATTTGGTCTAGTGAGGATATAAAATTTTTCTATCATCAATTGGGAGCTTAAATAATTTAGTGAAAATACAGTACCTGCAAACTTGTTCCAAATTTGCATGTGCCCTTCCTTAGCACCTTCATACATTTTTGGCATGTCAAAATCTGCACTCTGCATCTTGGTTTCCATATCTGCATATTCCCTTAGCACAAGAGTTGCAGGCATTTTGTACATGTGTACAGTATTTGTTTGTGGCTGTTTCTGTACTAGTATTTGAGACTTCACCCGAATGCCTGTCTGCCCCTACTGCTTTTCCTTCTATAATTTCTGCTTCTTTGCTCACTTCTGTTATGTTTCCAGAGTGGCTCTGGTGGAAGATGGTGATGACCACGGTGAAAATTCTGTATTCAGTATACTGTACCGTGTAACAGTGTAGAACAATTATGAAATTTAATTTCACATTCGACTAAAATACTAAAATGACAATAGCTGTAATGAATAAAGGATGTAGTTCAGACCTGTTTCCAATCTATACTAGTCCCTCCTGGCCATAGTTCTCTGACAGTGAAGACCAGTTCTAATATTTCAGCCATGGTCCAGCTACTGGTTTCACTTGCCCACGACACATCTGCGGAGAAAAATATTATCCATAACTATTCTAATACTGTACTATCACACTCATGGAAACATTAGAATTGTGTAGTATCTAACCTTGTAACTTAAGTATCTTTGCCCAAAATGCTGTGCATATTAGTGGCTTTAGGCATTGTATGCACTAGCTCTATCTATAAATCCAACATTATGTTTAACTCATCTTTATGTATGTACTTTTATCTGAATAAAAATTTGATGTGATTTGATTTGATTTGAACTTTCACATGCACCACATGTGGGCTTTGGTTGACAAGTATCCACTATAACATGCATATTTTTGGATAAACTTACTACAATGTCGTAGTACTTGAATGAAGGTGAATTTAAGACCCAATGTATGTGTAAGTGTATTAAAAAAGACAATTTTGGATGTAACCTACATCCTTTCTCAAGGTACTACAGTACTGTATATACAATGTCCTCTCTGTATACAGCACCTTGAAAAAAGATATAGGTTACATCTGAAAATTAGTTTTTTAATACTGTACACTTACCCCATATAAAGGGTCTTTCCTTCATCTTCATATTATTCATTAACAATTAATTTCTAAGATGTCTTCTTGGCTTCATTTTGGTTTAACTAGCAGAAGTCTGCACGCATTGCATGCAAGTTCTCTTGTAGAACCTCCACACTATTTGTTTTGTTGTTACCTGAATGTTATATACAACACCTACTAATTCACCAACTCTCTAGATATTTTCTACTCTCTAAGGGCTTTCAGTACAGTACTTTTATTTGTTACATCTTCAAGTCTCACAGTATCATTAGCTGCCACTTTCTTATTAGTTATACCTAAAGAACAGACATATCTCGTGAAATGTTTTCAGAGCAGTTTCACTCAGATGCTGCCTAAGCCAAGTTTAATGAAGGTCCCACAGGGTAGGACCATGATAGCTTGAGTCGGGTGAGATTCTTATACTCACTACAGTCCCATTCATTTTATAAATTGTTAGAATTACAACTTATTTTTTTAATTCAGTACAACAATACCACTATCCTGAGTCTTCTGACAGAAAGGCAATTTTCCATTCTCACTCCCTCTCCTTTTCTCTAAGACATTACCTAATTTACCAGATATCTTATCAATGCCTGCAGTTGTCCTACATTTTAGTTTCCTCACAGATGTACTCACCTCTTCCATGGATATATCAACTGCTGTACTATCTTGCACTCATCTCCCACTATAAAATACAATCACATTTACATTAGCTACTCTATTATTTCAACATATTGGTCATTCAAAGTACTCTCTAGATCTGCTTTTAATCTTCTCTTCAATGCTTAATAGTCTTCCATGCTCATCTTTATCGCTCTCATATACCCCTTCCACCTCTCTCCTGCTGCACTTCTTTTCTGCTTTTCAAATGACCTCCTATTTTCAGAGGCATTTTACATTCTTTAATATTGTGATCTCTCTCTTCTTATTTGCTTCATTTTTTCTCGTTAACTAATTTTTTTCATATGCCTCTCATTAAAGAAGCATAAATTTAAATCATTATGTGACAACCATGCAAGTACAAAACCAGTATGCTATACAAACCTCGAACATCCCATTCTGCATCACAAGAGCCCACACGGGAGAGAACGGTGTGTAAAAGGTTTTTTATTTTTTTATTTTTACACAAAGTCTCTGGAGTTTTAGTTGAAGAACTTCTGGATACTTTATACTTTGCATAGTTGTGGCACAGCTGTTGACAGAAACACTTATAATAAATACACAAATAGATTTTGAAGAAATATGAAAATGCCATGATGCATGATAATGATATAAGGCCATTAATGCATATGGTCATATTTTGCAACTATTTAAAGAAATCAATAACTTTAATTTGCATATGAGGAAAATGTCATACTAAAATACTGTATATTAATTAAGATGCTGTGAGCAAACTTGGAGTCTATCTCAACCAAACTGTTTAGGGGAAAGCAAATTTTGAAATCTCGAACTTGGCATATACCGGTAGAAACATGACTTTAGCATGGTGCCACTATCTTAACACTATCGCGCTCCCCACGAGCGCGCCGCAGACTTTGACGTCATGGGGCCAATGGTGCGGGCGAGCGTGCGGCGACGCCTAAATGTGTATACTTGTTTCAGTTTTCTCACCTTAATTCTGGTGCTACGTCGTTCGTTTTGGTATCATTGTGTTCGCAATTAAATTCCCTGCAAATGTATATGCATATAATGTCCAAAAGCCTGTCAAGACTCCCCACAGCAAAGCCTAAAGTCGGAAAAGTTACCCGTGAGCGCCCAAAATCAGTAAAATGTTTATATTCGTTTCAGTTTTCTTGCCTTAATTCTCGTGCTACGTCACTTGTTTTGGTATCATTGTGTTCGCAAATGAATTCCCTACAGGTGTATATGAATATAATGTACAAAAGTCTGGCATGCCTCCCCGCAGGAAAGCCTAAAGTTACCCGTAAACGAGCACCAATTTGTACACTGCAACCTAATGTGTATACTGTATTTGTTCAGTTTGATAACATCAATTTTCATGTTACGTCTTTCATTTTGGTATTAAATTGTTCGCAATAAAAAGGCACGTATTTTAAAACTAGTCTAATAAAAATAGAGCAATAACTGGAATTTTAACAAATATTTTAATTCTGGAAGCTCATCATCACAAAATTATTTATATCTTTCCAGTGTTCTGACATAAATTTTTGTGTTACATCTTTCATTTTGGTATCAAATTGTTCGCGACGTAAAGGCGCGCATTTTAAAACTAGTCCCAACATAATAGCACAATAAATAGAATTTTAACAAATATTTTAAAATTTTGACCAAAAACCTATTTATAGTCATATAAGTGTTCAGACATCAAGTTTCTTGTTGCATCTTTCATTTTGGTATCAAATTGTGCACATTCTAAAGGCGCTTATTTTGATACTATCCCGAGGTCGACTGGATAAAAAATGAATTTTATACAAATATTTTTGCAGTGGACACAAGTCCTGTCCACGGTTAGGACTCGGGAGAAAAAAAATGGACGGGATCGGTGTCCAAAGAGAGCGATAGTGTTAAATTTGATTTACTCACTACTACACTATATTTTTCTTTTCGTTATTTCACTGCTGTTCCATTTTGACAATACTGTATCATGACAGTCTGCTTAGGGTCATATGACAGAGTACCGGGAAGATGGGACACCACAAGAATAGTATTCATCCTGTAACTACACTTCGGTAAGTACACAGATACCTGTCTTGAGTCTCACGACTTGTTACAAGCAGTTTTTTGCCATGATGCATCATAACAGTGGCAAACTCTGTTTCATACAATCAAATCTTCTACTTCCAGAATTTTCCCCTGTCGGGTTAAGGGTCAGCTTTGTTTTCGCCTCTGCCGGGGATCAAACCCGGAACCTTAGGACTATGAATCCCGAGTGCTGTCCACTCAGCCATCTGGTCTCCGCGACTTAGTTCTCAGTTTCTACGAGTTTTACAGTATTCCCTCTTTTTAGACATGCTCTTCTAGCTCAGACAACTTGGAAGTAGATTATAAGCAACTACAGCCCTTGCTTGTACAGTCACAACCAGGAAGAAGTGTGTTATAAATGGGAATTCTGTTCCTCTTTGACCCCGGTAGTTTGTCTGGTAGTACCAATCCCAGAGCCACATATTTTCCCACTGTTGCTCCCAGGCAGTGCCTGAGGGATGGTCATTGCATCATCTGGTGACTGATTCTTCCTCTGACTTTGCAGTCAACTTTCTCTTCAAGCATGAACATCAGGAAAAATTTAAGTGTGTGTAAATACAGACATCATAAATCAGAATATTTCCCACAACATATAATTTGTTAACCTCAAGAGAGCTTTGCAATATACAGTGTCATAAAAGAATCACTTACATTTGTAAAAAACTTTTGACATACATTAGGGCATTTCTTATAGCGTCGACTTAATCTGTATGCCACTTCATTCCACATAGGATGACCCTCTGCTCTAGTAGCTTCCACTTCAGCATCATCATGACACAATAGCTGCCATTCCTTCACAGTATCCAGCATAATGCATATATTATCAGTTGTCCAATGTATTGAACCAGACTCTAAATAGTGCAAGAAAAAAGCATAGTTAATCAAACATACAAGAATGCATCAAGATATAAACATATTAATAATCATTTATATTAAAGTTACAGCCAACAAATTTTAATGTTTTCAGTGCAAAAGTTAAGAAGTTTTTATGTTCAAATCCATAAATTGAAACTGACTACCTGTATGTGGCAGATTTATTTT
This sequence comes from Procambarus virginalis, assembly GCA_020271785.1. NCBI lineage: Eukaryota > Metazoa > Arthropoda > Malacostraca > Decapoda > Cambaridae > Procambarus > Procambarus virginalis. The sequence continues at coordinate 57,903,125 of WNGS01169498.1, forward strand.
CCTCAATTTTCTTGCAGTGTCTGGCTGTGATTTGTAGTGTGTGCATTGCAGTCCACTTTCTGTAAGAAAATGATAAGTCAAATATAACATTAATGTATAAGCAAAAACAAAGCAACACATTCAATACATTATCATTATCACGTTCCCACTTTTATGGATGGGACAAAACAAAAGGCAAGATAGTGAAAGTTACTATAAAAAAAAACTTGCTCATCCATTTATTATATTATTTACATTAGCATATATAGCATCATGGATAAACACGTATCAGCAACTGCAGCAGTGTCATCCACAGCTGCACTCCACTGCTTCATAAGACAAAGTGCACCTTCCTCTTCATCAACTGTCATAGCCAGTACAGTAGAAACTAATACATACCCTATTTTTTGAACAAACTGTTTCTGCCTAGCCTTGTAAACTTATATAAACAAAATCCCCACCTTCTCTCTCTCTCACACACACACACACACACACACACACACACACACACACACACCACACACACACACCACACACACACACACTAGAAGACAGAAGAAAAAGAGGTGATATGATCACTACATACAAAATAGTAACAGGAATTGATAAAATCGACAGGAAAGATTTCCTGAGACCTGGAACTTCAAGAACAAGAGGTCATAGATATAAACTGGCTAAACACAGATGCCGAAGAAATATAAGAAAATTCACTTTCGCAAACAGAGTGGTAGACGGTTGGAACAAGTTGGGGGAGAAGGTGGTGGAGGCCAAGACCGTCAGTAGTTTCAAAGCGTTATATGACAAAGAGTGCTGGGAAGACGGGACACCACGAGCGTAGCTCTCATCCTGTAACTACACTTAGGTAATTACACACACACACACACACACACACACACACACACACACACACACACACACACACACACAACACTCCTGTATTGTAGTACAGGATGACGATAGTGAGTGGTGTCCCAGAGAACATGTAGGTATAGTGCTTTTGAAAAATAGGTGAGATAACAGGAATGTGCCAAGGGAAGTGAAAAATTGGATGAGAAAAAGTTACCCCTAGTGTTTACAGTGCAGAGAACAACATTCAAGATGGCCGCCGGCGGCAAGAGGAAATACACAACAGAGCTTGATTTTGCTGGATTCAGTGAAGAAAGCATTGAGATAACCAGTCTACACAACAAGTTGGTAAAATTAGATGCTATAGTGACCTCTCATGTAGAATTAATTAGTAAATTGAAAGAAAGTAATGACCATTTGAATAGCAAAGTTGTATGTCTTGAGGGTGTAGTCAAAGACCTGTGCAAGGATAAGATTCAATTGGAAACAAATTGCAAAGCCATGGAAGAAGAAAATAGACTCTTAAAAATAGCTTTGGAAGAAGTTAAAGTAAATTTAAACATAGATGACTACAATAGGTTATTTAAGGAATTTCATCAGGAGAAACAGCTTTTGTCAGCACAGATGGAGGAAGTTACACAGAGTATAGAACAGTGCAAGAAAGATATGCAACTCACTTATGCGCAAGTGGCCAAGGAGAAGGAAAAATTGGAAGAAGCATTAAAGGAAGCCCAACACTGCAGCAACCAGGATAAAACAAACATTAGGCTAGAAGTGAGGAAAGAATTGGCATACAACCCGAAGTTGTGCAAAACACAGTTGATCGAAGTAAGTCCCTGATCATTTTTGGCTGCAAAGAAAAAGAGATAACATCTAGGTCAGAAAGAGCTGTAGAAGAAGCAAAAGTAGTAGATAAATTGTTGGCCTCGTGGAAGGTCTTACAACCATAGAGAATGTGAGCGACTACAGGAGAATAGGCCGATATGTAAAAGGGAAAGATCGACCCTTGAGGATCACCCTAAATGGTGCCAAACAGATGGAAGAAGTACTAAGGAATGCTAAAAAATTACGTAATGATGAGGATGGGAAAGTGTGGTCGTTAAGACGAGATCTTTCAAAAGAAGATAGAGAGAAGCTGAAACTGAACCTCGCCGAGGCAAAACGTTTAAATGAGAGCAGGAATGAAGAAGATATCAATTCTTTTTTCTACAAAGTGATAGGAGTAGGCAGACCAGTGAAGTGGTACATAAAGGCAACCAACAAAATCATTAGAGAAAGGGGGAGTGAAAAATAAGAAGAGGGGGAACAAGTTCCTGAAGATTGCATACACCAACATAGATGGAGTAAGGTCAAAGATACTGGAGTTAAGTGATATAATACAGCTGCAGACACCAGACATTGTTGCACTCACGGAGACAAAACTTGAAGATGTTATTTTAAATGAGGTCATATTCCCAAGGGGCTACTCAATTTGGAGACGGGACAGAAAATTAGGAAAGGCGGTGGCGTTGCTGTGCTGGTGAAAGAACACCTAAAGGTGAACGAAATAATGACTGCCAATCCACAAGAAGTTGATATAATAGCACTAGAGATCTGCCATGAGGATGATAACTAATGATCATAAATGCATATAGTCCACCGCTAAGCAGCACATGGTCAAAGAGGAGCTAGATAGTAAACGAGAAGGTCTTATAACAATAATGAGAGAGATCATAGCAGAGCGGATAACGATAGTTCACGGCTGTTGATAGTCGGCGACTTCAACTTGAAATCCATAGACTGGGGGCATATGAAGCTAAAACAGAAGATTTCTGGACCTGTAAATTTGTAGACCTCATCCTGGAAACATTCTTGTATCAACATGTTAAACAAGCTACGAGGATGAGGGAAGGGGACGTTCCCTCCATGCTAGATTTGATATTTACCAGGAAGGAGGAAGAAATATTTGACATTCAGTACCTTCCTCCCTTGGGTAAAAGTGACCATGTCTTTTTGGGAATAAAGTATGCAATGCGATATAATCTGGAAGAAAATATGACAGTCGATGCAATTGAAAAACCTGATTTTAGGAGAGGACATTATGGCAACCTTAGAAATTTTTTTAGTGAGTATAATTGGACAGACTTGTGCTAGGCAAGGAAGTGAATGAGATGTGTCAAGTTTTGTGAAATATATGATAAAGGAACAAAAATTTATACCAAAACAGAGAAGCAGAACTAGGAAACAGGATTGGTTCAACAGAAAGTGCGAGAGGGCCAGAGACCAAAAGTCACAAAATGGAATCAATACAGGAAGAGGCCAAACCCCCAAACATACCAGCGATACAAAGATGCGAGAAACAACTACACGGCAGTGAGGAGAGAGGCAGAAAGAAATTTTGAAAAAGGGATTGCAGACAAATGTAAAACAGAACCAGGTCTATTCTATAAATTCATAAACAACAAATTGCAGGTAAAGGATAATATTCAGAGGTTGAAAATGGGAAATAGATTCACGGAAAATGAAAGGAAATGTGTGAAACATTAAACGAAAAGTTCCAAAGTGTGTTTGTACAAAATGAAATCTTCAGGGAACCAGATACAATAAGAATTCCAGAGAACAACATAGAGCACATAGAGGTGTCTAGAGACGAAGTGGAAAAAATGCTCAAGGAGCTAAATAAGAACAAAGCAGTTGGTCCAGATGGAGTTTCGCCATGGGTTCTGAGAGAATGTGCACCTGAGCTCAGCATTCCTCTTCAACTGATTTTTCAGGCATCCCTGTTTACAGGAGTTGTAGCTGATGTGTGGAAAAAGGCTAACATAGTTCCAATCTACAAAAGTGGAAGCAGGGAGACCCCCTTAATTATAGACCGGTATCATTGACAAGTGTAATAGTCAAAATATTGGAAAAATAATTAAAACTAAATGGGTAGACACCTGGAGAGAAATGATATAATATCAGACAGACAGTATGGTTTTCGATCTGGAAGATCCTGTGTATCGAATTTACTCAGTTTCTATGACCGAGCAACAGAGATATTACAGGAAAGAGATGGTTGGGTTGACTGCATCTATCTGGACCTAAAAAGGCTTTCGACAGAGTTCCACATAAGAGGTTGTTCTGGAAACTGGAAAATATTGGAGGGGTGACAGGTAAGCTTCTAACATGGATGAAAAATTTTCTGACTGATAGAAAAATGAGGGCAGTGATCAGAGGCAATGTATCGGACTGGAGAAATGTCACAAGCGGAGTACCACAGGGTTCAGTTCTTGCACCAGTGATGTTTATTGTCTACATAAATGATCTACCAGTTGGTATACAGAATTATATGAACATGTTTGCTGATGATGCTAAGATAATAGGAAGGATAAGAAACTTAGATGATTGTCATGCCCTTCAAGATGACCTGGACAAAATAAGTACATGGAGCGCCACTTGGCAAATGGAATTTAATGTTAATAAATGCCATGTTATGGAATGTGGAATAGGAGAACATAGACCCCACACAACCTATATATTATGTGAGAAATCTTTAAAGAATTCTGATAAAGAAAGAGATCTAGGGGTGGTTCTAGATAGAAAACTATCACCTGAGGACCACATAAAGAATATTGTGCGAGCAGCCTATGCCACGCTTTCCAACTTCAGAATTGCGTTTAAATACATGGATGGCGATATACTAAAGAAATTGTTCACGACTTTTGTTAGGCCAAAGCTAGAATATGCAGCGGTTGTGTGGTGCCCATATCTTAAGAAGCACATCAACAAACTGGAAAAGGTGCAAAGACATGCTACTAAGTGGGTCCCAGAACTGAAGGACAAGAGCTACGAGGAGAGGTTAGAGGCATTAAATATGCCAAAACTAGAAGACAGAAGAAAAAGAGGTGATATGATCACTACATACAAAATAGTAACAGGAATTGATAAAATCGATAGGGAAGATTTCCTGAGACCTGGAACTTTAAGAACAAGAGGTCATAGATATAAACTAGCTAAACACAGATGCCGAAGAAATATAAGAAAATTCACTTTCGCAAACAGAGTGGTAGACGGTTGGAACAAGTTAGGGGAGAAGGTGGTGGAGGCCAAAACCGTCAGTAGTTTCAAAGCGTTATATGACAAAGAGTGCTGGGAAGACGGGACACCACGAGCGTAGCTCTCATCCTGTAACTACACTTAGGTAATTACACACACACACTCACTCACCATGTCCACCCAATGTGCTCATAGCCTTTCCACTCCCTCTTTATACCCTCAAATTCACTTAAATGCATTCTCACTACCTTTATCATCCAATCATTCAAAATTCTCAAACCATCTTAGTGTGCTATCCTCAATGTTGCTGATTACTGACTATTGAACTCCACTCTTTCTGCCATTTTCATTCCTTACTCTATTCTCCTAATACAAAACTCATCTCCAAGTGTCCTTTCCACTGCTCTGATCTCACATTTGTACATAAAGGTCACCATCACTACTCCAGGCAACGCTCTTGCTCCATTTACTTCTATTTATATAGCTTCCCCTAGCCTTCAGGGGCTGGCAACACACAACATATAATCCTTCCCAGAACTTTCACGTGCTTTCAAGAGATAAAAAGATTTTAAGGAACACCCAAAACTTTTGTAGAAGACACCTGGTGTGGGTACCACAACAGTTAATCAGACACCACTTGTCACACTGAGAGAGGTTAAAGTCTCAGCAAGCATATAAAAGTGAGAAACAAGGTGAAGAAATATTTAAAAGGAAAACACAAAGAAATAAATATACACGAAGAAGGAAAAAGTAGAATTAGTCAAATTACAATATGGAGGCTGATTAGATAATAAGGGATGTCAAATAATAAGTGAAGACTTATAATATTGCAAATACAGTACAGTACTCATAAAATTTATACAATATGATGCAAATCAATACAGTACATGTCAGATTTATAGATACTAAAACACCAATTAGATTTATAGATACTAAAACACTGATTAGATTTATAGCTACTTGAATACTGTTTAGATTTATAGCTAATAGAACACTGATTAGATTTAACTTACGTGAGATTAAGTTCAAAATATTTATATGGGGATGCAAGATGGTGGAAATTCTTTCTAAATTTATGCAGTTATCTAGCCCATGAATACTGTTCTCTTCATTCAAAAACTTCAATAGAACATGTGCAATCTGAAAAAAATAAACGAATTACTCAAATCTACTGGGTGCATCATACGACATATATACTACTAATTTCAATCAAAATTAATATATTGTACAGTACAATATATAATTTTTTTCTAATGATTAATAATGTACATACAATACTATGATTTGTGGAATTTAGCAAATTTAAAATGATTTTCATAATTTCGGGAAAGTGTAACATCAAAGAAAATTAGTCAATGACAAGTACAGTATGTTTCAAAACTCTTAGAACCTATTTCCAATGAAAACAAAAATCAAGTAAGTGTTTAGTAGCAAAAGTATAATCAAGAATCGAATTCCTGAGCAGGAATATCTCTGAATATTAACAAAGATAAAAAAAAAAAAAAAAAAAAAAAAAAAAAAAAAAAAAAGAGTACAATGAATTATTACAGCATGAAGCAATTACTGCTGTACATGAGGTATATTCAGTTCAGGAAAAGTAAGCAGTACAGGCTGGTGTAATAGGTACACACTGGTGTAACGAGGACATGTGTTTTGCCTGCACTCTTCTTTTGTGGGCACTGTGACCAGTGGTGGTTCACCCATAGCAGTTACTGTGCTGCAGTTGTCCCAGACACCCAGCTGCCAGGTGTATGACTCCATCAACCTCACACTAGAATAATACGCAACTAACAAATGTGTCATAACAAAATGTCTTTCCTGTATATGTTAATTTCAAAACAGTATATTTACAACTGAATCTTGAAATATTTCATTAAATACGAGACAAAACAAGAGGTCTCATGCTGTATGATAGTAACGCCATTTCCACATTCTATGTCGACACGAGCTGTTACTGCCTGTGACAGGTCATTCTAGGCAATGCTTTTCTCTGGCTGCTAGATGGGGCATAGCTTCTCGTGTCCCTTTGGTTCCGGAATGGACTCGGTTCCTCATTTGCTCATCCTATTCCGAGGTCGATGCTTTTCTACTATTCAGCCCCACTTTATTTCTCACCTTAATGGCATCCTTATAAGCAGCCAATAGCAAAGGAGACACACAGAGCATGACCACCACTTGCAACATACCTTCAAGCTGTTGGGTAAAACTACCTCTGAACCCAACAGTACAAATGCAGTAAGCAACACTGGTGGCCCCTGGAGTAAAAAGAACTCTACCTCCATCCTGCACCAGCTAGATTCTTGAGTGTTGCCTTGATACTCTGCCATATCTGCTAAGTTACACAACTCAAAATAAGGTAACGTAAGACTAAAGACAGGCAATCAGATCTACTGCTCCTGTCACTACAGTATAAAGCAGAAGTCTGCAGTCAAAGTTCACAGTTCCTAAAGAGCCCTAACCTGATCCTGACACCCTATTAGAGAGAGAAATGCCAATAACTCCAGTCAAATGAATGTTATCCATGAAATTGGCCAACACAGAAGCTGCAGGGTACACTAACCAATCCTAACAACAATGCAAATATTAAGGAACAGACACCTGGAACTTGTTCTACTTCAACACAAGCACCTAAAGTGCAGTAGAAGTACAAGTAGTCTGAAGGGAGTCATGTACGAAGTGGTATAAGATCAAAGAGCAAAGTTCACTGTTGGGCACAACCAGCACTATACCTCAGATGTACTAAGACAGGCTGGAAGAATAATCAGACAGACAAAGCCTGAAAAAAACAGGCCGTGTCTTAAAACTGGTCCCTGCTTGTCATAGCATGTGAAGAAGTATATAAGGTGGTTCAAGTGTTGAGAGCTAGAGGTGTGTGTTGTTATGGCCCTTGAAGATTCATGAAAGAATACAAGTGTATTAATTACTAGTTTACCAGGGTCTGTTTTCAGTGGTCATACTGTTATGTAAAGTGAGTGGGGGATGGGGAAAAGTGCTTGCTGTAAGGCATGAGTTTATGAACAGACCTGTCAGTCACTCTTGGCTAGACTGATCATTCTCCAGAAATTATCTAGTGATCCTCCAGAGACAGTTTGAAAACATCCCCATGTCTTCAGTGAACTGTGTAGTCCTCCTTGACTGTTCATTGAACACAGTGAATTACTTTTGATAGCGGTAGAATTAAATACCGTACTGATGCACGGTGAAGATAATATAAAAACAACAGCACAAAATTATCATGTGTAAGTATTGTAGATTTCAAATCAATATGATGAAGTTCTGAAGACATCACAGCATAATTAAAAAAAAAAAATGTTGCAATGGGGTTTATATACTAAATATCAATAGAAGCCATACATATTTGTTCAAAATTATGTAATGAATTAAGTTTCAATGTAATACAATGCATTCAAGGTGTTGTATAGATTCATATCCAAAAGAAAACAAATACAATAACATGACACCGTTATAATTTGCCCTTACCGAAAACCCTAATAAATGGAGAGGGCCTGTGGTGCACAGGATGTTGAAGCTTCACCATGAATAACACATAAGGTTGAAAACTGATAAAAACTATGTAATTACAAATTTAGACCCAGAAAAACTAACACAATAGTAAGACTTACATCCTTGATGGGTGGCAGGGGAGAAACACAGTCAACATGCATCAGTTGCATTTTAATCCTCAAAAGTTCCACTTCCAGTGATGCACGCTTCGACTTCTCATCGCTTCCTTTAATCTCTTCCAAACTGGATGAAGCTGCTGTGACTGTCTTCATATACACTTTATCTGTTACTAAATCAAACAATTGTGGCTAATGAGTTGACAACTTTATTTCTGATTGCAATTAAAATGAAAGTTCTCCTATTCATATTTTATTTACAATAATTTCATATTACCAATACAATCATCATTGATCAAATAAATATATTCGTTGTCAAGTCAAGTGTTACACAGGTTTCAATGTAATAATGACTGGTATGTAATATCTAGCTTTTATTTGTATTAATTTAAATGTTTTGTATTACAGTACGTACAGTATTTAAATATAGGTCAGTTTTATTTTAGTCAATGTTAATTTGTACATTTTTATTTGCTAGTGTTTGCAAGTACAATGTTGAGTAGTGTATGAGAAAATGTTTGTGTGTGTGTGTAAAGGAGATTTCCTACATATTTTTGTGAGGGGTAACATCACTGCTCTCCACCACCCACAGAGGGGAGCTGGGAGTCAGCCGAGAGGTCATGTGTTAGGTTGTGCCCGTGAGGCCCCTCCACTTCCAGAGCGAGATGTCTATGTCGGTTTTCTCCCAGTGACAGCTAGGAGATCTGTGTACCCTTAAGTGATTATTTTCCATATATATTTTTCCTATATCATTGTGATTATAAAATGCAATACATGCACCTTGGAGGTTTGTTTAAGTCTCATTCAAAACAGTTGTACCAGTCACTTGGTGTTCCTTCTTGAATTTAAAGTGTATTTTTATCAAGTACTTTTGTTCTGCATTTCCAGTTTTTAATATAGTAATGTACACTGGAAGTAAGGAAGAGAGAGGCTTTGTATTATTAAATTACTCACTCTTTTCCTTAACAGAAAAATTTATTTGCTGATAACTGAAGTGCATTTTTGAGCCATCACATTCTATTACCAACTACATCCTTAAACAACCACATGGCAGATTTTGAGAACCTGGAATGGGTACATTCTGACAAGGATCATACAAGTCATGCAGGATGACATTCTTACAATACAACCACAGGTAATTTTCAAGCATTGCTGAACAACCATAGTAAGTTCTATGGGGTTACTGGAGACCACCCAATCCAGGCCAGGATGATCAACAATGATGTGTTTATAAAAACAAGTCCTATCCAAGCCCTCTCTTGGCATCACAAGTGACTGCCAACAGAGGTGTCTCACTAACTACTCATTTGCCTGCCTGCCTACACCCCCCCTTTCCAGGTGCACACCTCAAGGTTCCAAGAACAAAACTTCTTCACATGAATCTAGAGGATGGAAATGGTAGCTTCTGGTAGCCTCACCTGGTTCTGCCCACATTGGGGAGAGTGAGCGAAAGCTCTCAACAGAAATTTTGAGGTAGGCTCCAATGATAAGAGTGGAATTCCTGGGTGTCATATGTAGTGTTCCAGAATCTGTGTTCTGGGCTTGATCCCTTCATTATCCCAGGAGCTTCATTCACATTAGCCAGCTGTCTACTCAAACTCCTTTCGACCTAAATTTGAGAGATGTCAGCTTTGGAATGATTACCAAAATGAATTTGCTTCTTGTTCAGTCCTGTCTCTTCCCATTGAAGAAGCATTCTACCACAGCTAAATAAGAACAATAAAAACTACATATATAGAAAATATCACATCACACAGCACTATCAAGAGACCCTGGTATGAATGATTCATGAGCCAACCAGAACAGTGCCATGAACATAAAATCTGTGTGCAGCCCAAATTATTAGACCCACGGCCAGATCCCTAGACACCTGTGAGACATAAGGACTCATCTCTTAGATATCAAGACACTGGTGCAACTGTACTTCACAATTTTCAAATGTTCCATCATATCTGCTCTTAATCTACGATAAGAGATCATACTACAGTATCTGTTCTCCATTTTATTTTACTTGCTTACTGCCCTTACTACACAGGAGTACTATCTTGAGCCTTTCAGAGTCATTGATGTTTCCAAACTTCATCTGAAACTCCTCATTCTGTTTCTTCCCGTGTGGAATGGGGTACCCCCTATTCACCTTTTATATCCTCATTAATATTATATCTATTTTTTCCCAGTGACTTCCAATCACCTTTCTTACCCAGAAGGAACAACTCAAAATTCTGTGTTGCCAGTTTTGGAATGTTTATCCTGCCTGACTTTTCATGATCCTTGTCATATAACAGCAAATCTTACTTTAACCCCTGAACTGTGCAGCCATTAAATAGTACTTCATTACAGTGCACCCGACTCAAAATAATTAACAAATCAAATGGCAATTGGAGCAAAGGAGGAAATCGTAGTTAATGAGTGGAGCAGAGCAAGAGGCTAAGTAGCATCTAGATGTGATAGTTCAGAAAAACTACCCCAAACTATAAGACATCCCACATTTAATCAAGTACAGTATAGTACTGTACCTGTAATTCATGGGAACTACAACAGAAAACATACCAGTAAATTCAGTTTTAACCATCACTGCCTCCAGTTCTTCCATCTTGTCCATATAAGGACACAGCTTAAAAGTGTCTTTGCCTTCTTTCAAGACCTCAACCTTCTTTTTGTAAATCTTTTTAAGCAACTGGTAGAACTGCCGACATTCTTCAGTAGTGTACCTGGATATTACAATCAATTAAAAAAATATTCAAAATATTTTAAGACCAACTTCTTTACATAATACACAAAGTTGTTTTTCAAAACTAATCATCCCCTGGAATGTTTCCAGCTAACTTTACATGATTTATTTGATAGTTACTATTTTTAAGCATCTTATTTGAAGCAGTTAATACATAAACAGCTTTGTTTAATACAATGCACTTACCATGCTCATGTATCCAAGACTCAGACCACAAAATATTTATGTATTATCTTAATAATAAACTCCTCTAATGGCACCATAATTCAACAGTCACAATATTATCTAATATTCAAATATCACAAAAACTTACATGCAAAATTAGATCTATGATAATAATAATAATAATAATATAATAATAATAATAATAATAATAATAATAATAATAAAGTAAAAGCATATCAAAATGCTATGAAAAAACCTATGAGTGCCAGCACATCAGTTCAACAGTGAATCACCATCATACTCTACTTGTAGCCAAGCTTTTTCATATCATCGTTGATAATATCAAAAAAATTTTCTTTAAATGTTTTTATTCCTTCTTGGTAGTAATGTATGACATAGTTGAGCATACAATGTGCGGCAGAATGGCTCCAATACTGAGCCACCTGGGCAAGAACTGTTGACGGTGATTCGGGAGAAAAGCATAAGGTACGCTCAGTTTCTTCCAGCAGCTCCATCTCTGCTCTGAAGGGGAAAGGGTTTTGGCTTTTATACCCTTGCCGAAGTAGAGCTACATGTTCCTCTATCTGAAATACACAAGCATTTGTGTTGTTTCATTACAATTTAACTTGTCTTCCTCCACATACAAAGTTTCCAGTGCAATGCATATGAAGAAAAGAAAAATCACATATATACACAAAACTGAGCATACAGTGCTTAGGAGGCGTAGTCCAAAGAAGCCCAGGTTCAATTCCTGGCCGAGACAGAAACAAATGGGCAGATTTCTTTAACCTGATACCTCTGTTCACCAAGTAATCCGTTGAAAGCCTCTGTTTAACTGTAAGTTCCAGGTGCCATAAGTACCTGGAAGTTAGACAGCTCCAACAGCCTGCATCTTGGGAATTGTGTGTGCGCGCATGTGTGTGTTAGATGAGAAATATATAGTAGATATGATAGAGGAAAAAATAGGTCGGAGTCAATACATTAGACAAGCAACAGTTAGAAAGGTGGGGTCAAAGAGCTAACAGCTTGCTCCTGCAGTCATAAATATTGAATACACATGGACATGAAAAAAACATCCACAAACACAAATACAAAACTAAAACACAAGCAAACAAGCACACATTTGTGGTGACAATATGTACTGTATACGGTGTTATGAGCATCAGGTTGCCAATAATAATGATCTTAACACTTTCGTGCTCTTGCGTCGAGCGATGTCGTCCACTATTTTCTCATGGTTGTGCTCGTTGAACGAGTCATTGCGTCGAACGGTAAAATATTTGTATAAATTTAATTTATTATGCGATTTTGTTTGGGATAGTCTCAAAATGTTCGCCATGAAATTTACGTTTTTTCTAATAACCTAAGAGCTTATGAAAGAAAACGACATGGCAGTGAATCATCGTGGTGAGACAATTGTATTATTGACACGACGAGTATGATCGACGTAGTTTTTATATTTGTTGCATGTCGAACGCATCCTTATGTGACGGTTTATACTTATGTTCTTCTAGAACATTCTATTGCGAACACATTGGTACAAAAATTAAATAAGTACATCCAAAAATATTGTCAGGACAGTGAATTGAATATACACTTTTTGATGCTTTTTAGCCGATATGCCGCCGCGGGTAACACTTGCGCCACTTCCCACACTCGTCTGGGTCGGTTGCGACATTGATTCTATATTTATATGCATATGTCCGTATAGAGAATTTTATTGCGGTTCCAATGATACCATAATCAACGATGTAGGATAAATGTGGTCTTCGCAATCATTAAGAGAGTGGAAACATTTTGTTGCTGTTTGGCGCTTTCGGCAAGTGATCTCAATAGTTTTTTATTTGGTGTTGATATTCCTTCTGCTTTGGCAGCATTTTATAATGTATGTTCTTATAGACAATTCTATTGCGAACACAGTGATACCAAATTTAAATACGTAAGCCTACAAATAGTGTCAGGACAGTAAAAAGAGTATACACTTTTAGGTCTTACCGCTTAGGCTCGCGTAACGCCGAAAGCACATACCTTGAGTATACCTTGAGGTGCTTCCGGGGCTTAGCGTCCCCGCGGCCCGGTCATCGACCAGGCCTCCTGGGATAAGTTTTTTTCGCTTCGCCGACAGCGCGAAAGTGTTAACTAATCATTGCTGGAACAAGTTTGAGAGTAATAATGCTTAGTGAAATCCCAACAATTTAAAGTCATATGCAAGAAATAAGTGATTTTAAAGGGCACAATAAAATAACAAAAACGAGAGACTGTTAGTCAACAGGAAACTGCCTCAATGGCAGCAGTTTGTTAACCATGATGTTGGTACTTGAAGTGATGGACCAATCACAGTCACTTTAATGCTGGCTGCTAGCAAAAGTGGAGGTGTTAAGTGAAGCTGTAAACAGAGGCAGAAAAATGAAAAGGTGTTTGAGGGATTTACTGATGAGATGGCAGTAATAACAGGACTAATAAACAGCATCAAGGAACTGGAAAATAACAAAATAGGGCCAAGGAAACACAGCTGACTAAAAAATGACAGTTCATCAGATATGATCAAAGAATTAAACATAGAAAAATATGAGTTTAAGCAAGAAATAACAATTATGGCACAATTGGAGGAAATATTGAATGGAAAATTAGGTCAGTTTATGAAAAGCAAAGAAGAGCTAAGTGATGATAGAGATAACAACAGCTTGAAAAATGCAAAACAGTGATGACATGTACTATATTCAAGTTACCCAAGGGGATAGAGAAGATAGTACAAGAAGCCAAGAGTATGAATGGATGTAGTGCTAAGACAAATTGTCACAATGACTCGTTCATGAAACCTTGTCAAACTGTTTTGTGTAAAAGGCAGAAATAAATTAGTTAAAGAGACCAGTGTACCTTCCCAAGGAGGTGAATGCGAACATTAAAAACCATCTACAAATAGAGAGGATGCAAGATGTGAATCATTATTGGAAAGATCAACACAAGGATCAAGAACAAAAAGTAATGGGAAAGGTACATTAATCCCAAGAAAAAAACTTCACTGTCTTACAAGAGGATTGATCAACCAGAGAGGATACAGTTATATAATGATGTTTATGGATGATGCTGAACTTTCCCAACATCGAGAAACTGTCCTACTAAAGTGTCTTATCTTGACCCACCAGAGGACCCACGAACAGAAAACAGGACATTATGTCAATTTCGCGAGCCACTATCCTTTTCTTGTATGACAGCTTTTGGCTTTGGGTATGTGTCAGAATGCAATGTGCTATTAGGAGGATGGCCTGGATGCTGAGCTACTGGGAAGAATAAAAATATCTACATTTCTCTCTATTCCCAAAATATGTTCATATATCTAAACTGAAACTGACAATTTGTGAACAGAACACACAATAATATATACTGTAGTCCTCTATTCATTCTTTATTTGATTCCTGAGCAGGGCATGATGTTTGAGTAAGTTTCCTTACACCTCTGTTTACCTTGCAGTAAATAGGTACCTGAGAGTCAGCCAGCTGTTATGGGTTACAGCCTGGGGAAAATCAGTTGTAGGCCTAGGGGAGGGACCTCAGTAACCTTAACATGCTTTCTGTTCCCAAAATAGAAAACCAAATACTATACACACATTCACATATATACATACATATATTATATTTATATTACAGACTGTTATACAATAATTTAGCATTTTTGTCTAACAGCACATGACACAGTGGTCAAAGAGAGCCGAACATACCTCATATGGTTGCTTGAAGAAGTTGTGTGTTGAAAAAAGGTATTTAGCCAGCTGGACCCATAGCTCCTCTAGAGGTGGTTGGTCACCATTCCTCAGGTGTTCAATTAACACTTGAGGATACAGCGTGAGAACAGCTCGGGACTCTTCATCACTCCACACCATCTGAGCTTTCACTGTAGACAACATTACATGTTCAAAAATACCATATTTCTCTCCAGCCTTTTAGTCTAAACCAGGAATTAGTGATTTTTATAGTATATGTATGTATGTATCAGCATTAATTATCTATTGTAAATATATATAGTACCAACTGTTATGAATAAAGCCTCCAATTATAATTCCAGTAAGGTTTAAAATACCTTTACACTTCATATTTAAATATGCTTTTGACAAATGATTTAACAAAAATCTGATAGTCAAATAATATAACAAATTAAATGGAACCCACTTTGCCTCAATCGCAATGAACTGGAGTTGTCAGACTTAATTGTGGAGCCATCGTGAGGCCAGCAGTTATGGCAACTGTAGATCTGAAATTAAAGCAAATATCATTAGACTACAAAGATTTTACACCAACCACTATTCATTATTACCAAATCCTACAAACTGTTGCATTGTCGGAATTCACCATGGAAAATAAAGAAATATTAAGATTGCTTGCATTTGATCACTTCCTCAGGAAAGCTAACTCATATGAGGGACGGCCAGACCATATCATACATACTAATGAAATTTACTGTTTTTTAAAGATATCAAGTATTAATGACAATAAACACAGAATTAGACAATGCACAATATTTTGCAAAAAAGAACTCATAATTCCTCCAGATTATAATACAGTGGAACCTCAGTAATCAAACTGAATTGGTTCCAGAAGGCTGTTCAAGTGCTGATCTGTTCAAGTACCAAACAATTTTTCCCCATAAGGGAGAATGTAAATTGGATTAATACATTCCAGGTAGGAAACCAGACAAGCAAAGAGCAGTTAGTAAGACTGACTTGTTTCCAGTTTTGGTTATATGACACAGGGGATCATAACTTTGGAGGCACCCAAATGTGTTAGTTCAAGAAATATTTGGTATTAGACTACCCTGTACATTATTAACTTTAATAACTGTATAAGTATTTTAAGTTTGATGTAAATACATTGTATAACGACATACAGAATCAAAATCTCAAGCAAGAAAACATCAGAAATAAATTTACAAACCAGAACCATAAAGTTCCCCTATAGGGTCTACCTAGCAAATATAGCACGGATACTTACATCTGCCAAGATCTCATGGTGTTTGGACTCACGGTAAAGGGTACCAGGCTGAGAATTATGACGGAGCACAGCTTCATATTGCTTTGATAATTCATAGAATCTTGTCCTAACTTTCTCTACACTAGTGTGGTGATCATCATCTTCCATCATCTGCTTTGGAATAAAAATATTATTTAAATCATAATATTTTAAATATAAACACTTTAATTATTGGTCGTCAGAGATGCCTGAATGTCCCTGCTAAAATAACCAGGCCCATATTGACCCTATGAGCTAACCATGTGTTTCTGCCCTCTCATATGATACAACAGGATACTCCATATCTAAAGGATTTAATTTACCAAATCTTTTTAATATAAACTTAGGTGCCTGATACAAGGGGTCTGACAGTTGAGTGGACAGCGGTCGGGATTCGTAGTCCTAAGGTTCTGGGTTCGATCCCCGGTGGAGGAGGAAACAAATGATAAGTAATTTTTTGTAAACAAGATGTATAGGAGAAGCAACAATCAGACGTTACTAATTCCCTCATGACAATGATCATTTGATTAATAATAAATAATTCCAATCATGATAAATCCAGATTTGAGAAGTTTATTTTCATACAATAGGCAGGAGCAAACAACAGATCCTCAAGGTGACCAATGACAACATGAGATGGGCCAAAACAGATACAGACTTTGATCCTTTCCGAATGCTACAGACCTTCAACCTGTGATGTCTCAGCACCTGGCAGTCACAAATGAGTTTGCTAAACACTTGTATGGTAATTTTTGGGTTAGGTTAGGTTAAATTAGGTTAAGCTGCTATTGGCACGTTTAAAGCTTATATTTTCCATGTAAAATATACATAGTACTGAAGTCCTTAAGGTCATATGTACACAATACTGTACTACATTTTTGTATTGTAAAGTACAATACTGCACAGTATTCTATTCTGAACCAATAATTATAATAATGCTCTACCGCATCCTCTCCCTTCACCCTGCTTGTAATATATTTGACCACATCTCTTCACACTGCTCATTCAGAAGCTTTTATTTCTGTGTATTGTTGTCACCATAAGACTTTGTCTTATAGTGCATCATACCACTCCAGGTGCTCAACTTTTATTTTCATGAACTCCATAAGTTTCCTTGACAAAACAATACTCAAAACATGACAAACCACTTTCAATATTGCATTTCAAATTCTGTATTGCATAAAAATGTTCCATAAAGATATACTGTACTGTATGTTAAGAAATATGTTTTACCTTAACAATCTGTTCCCAAACTTCTCTCTTGTTCTTATTTTTAATAAAAAGTTCAATTTTTTCTTTGTAACCTCTGAGAAGAATTTGTTCAGCATGCAGGGTCCACTTTTCTATGGAAAAAAAAATATCGATTAAGATGAAGAATGGTGTGTGAAACGTACTTAAATTCCTGTAAAAATCCAATGCATCAAATACATACGGCCTATTTATCCATCCCTATTCTAACACACATCATGATTAAAGATACTGAAATACATATAAACATCTTTCAAACATGACAACCAATTCACTCACCAGTCATAGGTCACAATTCAAAGTTTCATATAAACATATACCAAAGACAATACAGTACGGTACTTGCTCTGAAATTCCTTAACTGTCTGGCCTTGCTTTGCACGAATTTTAGCCAACTTAGATTTACGCTCCGGGACATATTTAAACACAGTTTCTATGGCATCTTGATAGGCAACAGTCATTATTTCTTTGCTTTTGTTGCAGTTGTGTTCTGCCATCTTCCGGTATAATGTCACTAGTGCATTCCACCGCCCATGAACTTGGTGTGCGGTGTATCTGGAAGCAGAGAAACTTCATATTCAGCATTTTCAATATATTATCACTACTGTTATCATGCCATTATTTTGTCTATTACCTTTACTTAACTTGAACCAATCATTCATCTTCATGGAATGGTATCCTCAATGTTTTATTATAATTATATAATAATTACTTATTATGCTAAGCCAGTTATTTAAAAACAGATTGACAAGAAAAACAAAAATTATGTTTGTACACTAGGAATAAATTCAGCCATGTAGCTTACACAGCTAAATTTTGCAGCCCGTCCTCCAAAAATGGGGAGATAAATGTAACAGCCCCATAAGTGCAATTATATACTATATATGTCAGTCAGAAATTGTACTTTTTTCACTTAGTATTAAAATGAACTGTCAAATATATTGTGAATATTTGAGTTTACCTGAAAAGCTGAATAGAAAACCATGACCTAACCTAACCGTCTTAGTTTTTGAAGATAAGCATTTTATTGTTTACAATTACTACTTAACCTATAGCTATATTGATACTACAGTTTTATAAAACAAATAAAACAAAACTAAAATATTTCAATAAATTGTAAAGTAACTCAGGATATTTTCAAATTTTGTATAAAATCTCTATTGTTTAATAAAACTGAAAAAGAAATTCCTGATATTTAAAACTTGTGTATAGTGAACTGAACTTTAAAACTTCATCCTAAAATTCTAAGTGTCTTAACAGAAAACAAGGAGAATAAATGGGGAGGTAAATGTAACAGCCACATAAGTGCAATTATGTACTATGTATGGCAGTCAGTGAATGTACTTATTACACTTAGTATTAAAATGTACTGTCAATTCGGAGGATGGGTTCAAATTTTGCCAATTTAGCTTCCTTGTTGATATGTAATCACTATGAATAATATACTTTTCTAATTATCTTATTACTTGTTTTAATCCTTAGACAGAAATTATCGTCAATTGATGATCCTTAGGGAAATGCGATTATCACCACATGTTGATGTTAACAATTATTGTCTGGGTTTTACATGTACTGTATCATGCAAATATGGATATAATGTCTATGTGGATGAAGTGGAGCTTTAACCCATGAAAAAATCCTGCAACCATTTCATGGTTTTGAATGCGGTTATCGTCATGATGTTACTAGAGGAATTCAGTTATCATATGACGTTTTAAGCAATTACTGCCTGGGTTTTACATGTATGATGCAAATATGGATATAATAGCTCTCTGTGGATGTAAATAAAGAAAACCAAATGATAAAACAATCAGTGAACGTCAAAGGATAAAACAGGAATCAACAGCAGAGTCGAGCACCAGGTGTTGACAAGTGCCAAACACAGCCTTGCAGAGCGCCTCCACCAGTGAAACTATAAATATTCACTTATTTCTGTTTTTTTTTTACATTTTGCATACAAATTACTATACAAATGGAAAACCTAGTAGTGCCTGCGTAGACCCACTAACCAGGTCTGCTCAGTACCCAGTGTAACAGGTTTCAAGGACACTTCCTCCCTATTTTTTGCGATGATGTGTCATAGATGATCCTGACTGTAATAAAAATTATGTACACGAATTCATATATCAGTGAGTACAATGTTAGTTGTGATGTTCACAGCAGGAGGCTGACATTCTTAGTACACAGCTGAGGTTTGTGACTATGCACCATGTAACGTGATCTTATGTTCCTTTAGAAAATAAATCTTGTGGAACAAGACTCATATTAAATGAACAAATCCACAAGGGCCGTGACAAGGATTCGAACCTGCGTCCAAGAGCATACCAGACGCTGCCTTAATCGACTGAGCTACAACTTGATTTCTGTGTGTAATGACTCGTATTCATAGTTTAGCGATAGGAATCTGATAATTGCGGTACTCATAGTAATAAATAGCGATGTGCATGCTATATTTCTGGGTGAACAAATCCACAAGGGCCGTGATGAGGGTTCGAACCTATGCATGGGATGTTCCCAAATGCGCCTTAATATCAACTGAACCACAACATGTCAAAATGCGCATTTGGGCATATCCCGTTCGTAGGTTCGAACCCTTATCATGGCCCCCTTGTGGATTTGTTCATTTAATATATAATATATCACATTATTGTGATTTCTGTGTGTATATTTCTGCGTATTCTGCACCACAAGGTGAAGTTGTCCGAGTCAGCTGGTCATAGTGTGTAGCTCTTATAATGTGCTAAGATTTCATTACCACACACATTAGAAATACTTAGTGATTCGTTATGGTTTATACAAATATAGATAATTGTATATAATGTGGGTGTAGAGTGTAATAACAACAAAAACACTGATTGATCTAAGAATATAGTATAAAGTCACTAGATATGATCACCAAATTTTTTAGCATAAGTGATGTTTCACACATTTGACTAAATTCCTCATATTACACACCATTAAATATTACTAAAAATAACTAGATATAAAAGCATTCAAAGACATTGAAATAATTATGCAAAAATGTACTTGCAGTACAGGTACTCACTACTCGGCTGGAGGACACCACTGGTGGCATGTACAGTACTATACTCTATCTGCGCCAGAATACTGTCAGACTTCCTCCTATCATCACGGCGCAAGTATGTCACATACAATATTTTTTTAAATTTCCCATGATCAGAGAATACATTTTAACAATATAAGAAGAAAAAAAATTGGGGAATCATTTTTTTCTGTGCACTGGGGGGGGGGGGGCTTGTCATATTTAATAGCGGTGCAGAAGTGGTTAAAGTATCTTGTCTTTCATGTACTATGTACTACAGGCAACATCAAAGGGGCTAATACTCACTCATATCCATGTTCTGACAGAGCATCCTGCACTTGTTTCCATGTTTTATACCTCATACGAGTGCCTCCATTCTGCCCAAATTTCTTTGCAGGGTTCGCTCCTAATTCTCGGATCAGAAGTAATGTGGCCTTAGAATCCCAAACCCCTAAAATGAAGAAATAATCATGTAAAAGCAAAGCAAATCCCAAAATCTGATCTATTTATTTAAAAAATGTTCCTCAATTTAATCTTTTCACCGAAACTTTCAATTTGCAAAGATGCACGAAGTTGATCTGCCTAGTTATGTTTAATTCCATGCTATGCTTACTTTTAATGCATGCTATTGCATATATCTGGGATAATTCTACTCCCCAAGTCCGACCCCAGGCTTGACATGTGATACTGTAATTTAATCTAACAGACTGTTAGTTGAAGCAGCCTGTAGGCCCACACATCCATTACGACCCATTTGGTCCTATACTACTTGCAGGAGTGTTTAATTTCCTCATGAACATTTCTACTTTTGTACTGGTTATACTTCTTATGTTTGCTAGAAGAATATTGAATAGCCAAGGATCTCTGGTGTTTATACAATGTTCACCAAGTGTACCTATGGCACCTTTACCATTTATGGGGGTCTATTCTTGTTGAACTATTTTGCTTCCTCTAGGTCCCATTTTAGCCTTACCCTGTCTACCATTCAGATTCCTTACCGTATGTGGTACTGATAAAGAAATGTAACACAATTTACAAAGCATGAAACAAAATCTGGCATTGGGCAATAATAAAATACCCTTTCTGAATGGATCATTCTGCTGCTCCCTAAAGTCCTACTGTATTCATTTGATAGGCTCATTCAGTCAGGTAAGAAACCATACTGTACTTGTGCCACAGGGAACTTCTCATGCTATTCCTGCTCTGTCATAAAAGTACTAGAAAGTCACTGAAAAACATTTAGTCCAGTCCAGGATGACTAACTGCAGTTCACTCAAACTCAAAGCAATTCCAAACACACCCTTAACATCACAAGTGATCATCAAAGGCTTGTTCTAGCTAACTAACACTTGGGCAGCTTGAATGCTTACAACAGCTGTCACTAGGTGTCAGCACCCCACACCCAGATCATTCTATATACTTCCAGGCTCAAAGAAAAACTGAGCACAGGGCAAGAAGGGCAGTAAGGGTGGGAGCAGGAGCAATAAAATGATCACCTATGAAAGACACTTTTCGTACATATTAATCAAAGTCTGATTTCTGGAACTGAAGTTACTCTTCAGTAACTTCCCATAATTATAGGACTGTCGTTACGAAGCCTTATGGAATTGTACAGGCCTCCAAGACTCACTCGTGCCTTCTGGAGTCTGGACCAGAATCTTGACACACTCAATGAAGCAAAAGGAGCCTCATGGCTGTCACTAGGCACCAATAAGAGAGGTGCCCTCCCAATTATGCTTTTCATTTTTACATGGCATAGAAGTGGAATGCATTAAATCCCTGCATGCAGAAGAGGATGTTTATTGCATATTAAAGTAGTGCAATTAAAAATTATGTAAAATATACAGATGTTTACAACCAATTATTTAATACCTACCGAGACTTATTGCTTCCAAAAATGTTTTTAAATAAAGTACAGTAGAGTATTTACCAAATAGGTCATTAAGATCATCAAAATATTGGCAAGTTCGTTTTGTATCATGCTGATCATTATGGTTGACAACGTTGCGATATCTCTTGCAAAGTTCTCTCCATCGCATGCGAATCTGTTGAAAAGCACAACATAGTATATTTGTAACAGGAGTAAAATAGGCAGTGTAAAGAAGGGACCTTTTAAAGTATTTATTGTTGTATCAATGTTAAATGTCTGTCCTTGTTAAAAAACAAGGACCCTGAAAACTCTACCTTGAAAAACAAACTACCTTTTGTTTTTCAAGGTAGAGTTAATCAGAGCAAACAAGGCAACAGCTAACCTGTACATGCATAGTAGCACATTACTAATAGGCAAATGCACCCCTTTAAATATAGGTCAACAAAGTTTCCAGGGTATATATAAACAATTACAAGTACATTTTGTGATTGGAAAACATTATGAAATATAAGTGTTAAATGTAGAAACCCCCAGTCTGAACGTCAAAATGAAGTTATAAGAAAAATAATTAAAAAAAAATGGAACCAGGTGGTGGAAAGGGACGAATGCTAGGTGAAGTTGGCCATTATGTGGGCGGGAGGTGGTGATACATATGGACATGAGCCCACTGCTAATGTCCTCTCTGTATCACCATTTCTCCACACATAGCCAACTCCACCTTACATTCGTCTCTTCTCACCAACCAATTCCAATGTTTCAGAGTTTTGAATTATATTTCTTATAACTTCGTATTGACATTCAGATTTTATTTAACACTTATATTTTAATAATTTTTCCAATAACAAAATGTACTTGGAATTGTTTATATACCCTGGGAACTTTGTTGACTTACATTTAGAGGTTGGAGTTCACCCATTGTAAATATGCCACAGCACATGTACTTACCTATTTGTACTTACCTATTTGTGCTTGCAGGATCGAGCATTGACTCTTGGATCCCGCCTTTCCAGCTATCGGTTGTTTACAGCAATGACTCCTGTCCCATTTCCCTATCATACCTAGTCTTAAAAGTATGAATAGTATTTGCTTCCACAACCTGTTCCCCAAGTGCATTCCATTTTCCCACTACTCTCACGCTAAAAGAAAACTTCCTAACATCTCTGTGACTCATCTGAGTTTCCAGTTTCCACCCATGTCCCCTCGTTCTGTTATTATTACGTGTGAACATTTCATCTATTTCCACATGTGCAGGTTAGTAGCTGCCATGGCAGGAGTTTCAAAACTCTTGCATTTCACAAGGACAGACATTTAACATTAAGCTACAACAGTAAAAACCTACCAGAAAATGGGGAAAAAAAACATAGCTAAATACTCGAGAAATTAAAATGAAAGGTTATTGGAATAAGAAAACAGTAAAGTAATGGGTGTGCCAAACATATAAAAATTGGGAAACAAAACATGTGATAAAATAATATATATTATATTATTTACATTACTTTATAATGTTTTTAATAGGCCATGTAGACTACAACAGTCAATTCACTTCTTACTCTGTATCCAAGTCTAACTTGAAATCCAAGGAAAGATGAATGGTAAAATTTGAATAATTACTTAACTAAATCTGCCAGTAAAGTTTTCAGGCACTTCCAACAATCTTACCTGCAGCACTGTAAAGTGATGACCAGCTTCACTGAGCTTGTATCGTATTAATTCCCAGGCTTCTGTCCTTTTGCAGTTTTTACCCCAAATAAAATATGCCTCTGGGTACACTTTGAGAAGATGGATTAATAGTTGACTAGACTTGTCATCCCAGGGTCCTGCAGGAAGATATTACCACATATATCAATGAACAAAGAAATCACATTAACATGATGTATCAATGAGAAAATCAGTCGAGAGCTATGAGGAGGATTTGAGCCTATGTGCTGGGTACTCCGAGGCAATGCTCTAGACCACTATGTCACAACATGGTTAACATCCCAGGTTGAATCCCAGGTTGCAACACTTTTGATCATGTCGTGGTGTATGTAGTTGCACCAAAAGTTGTATTATACCAACTCTAAGAAAGTTTTCAATTAGACACTTGTGCATTTTTACATCACTTCCTTTTATTAATAATCAACAGAGGTATAGAAATTACTGTACAAGAAAATATGAAACCACCTAGAGTTTATTTGATTAGCTTTCTCTCAAAATGTAGTAGAGAAGTTTTATAATACAGTATTCTATAAAACTAAACATCAAAGAACAACTTACCTAAACGATGGATGTAGGGAGCATCATGTCTCACTCGTTTGCCACAAGTGTTGTCTTTCATTAGGCGATTGAGATACACAGGGTTGTCGAAGATGTAAACATTAGACGAAGGGATTTCTACACTTTCCACTGTCATCCCTGGCCCAAAGTGCATTTCCTCAGTGTTTTCTAAGGTATTTTCAACATTTTCTACAATATGTTCCACAACAGGCCCAACATGCTGATCAACAATACTCAAGTGTTCAATGGATTGTTCCACATATTGAGCAGGATGCAAATCCATTTGGCTTCCTTCGAACTGTGAAATATTCCTTGCATTTGGTAAGGGCTGATATGGTCCATGCATAATCTTGTTATTAGCAACACATGTGTTAAGCTGGATGGTAGGTTCATCAAGTGTCATTGAGCAAGAATTTCTCCGAGGCTCTGGCAAATCCATTTTTTCTCCCAGAATGGTAGCAACAGTTTCATCTATGACAGTCTCAGTCCCTGTGCTTCCATAATCTGTAACAATATGAATTGTGTCATACAAAAGCAAATACAAGCTGAATCCCCCATTACATACATGAAGATACATTACTCATCATATATAGAACTAACAAAAATTAGAAAATCATTGGAATTGTCTTGGGATCGAACCAGCGTCCTGGTTAACACAAGCTATATGCCATGCCCCTAGACCAAGGCATGCTTAAGGCTATTAAACCTAATACCAGACTTCCTAGTATACTCAGTAGGATCCCATAAACTGATACCAGACTTCCTAGTTGACTCAGTAGGGTCCCACAACCTGATACCAGATTTCCTAGTGGACTCAGTAGGGTCCCACAACCTGCCTTTAGCATGTCGTGGCCGAGGAGCAAGGTGTGTAAGCGTGTGTTAACCAGGAAACTGGGTCAACTCCATATTGCTCCATTTATTTTCTCAAAGATATATAACATCATTGTGATTTCCTTTGTACTAACAGATGTAGTATCACTCCTCACAAACAGAAACAAGTACTGTACCAGCATGGCCAGTAGGCCACAGGCATGACACCAATATCAGCCACCAACATTTTCACTTGCTCATACAGTATTGTGGGAACAATCAATATTGTGCTAATATTCATTATAGGTGTTTTCACATTACTGTATTTAATGGAACTTTTATTTGCACACCTGCCTCTGTGGCCATGGACCAGCACTGGACATGCCATTGTTCATTAACATTCATTGGCAACTGCCAAGAGTAAAGATCTGATATAATGTTCAAGATAGCATGATAATGTTCAAAATCTAATATTAATGTTCAAAATAGTTGAGCAGCCGCTCAGCGGCGGCTGAGCGGACAGAACACTGGACGCGTGATCCTGTGGTCCCGGGTTTGATCCCGGGCGCCGGTGAGAAACAATGGGCAGACTTTCTTTCACCCTGATGCCCCTGTTATTTAGCACTAACCTGGGAGTTAGTCAGCTGTCACAGGCTGCTTCCTGGGGGTGGAGGCCTGGTCAAGGACCGGGCCGTGGGGAGCCCCGAAATCATCTCAAGATGACCTCAAGATAGCATTGTGCTATCTTGTACATTAATAACTACCTGTACTATCTTTTACATTAATAATTACTATCTTTTACATTAATAATTTTGTACCTTAACAGTATGCTTTTGTCATCAAACTGACTTAGACCTTGGCTGAGTACTGGTGCTCAGCCAGTTTCCAATTGGCATAGGTCTTTGACCAAATATTATTTTTATCTATGATCAATGTACTTTAATAATGTCCATTTGTATCACTCCACAATTTATGATTGTACATTTGTTTAATAAAAAATGTAAATATAAAAAAATAGGTTTTAACTATTATTTTGAAAAATCCATCATAGAAAACTGTATACAGCCTGTAATATAATTTTATTCCAATTATTTCTTCTTGGATAACCTGTTATCAACATGTTGAAGAATTCCTGGAATTGTTGTAACTTTTTTTACCCAACAATGGGGGAAGGGAAAATCATCAGGGGAAAGTGCCAAGCCATTATGACTATATAACACTTGGAAGGAGTCAGGATAAGGATTTGGGATGGGACGGAGGGAAGGAATGATGCCCAACCACTTGGAGGGTCGGGGATTGAACGCCGACCTGCATGAAGAGAGACCGTCGCTCTACCATCCAGCCCAATAATAAAGGTGCTACAGGTTTTGCCATACACAGATGTTAAGAGCATCAGCCACTGCTGAAGAACCACCAACATTACCCTCCTCCTAATTCCTCACTTTCTCCTCAGATTTACTAACACTAATGTTCTAACTATAAAATAAACCATACCTTTTTCATCTAGAGAAGAAAATGACTCCTCAATACAGTTGACTTCCTGATATCCACTAGCTGTACTGTACTTCAAAGGTGTGCAATGATGATAATTGAAGTACTCCATAGAAGTAAACAGCTGAAAACATTCTCCACACACATAAGAAGTGTCCTGTAAATCATGAAGGCATATTATTAATACAGCTCCAAATGCTTCTCAATATTAATTAATATTCTGAATATTGCTACATCAACCAAATGAAGATGAAATGCCTACCTTTAAATAAATGGAAAGGCAGAGTTTCACTAACATATGGGACAGAAATCTAAAATAAATAAAATCTTTACGTGAAACTGATTACTGTACTGTACAAAATTGAGAATACCGAGTGATAATATGACACTGCAAGAGATCACGCTGAGCTTGCGAAAAGAATACAAAAATAATGGAATCTGCAGAAAGTCTATTGGCCCATATGAGACTGCTCCTTTTTATTTCCATCAAAATTCATTTGAATGTACAGTACACTCTATATCAAACCTACACTTGAAAAGCAATCCTGGGTATCAAAGTCTCATTGATACCCAGGATTGGTAAGACATATTGGGCAAGACTACCCAGTATGTCTTACTTTTTTTAAACAATGCTGTTTGTTGACCAACTTGTATATTGGCTATTTTCTACCATGTCCCCCCCCTTTTTTATCTTTTATTTTTTTCTTTCAATGCAATTTATACTTTAAGCTCAATTACTATTAAAATTTAGTCTAAGTGTTTTTTCCCACCTCACTTTGCCCGAAATGCTATGTATACTAGTGGTTTTAGGTATTGTATGTACTACCTCTATCTATAAATCCAACATTATGTTTTGTAACTAATCCTCTATGTATATACTTTTATCTGAACAAACATTTGATTTGATTTGATTGAAAACTGTGATTAATATCACTGGTCAGTTATTAAATCAGACATGGCATTATTATACATACTCCATCCTGTATATTTCGCAATTCTTGGTGTGCCATCGGTACCCTATGTGTCACAATGTGTCTTGGAGCCTTCCTCCTCTCCCTCTTGAGTGCTGCAATGTGTCTTGGAGCCTTCCTCCTCTCCCTCTTGAGTGCTGCAATGTGTCGTGGAGCCTTCCTCCTCTCCCTCTTGAGTGCTGCAATGTGTCGTGGAGCCTTCCTCCTCTCCCTCGAATGCTGCAATGTGTCGTGGAGCCTTCCTCCTCTCCCTCGTGTGCTGCAATGTGTCGTGGAGCCTTCCTCCTCTCCCTCTTGAGTGCTGCAATGTGTCGTGGAGCCTTCCTCCTCTCCCTCGTGTGCTGCAATGTGTCGTGGAGCCTTCCTCCTCTCCCTCTTGAGTGTTGCAATGTGTCTTGGAGCCTTCCTCCTCTCCCTCTTGAGGGCTGCAATGGGGTCCGTCTAATTACCACAAGCTACCACAGGCTACACAGGCTTCAGAAAGCTTCCTGGCAATACGTTAGTAATGAATATATATGATATGTTAGGTTAGGCTGACGTAACCTAACCTAACCTATCCTAACCTAACCTAACCTATCCTAACCTAACCTAACCTAACCTAACTTAACCAAACAAAACCTAACCTAACCGAAGCTTGGATCGTCGACTTGATTTGGCATCACCAGCTTTTTATTTTCGTCTAATTTCTTTATAAAAAGATACTTTTTCAGATTAAAATTATGTTTTTTCGTGTTGTACATTCAGCACTAACATTATAATGAGTAAATATATCATATTTATTCATTATTAACGTATTACCAGGAAGCTTTCTGAAGCCTTTGTAGCCTGTGGTAATTAGACGGACCGCTGCAATGTGTCGTGGAGCCTTCCTCCTCTCCCTCTTGAGTGCTGCAATGTGTCTTGGAGCCTTCCTCCTCTCCCTCTTGAATGCTGCAATGTGTCGTGGAGCCTTCCTCCTCTCCCTGTTGAGTGCTGCAATGTGTCGTGGAGCCTTCCTCCTCTCCCTCTTGAGTGCTGCAATGTGTCTTGGAGCCTTCCTCCTCTCCCTCTTGAGTGCTGCAATGTGTCGTGGAGCCTTCCTCCTCTCCCTGTTGAGTGCTGCAATGTGTCGTGGAGCCTTTCTCCTCTCCCTCTTGAGTGTTGCAATGTGTCTTGGAGCCTTCCTCCTCTCCCTCTTGAGTGCTGCAATGTGTCGTGGAGCCTTCCTCCTCTCCCTCTTGAGTGTTGCAATGTGTCTTGGAGCCTTCCTCCTCTCCCTCTTGAGTGCTGCAATGTGTCTTGGAGCCTTCCTCCTCTCCCTCTTGAGTGTTGCAATGTGTCTTGGAGCCTTCCTCCTCTCCCTCTTGAGTGCTGCAATGTGTCGTGGAGCCTTCCTCCTCTCCCTCTTGAGTGCTGCAATGTGTCGTGGAGCCTTCCTCCTCTCCCTCTTGAGTGCTGCAATGTGTCGTGGAGCCTTCCTCCTCTCCCTCTTGAGTGCTGCAATGTGTCGTGGAGCCTTCCTCCTCTCCCTCTTGAGTGCTGCAATGTGTCGTGGAGCCTTCCTCCTCTCCCTCTTGAGTGCTGCAATGTGTTATTGTTGCAGCACTCGAGCGGATACTAGTCACTCACTTGGTACACAGGACAGATCGCACACACATACACATATACACACACATATACACACACACATTTTTATCATTTCGGACACAAAATTTGCACGTTTCTTGTACAAACCACAATGTAATGCTATTAACAGTTCAAATCTTCTACTTAACATGCATATAGTTATTAAATGAAGTTGAGTGATGTGATGGACATAATCCGGGCTTCATAAGAACGACTCCCGCGGAGACCCACAAACATGATCGAACGCACAAAACTGAATGATTCGTTGTGTCGAGGGACAGGAAGCCAGAGTGCCCTGCCCGAAACGCTTTGCGTAATAGTGGCTGTAGGCATTGTATACGCTCTAGCTATAAATCCATCAATGTTTGTATCTCGCCTTGTATGTATATACTTTACCTGCATAAACATTTGATTTGATTTGATTTGAGTGTATTCATACACGTTACCTGGTTACCTGGTTGATGGGGTTCTGGGAGTTCTTCTACTCCCCAAGCCCGGCCCGAGACCAGACTTGACTTGTGAGAGTTTGGTCCACCAGCTTGGAGTGGCTCGCAGGCCCACATACCCACCACAGCCCGGTTGGTCCGGCACTCCTTGAAGGAAACAATCTAGTTTCCTCTTGAAGATGTCCACGGTTGTTCCTGTAATATTTCTGATGCTCGCTGGTAGGACGTTGAACAACCGTGGGCCTCTGATGTCCATACAGTGTTCTTTGATTGTGCCCATGGCACCTCCGCTCTTCACTGGTTCTATTCTGCATTTTCTTCCATGTCGTTCACTCCAGTACGTTGTTATTTTACTGCGCAGATTTGGGACCTGTCCCTCCAGTATTTTCCATGTGTATATTATTTGGTATCTCTAGTCTCCTTTCTAGTGAGTACATTTGGAGAGCTTTGAGTAGATCCCAGTAATTTAAGTGCTTTATCTCGTCTATGCATGCCGTATATGTTCTCTGTATTCCTTCAATTTCAGCAATCTCTCCTGCTCTGAAGGGGGAAGTGAGTACTGAGCAGTACTCAAGACGGGACAACACAAGTGATTTGAAGAGTAGAACCATTGTGATGGGATCTCTGGACATGAAGGTTCTCGTAATCCATCCTATCATTTTTCTGGCTGACGCTTATATCGCGATCAAAGGGTGACAGGGTGGACAAAGACAAGCTATTTAACATGGATGGAACACGAACAAGGGGACACAGGTGGAAACTTAGTACCTAAATGAACCACAGAGACATTAGAAAAAACATTTCAGTGTCAAAAAGTAGTTAACACATGGAATGCATCAGGCAGTAATGTGATGCAGGCAGACTCCATCCAGTTTCGAATGCAGATTTGATAGAACCGAATCTGTACACCAGTTGATTGACAGTTGAGAGGCGGGACCAAAGAGCCAAAGCTCAAGCCTGTCTAAACAACTCTTCACGATTTTCACAAGAGGCAAGCACTGAATCATGGAAACATTATATTATAATTACTCTTACCAGTTTCTACAAGACTCCTCTCAAACAATGTATTTTTTAACATGTTTAGGTATACACAGCAATGTGCTGCTTCCCTATTCTGTATGAAGGACCACACAGTGTAGATCAAAAACCAGCTACAAGCTCATCCAACATCCTCACAGGATGGCCAGTCATACGTGGAATCAGGAGAGAACAAAATACTTAAGGCTGATCTATTAGCCTCCACTGGCAAAATCTGGGTGCTGCACAAGAATATCTTCCAATATTCCTGAGTATATGAAGTTATTGCAGAGCTCAAAGTACCTCATATCATTTGGTATGAAGTCACTGATAACAGGGCAATCACAGATATAGTGTTCGAGAATATGGTCTCTCAAGTAGGACTGAAAACAGATGTTTTTTCCACCAAGAGGGCTATAAACCTATGGAACCGCTTACCCGCTGAAGCCGTAAATGCCAAATTCCAGCTAAAAAAATATCATTAAGACAATTGGCGGGCCCTTTAACAAGCCGTCGGCTTTCTGTCCTCGTCGAGGCCACTAGATAGTTAGTGGCCCTTGGGTAAATTCAGTAAATATATACAGTACAATAATTTTCAGCGCATTTTCCGAGCAACAAAGACCTGTGAAGACAGTATCGTAATTTTTTTTTTTTTTTTTTTTTTTTTTTTTTTTTTTTTTTTGAGATATATACAAGAGTTGTTACATTCTTGTACAGCCACTAGTACGCGTAGCGTTTCGGGCAGGTCCCTGGAATACGATCCCCGCCGCGAAGAATCGTTTTTTCATCCAAGTACACATTTTACTGTTGCGTTAAACAGAGGCTACAGTTAAGGAATTGCGCCCAGTAAATCCTCCCCGGCCAGGATACGAACCCATGACATAGCGCTCGCGGAACGCCAGGCGAGTGTCTTACCACTACACCACGGAGACCAAATCATTACATAATGATAATAATGTGCATTTATTTAGGGGAATAAAGTTTTTGGGTCCACTCAGAAATAATGGGCCTCAGAAATAATCGAAACATTATAATAATTGCAGGCGATGAGTCACAATAACGTGGCTAAAGTAAGTTGACCAGACCACACACTAGAAGGTGAAGGGACGACGACGTTTCGGTCCGTCCTGGACCATTCTCAAGTCGATCAAGTCAATCTACTTGAGAATGGTCCAGGACGGACCGAAACGTCGCCGTCCCTTCATCTTCTAGTGTGTGGTCTGGTCAACATTATAATAATTAATTTTTGTTGTATTAAAAATATAAATACAACCCATGGTTACTCTAAATATGAACACTAGAAAACCTTCAATACCACAGGGAAACTTCGCATCTATTGAAGATACAGCGATGATATTCGTATGTGTGAAAACCCTCCTGGAATTGTCGCGATTAAAGGATCTATTTATCCGCAACTCAATGCTTAATTTTACCCATGAACTAAGCATCGATGGAACACACCCTTTCCTCCATGTCTACGTGAGAACCTAAAACAACTTTCACCACAGAAGGTTATACTAAATCCACAAACACTGGAATGTGTATGAATGGTCAGACAGATATAAGAATAGTGTAATAAACGCCATTATATTCAGAGCCCTTTACTCATTGTTTTGACTGGTATAAAATCTACAAGGAACTGGAGAAAAACCTTCAAGTATTAGGTACACAAATTGAGAAGTCAACACCCATATCAGAAGATATTTAGAAAATTATATAACACGTTTTCCATAAAACTATTACAAAATCCACTATGATCTATTTTTAATGGCAAACTTTAGCTTTTTTGTGTAACAACTGCTATATATCTCATTATTTTAATAATGATGAACAGAAAGCCATAAGCTAGATCTGTGTGTCGCTCCTGAAGACGCCAATAATGAGACGGACTCTTAGCAAATACCTTCCTGTGATTGGCTGTTGCTGGGAATGCCAACACTCTTTCTATAAATTATATGCAAACTAAGAAATACGTCTTTTTGCACAACAATCTCTTTATTTCAAATACAACCTCTTCCTTTTGTACAAGACAGAAATTTCCATCTAACTGAATAATCGAGTCCAATAAGAGAACGGAGCGTTGTATCATCAAAGTTATTTGCGTGAGGCAACCCCCACTGATGACGTCACAAGCTAGGTAGCCAGCCCATGTTTCTGTACCACTCGTTACATCCTGCAGTATTTAATTATCACTTTATTAATGTTTTTAAAATACTTAACCCTTCACTTTTTAGGTAGATTAAAGTTGAAACAGAATGACATAAGCAAGGATGGTATGCTGAATAAAGATGATTTATTAATTGGATGGAGCCTTTAGCTGATCCCTTCCTGTGATTGGCTGTTGTGTGAATGTCAACAAAGAGTTTCTACCAATGGTATGATCATTGATTATGCACCCCATACCATCTGTGGGCGGAGCTTGGAACCTCCTACCCGAGCACAACAACCCGCCTTATGGGTTGCTGTTTGGCTTTTATAGTGCGTTGGAAAAAAAAGAGATGGCGTTAGTTGTATTTTGTGGGGTAATTTGTTATAAGTGTAATTTGATGTCAACAGATGGCGTAAGCTGTATCTTATGGCCACTGTTGACCTGCTAGTTGATAGTGTTCTCTTCTGCCGACAGATGGCATCAGCTGTATCATTATTACTTCCAAATTGCCATTTAAACACTGATCTACAAATCCCGTAGCTTATGATAAGCTTTTATACTATTCTGGTATTAGGTAACAATTAATTTTCTTATATCTACTGTTGAGAATATCATTATATAACGTCTGGTTAGGATGTACTGATCTTTGTTGAGATGGCCGTAATATTATTAAAACAACAAATGATGCATAAAATAACAGCATTTCACACCAAAAATACTTGAATATATTGAAATTTGGTAGTAAATTCCAATCTAGGAATCTCCTATGACGAAAGTGTACTGTGTTCGCTTTCTCGCGGGTATACT
Source organism: Procambarus virginalis (assembly GCA_020271785.1). Taxonomy (NCBI): domain Eukaryota; kingdom Metazoa; phylum Arthropoda; class Malacostraca; order Decapoda; family Cambaridae; genus Procambarus; species Procambarus virginalis. The sequence goes on from WNGS01169498.1 coordinate 57,937,199, forward strand.
GTGTATAATAGTTCATAATAAATCATTGTATAGGGGGACAGACAAGTTCAAGTTCAAGTAAGTTTATTGAGACAAGAAAAAAAATACATCTCAAAGGGATAGAGTAGCTTAGGCTACTTCTACCCCCATCCACTTCAAGTCCCTCAAGGGGCGCACAAATTCAGTGAGTATAAATACTCAAATCACAATACAGTACAAGAATCCCATTTAACATTGCCGGTTAATATAGTAAGCACAGCATATAAGTGTTACACTCTTGGGGCAAAATTTTTGTAGCTCCTAAGTATTTTGTCTATCATACCATTATTGATTCTTGTTTTTATTTGCTTCAAGGTTAACTGACATACAACATCAACAAGAATTTTTTCCGTGGCTCTCTTCGCTATCTCATCAACTACCTCATTCAACAGTATTCCCACATGTGAAGGGATCCACATGAATCTTACTTTATACTCATTCTTTTCTAATTTCTTAACATTCTCTCAACACTCAATCACAATATTCTGATAAACTGGACGTCTGCTATTTAAGTATTTCATAAGTTACTCCATCCTCCCCAGGGGCGGTAGATTTCTCAACTTTAATCGCCATTATTAGCTCATCTCTGGTAATATCTGTGCAAGTAACATCTCCACTGTTACCTGCTGTAAGTATAAAATCCTTTCTTAGATCTTTCCAAGAATCTAATGACTCTCTCGTTATAGCGGGCAATGAACTAAGTTTGGCAGCTTCCGCCCATTTATCTACGAGACCGTTCGCAATTCCTTGTGGGTCAGGATGTGCAACAAAATTATGCTTTTTACCCCTTACTTTATTTACATCTCGCCAGATTTCCTTCAAGTTTCTGCTACTCCCAACTTTCACTGTAAACTCCTGCCAATACTTGCTCCTAATTTCCTTTCTTTTCTCCCCACACAGCCTAGCAACTGCCAGCATAGCATTCTTCCCTTCCTCAGTCCTACCATTCCTATTCCAGTCCCTGTGAGCTCTCTTCATTGTTAATGTCCACCCCTTAAGCATCTTGTCCTGTGTATAATTTTCTTTTCTGGGGGGATGCTTTTTTTATACTTGATGTTCTTCTGTTCAATGTCGTATTAAATACATCTACCTCCTTAATTAGATCTTCATAAAATACTTTTGCCGAAACTGGCTTATAAGTATCATACCAAGACTTAATATGACCAACAAGACCCCTTAATTCTCCTTCACTAAACTCTAACCGTTTCCTCTGAAGGCAGGCATTCTTTTTATCTAGTTTAAGCTGTATTTGTAATGCAAAATGATCACTTAGCATTTCATCCACAGTAAGACAATTCCCCTCTATGCCCTCAGCATTTATCAAACAAGCATAATCTAATCTCCCTCCCATCAGATGAGTAGGAGAGGGCTCGCCCAGCAGTTGAACATCTTCATGTTCCTGCAAAAACTGGTATCATCTGCAACCATTCCTATTTTCTTTACCACTTGATCCTAAAGCTGGATGTCTGGCATTAAAATCCCCTACCACAAGTGTATCTTCAGAAAAGAAGGAATCTGGCAAGTATCTTAAATCAAGGGAGCTATCAGAAATGTATAGATTAATGAAATTTAACTCTCGGTCTTGCAATCGAATCCGCAAACTAATACTTTCAATACCTCTACATCTCTGAGGGATTCCAGTTATCTCAGCAGATATGGTACTTTTGACATAACATGAGACCCCCCTAATTCTTCCATCAGCATATAAGTGAAAACCTCTATAGCCATTTGGCCTCAGAATACTACCATCCCTATCCCCAGTTTCCTGGAGTGCTACTATATCAATATCCTCTCTAAGAGTATAATAGTGTACATCCACCGCTCTAGTTTTTAATCCATTAACGTTCCAAGATAATATCCTCACATTACTTTCATCCATGATTAATAATAAAACTACCTTTGCCCTGTCCGTCACATTCCAAGAGATACGAGAGTTTCTTACACACTTCCTCCCAACACTAACATTTTTCCTTTCTCTTCACTTGCACAACAGCTACTAACATCAAAGGTGACATTATTCATATCTATTTTCTTTTTTATTTCTCTATACCGTTTTACTCTAACCTTTGTTTCAACATTTGTCACTACAGAAGGTTGAACACCGCTAACATTACTAGAAAGTTCATTTTACTATCCTCTATCATCAATACGTCATGTTCTTCCTTACTTTCTTCTACGCACGTTTCACTTTCCATTTCACGTCCTGTTTCACTTTCCATTTCACGTTTTGTTTCACCACCATCTTCATCCCGTCTACCCTTCATAGCTAATTTCTCTAATGCATCAATCCTTTTGTCTAGTTTTTTTTTAGATATTCCAATATTTGAGTACCAACCTCCGGGTTCACTATATTGTCCTGAGCCTTATCTCCACAAGGTTTCATTTTTTAACTGCATTTCCTACTTTCCCTAGGCTCACCTTAATTGTCCCCGTTCCTTTCTCCCAGACATTGCACATAGGGGGTTGTCGTTGGCTTCCAGCTGTTTAATCCATGTTCCTGTTGCACAATCCTTCCTTTCTTCGAGGATGCATCTATCCTGCTTGTAGGACCCGTCCTGGAGTCTCTCAGATGAGGCTTCATGGGGCATAGATAGTAACCAGCATTATGGCTGCCTCGACAGTTGCAACGTTGCAACCAGATGGCAAGACTTTTTCGTTGTTGTTAATCTTGACTCTATACTCTCGCGAGTCGTGTTTCTTACCACAATACCGACACCTGGGGTCAAACTGACATTGTCATGCCATATGTCCCCAACGAGAACATTTCGTGCATAACATGGGCTCCTAAATGTATTTTGCAACTTTCCTGTAGCCTAGTCCTTGCACAAAAATTCTTTCCGGAGCCTCACCCTTTACCAAGGCAACAACCTGGCTTTGATTTTCACCACGAACACTGTTCCTCTTTGCTCAAACAACACTATCATTGTTGAGCAATAGATAATCAGGATCCAAATAAGTTGGATACTTAAACACTATGACCTTGATGAGTATCATACCTTCGTCCGGAGTAACCATCACAATATTCTCAAACCCATCCGTCGTCAGGTGTTCCACAGCCTCTTCTGTTCCAACTGTTATATAGGGCCAGTGAAGACCCTCCTTGAAGAGTGGTTCATATTCAAAACGCTCCTTAGCCAGACGAACCGTCCACTCCAGCATTTGATGGAAGTTCAGTTGGCACGTTGTGGGAAATAACAGCCTCTTCCTTCTATTAAATTGCTTTTCGTGCGTCCTGCTGAGTATGGTTTCAATTTTAGGTCTCTTTGTTATTTCATCCTCACTCTCACTGTCTCGCTGTCTGTGAATATTTCGCCGTTTATATCTGTTCACTACTTCTTCAAACGGCCTGGTATCATCTTCTCTGTCCTCCTCACTATCACTTAGGCATACTGCCTCAGCCATTTCCTCGACACTCAAAGGCACTGTCAACAAGCAAGAACAAATTCACATCCAACTGTAGCAGCCACGTGCAAAAACGAAGAGTGTGGAGCGACACGTCTACCTCCCATCAGGCAGCGGACGCCACTGGGGGGGGGGGGCGACAGACAGCCAGTGTATATATACAAGTTAGGCTTATACCGGTCCCACAAAGGTGGAACTGTGGAGTAAGACTGGGTGCTGCCGGGGCTGAACTTTATCACCCTTACAAGCACAATTTTTTGTTAAACTGTAAATGTTGGAATAGTTTATTACAACATACAAGCTAAAACAAAACATTACAAAGTCCACTCATGCAGAGTGGTAGACATTCTGGCCAAAACAGGAATTTCACACTGATGTTAATGCTGATATCTTGATGTGTTTATCATAATATAAAGATGTTAAGGCAGGTTGGTTTAGTTCATTTATTATCCACCCCATACCCATCTTGTGGGCAGTAGTAGAAAGGGTTACAGAGGCACATAATGGGCTCAGGGGCAGTTGTAACCGGACCACGGTCGTGTGCGGTCGCAGTGTTGGCGCTCTTGGCGTCCTCTGCTTGGTGGGAGGTGGAGTATTGCCCCACACTCTTCGTTTTTGCACGTGGTGATACAGGATATTGTGAATTTGCTCTCGATTGTTGGCAGTGCCTTTGAGTGTCGAGGAAATGACTGAGGCGGTATGCCTAAGTGGTAGTGAGGAGGACAGACAAGATGATAACAGACCGTTTGAAGTAGTAATGAACAAGAATAAACGGAGAAATATTCACAGACAGTGAGAGTGAGGATGAAATAATAAAGAGACCAAAAAATGAGACCCTACTCAGTAGGACTCAAGAGAAGTAATTTAATAGAAGGAAGAGGCTGTTGTTCCTTACAACATGCCAGCTGAACTTCCACCAAAAGCTGGAGTGGACAGTACTCTGGCTAAGGAGTGTATGGAATATGAACCACTCTTCAAGGAGGGTCTTCACCGGCCCCAGTGGTGCCAGATTGGGCTACAAATAGCGAATTGGGCTACTTTTGAGAGCCTCGCGCTCCCAAATTTTTAATTTCGCTACTTGCTACTTTTTGGGCTAATTTAAAAGCAAGATGTGCTAATTTGGGCTATTAATGTTAAGAATATACGATTGCGAGCTACATGAAAGTAACTAAGCTATAAATAATTGTAATTAATAATAATTGTAAATATTAATTAATACTAAATAATATTATTTAATAAATTAGTCCCAATTCAATGCAGAGTCTTCTTCCAAGCACAGAAACTTGTAAATATAAATACAAGATAATAGATAGATCGATAAATACTACAACTTTGACAACTTTCAAATATTGCACCAAGTAATGGCGAGAGGGAAAAAACTAGACAGTATACATTACATTTGAAATTAATAATGGATGAATGGTAATAAATTGGTGTATGTTTGTATGTATACCAGACAAAGTCCATTTAATGGCAGAATTTAGCCATTTTGTGTAAAAACTTTTATATCTCATATTATTAATAACAACAGTAATCGAAAAAAGTCATAGTTTGTAGATAGAAGAGATGAAACAGAGCCATGAGCTAGATATATGTACTGAGTCCATAAGGAGGCCGAGCTTCCATAAATACCTTCCTGTGATTGGCTGTTGCGGGGAATACCAACACTCTTTTATGAATAAAATTTAAACTAAGAAATAGGTCCTTGTGCACAACAACAAGGGTGTTGTGATAAAGAACAACAATTTCTGTTTTGCACCTGATAGAAATCTCCATCTAACTGAATAATTTACTCGAATAAGAGAGCAGAGCAGTGTATCATTATTTGTGTCAAGGCAACCCCCAATAATAACGTCACAAGTTAGGTAGCCAACCCATTTTTATATAACATCTGTTACATCCTGCAATATTTAATTATCACTTTATTAACACTTTAAATAATTAACACTTCACTTTTGGGTAAATTAAAGTTAAAGCAGAATTCCATAAGCAGGACTGGTGGGCTGCACTAAGATAATTTACTAAGTGGATGGCACCTATAGCTGATCCCTTCCTGTGATTGGCTGTTGTGTGAATGTCAACAAAGAGTTTCTACCAATAATATGCCATTGATTATGCACCCCATACCATCTTGTGGGCAGAGCTTGGAACCTCCTACCCGAGCACAACAACCCGCCTTATGGGTTGCTGTTTGGCTATTTATAGTGCGTTGGAAAAAAAAGAGATGGCGTTAGTTGTATTTTGTGGGGTAATTTGTTATAAGTGTAATTTGATGTCAACAGATGGCGTAAGCTGTATCTTATGGCCACTGTTGGCCTGCCAGTTGATAGTGTTCTCTTCTGCCGACAGATGGCATCAGCTGTATTATTATTATTTTAATAATATTCTTACATTAATAATAATGTATTATTATTACTTTAAACACTGATCTATACGTCTGGTAGCTTATAATAAGGTTTTATACCATGCAGGTATTAGGTAACTAGAATTCTGCAATTACTTTTTTTTTATCTACTGTTGAGGATATGTAAGACAAATGTAAGGTTTTGAGGCTAAGTAACGAAGATAGTTACAAGATACGAGCCAGATAGTGTTGAGATTGCAAAAGGGATTATGATAAGAACTTAAGCCAAAAAATCAATGCATAAATGTACACAAATGTGAGACTGGGATTTATTTCTCGAAAAGTTAGCAATAAAATACGCTTTCTAGTTCTTTATTTTAAAAATTAAGACCAGGGATTCTGTCTAACGAAGCTGCAAGCTAAAACACCGTTATCCTATAATGTTCATATGTAGCTTGACCCTAAATATTCGTTTATTAAACGAATTTATTGTTAGAGTTCATTAGGAATAATTTTTATTGAAGGCAGTTTCCAACAAATACCTTCCTGTGATTGGCTGTCGCGGGGAATGCCAACGCTTATATGAATAAAATGCAAAATAAGAAATACGTCCTTTTGCTCAATAACCTTGTTGTTGTACAAAAGAATAACAATTTCTGTTTTATACAAGACAGAAATTTCCATCTAACTGAATAATGTAGACCAATAAGAGGGCGGAGGCATTGTATCGCCGATATTATTTGTGTGAGGCAACCACCACTGATGACGTCACAAGATAGGTAGCCAGCCCATGTTTTTGTAACACTCGTTACATCCTGCAGTATTTAATTATCAATATATTAATACTTTTAAATACTTAACATTTCACTTTTTAGGTAGATTAAAGTTGAAGCAGAATGTCATAAGCAAGGATGTTGTGCTGAATAAAGATGATTTATTAAGTGGATGGAGCCTTTAGCTGATCCCTTCCTGTGATTGGCTGTTGTGTGAATGTCAACAAAGAATATCTACCAATGATATGCCATTGATTATGCACCCCATACCATCTGTGGGCGGAGCTTGGAACCTCCTACCTGAGCACAACAACCCGCCTTATGGGTTGCTGTTTGGCTATTTATAGTGCGTTGGAAAAAAGAGAGATGGCGTTAGTTGTATTTTGTGGGGTAATTTGTTATAAGTGTAATTTGATGTCAACAGATGGCGTAAGCTGTATCTTATGGCCACTGTTGACCTGCCAGTTGATAGTGTTCTCTTCTGCCGACAGATGGCATCAGCTGTATTATTATTATTGTATGTATTGTATTATAAAAATCACGCCCAGGAGTCAAATTTCCGACATTTCACATATTTTGAAAACTGCAGGGGGTTTTTGGCAAAATATGGCCCATCGCCGTTTTCAATAGATGGCATATTTTCGGTATAAAAAGTAGTAATTTGAAAAAGAAGATAGGTGCAGAGAGTCAGAATTCGGCTCAAAAATCACGCTCAGGAGTCAAATTTCCGACATTACACATATTTTGAAAACTGCAGGGGGGTTTGGGCAAAATATGACCCATCGTCGTTTTCAGTAATTGGAATATTTTCGGTATAAAAAGTCGTAATTTAAAAATGATAATAGGTGCAGAGAGTCAGAATTCGGCTCAAAAATCACGCTCAGGTGTCAAATTTCCGACATTTCAGATATTTTGAAAACTGCAGGGGGGTTTGTGCAAATTATGACATATCCCCGTTTCAGTAATTTACATATTTTCGGTATAAAAGTAGTAATTTGAAAATGAAAATAGGTGCAGAGAGTCAGAATTTGGTTAAAAAATCACGCTCATGAGTCAAATTTCCGACATTTCAGATATTTTGAAAACTGCAGGGGGGGGGGCAAAATAGGACCCATTGCCGTTTTTAGTAATTGGCATATTTTCGGTATAAAAATTCGTAATTTGAAAATGAAAATAGGTGTAGAGTCAGGATTCGGCTGAAAAATCAGGCTCAGGCGTCAGATTTGCAATACTCTCTAACACTGTAGGTAGTATTGAGCTGCTGAATTCTATCACATATGGTTGGGAGTTTCAGCTCCTCCCTAATGAGGCTAACCAAGTTATAATGGACGATAAAAGGACAGCAAACACTGAATGAATAATTTACATCAGTGTCCGCACTAAAAAGATTAGATGGCATCCCATCAATCACACATATGTATTAACTCTCTCTCTCTCTCTCTCTCTCTCTCTCTCTCTCTCTCTCTCTCTCTCTCTCTCTCTCTCTCTCTCTCTCTCTCTCTCTCTCTCTCTCTCTCTCTCATTCTTCTCTTCCCTTCTGCTCTCGTCTTACTTCTCATCTCTCTCTCTTCGCTTTCTCTCTCTCTCTCTCCTTCTCTCTTATTTCTCTCTCTTCGCTCTTCTCCCTCTCTCTTCTTCTCTCTTCTCTTTCTCTCTTCTCTCACTCTATCGTCTTCTTCTCTCTTCTCTTTCTCTTCTCTCTCTCTTCTTCTCTGCTCTCTCTTCTCTCTTTCTCTCAAAGAGAACGAACTAAGGGATAAACCCATAACGTCCGACATAATCAGGAGGATCAGTGACAACATAAAAGACTCAAAAGCCCTAAGTGTGGATGGAATTCTACCCAAAATCGTAAAGGAACTGGGAGAGAAACTGCCTGTCACTGAAACTTCCTTTCAGAAAATCTCTGGACCACGGAATAGTTCTCTTAGATAGGAAATAAGCAAATGTCACCCATATGGAAATCATCAAATCTTTGAAATTTGAAAGAAATCTTACTTTGAAGAAAGTACAACACCGGGCGACAAAAATAATGACAGCACTAAGTCAACTTTCATACCAGGAAACGTTGAGGGTCACAGGGCTAACAACATTGCATACCGGACATAATAAGGCAGGGGCCAGATTCACGAAGCAGTCACGCAAGTACTTACGAACCTGTACATCTTTCCTCAATCTTTAACGTCTTTGGTTACATTTATTAAACAGTGTATAAGCATGAAAACGTCACAATCAACTGTTGCTATTGTTATAAACAGCCTCCTGGTGCTCTGGAGCTCATTAACTGTTTAATAATTGTAAACAAAGCCGCTAAGGATTGAGAAAAGATGTACAGGATCGTAAATACTTGCGTAACTGCTTCGTGAATATGGCCTCTGATCTCATCGAAACGTTCAAAATACTGAACAATTTGGCGGATATTGATCCAGACATATGGAGCGTGACGGGTGGATTAAAGTACTGCCAAACGTATATTTCACTGACACGGGACAGGAAGCCAGCGTGTATTCATACTTGTTTGGCTTTTATCGAGGACCCCCTCTCCCCCCTAGGCCGAATTATTGACCCCGCCCAGGATGCAACCCCACAATAAGCTGACGAACTCCTGAGTACCTATTCACTGCTAAATGAACAGCAGCATTAGATGAAAGGAAATAAGCCCAACCATTTCTGTCCCGCCCGGAATTCTCGACTGTGCGTCGAGAACGAACCCGACTGTACTACCGGCATGACAATGCTAAGCTTCTAGATTATTTGGAGATGCTATAAAGGTGATTAATGATGTTAAAGCTAGAAGCCTACATTAAAAGTTATATTAATATTGACGTGAAAAGTGGTTGTATAATATTTTAGAGAAACAGTTACTGTAGAAGAGTTGGGCCAAGCTGGCGCCAAGTCGCAGGCGCTGGGGAGGACAAATGTTGCTGACTGGGAAGGGTCGTGGAGAATTGTTGATAACGATCCAACTCTTGATTACGTACTTGAGCCACCATTCCTAGCTGAATTTACCTTACGTGAGGGGCCACTTACACACTAATGGCCTCGTCGAGGACAGGAAACCGGCGGCTTGTCGAAGGTACCCCCTATTTGCACTACGTTTTAAATTAGGTATTGATGCAACACTGGTTGCATCATTGAATACCAGGAGAGGGAAATATATCTTGACTGGGAATCAGAACATTACTTATAATGTAGATGATGTTAATATTTTTTTACTGTTATTTGCAAGTTCTTCAGAACCTAAACTTATGTTGGTGTCAGTAAAATGATCAAGTTTCCAACTCTCACGAGAGCATATATTAAATTGCTAAAAATGTTTTGCACTGCAGGTGTAATTTGCTGTCATTTAGACATTTAAATATATGGCAAGCTTCGGACACCAAATAACTTTACAGTAGCTATAAATACACGCGAATTAATTTGTTTAATATATTTATGGAAATATTGAAACTAATTGCATGTTACCACTATTTATTGCAGATAAAACATAAAGCTAATTACAAACCAAGAACAGAATATAATGTGGGACAGCGAGCAATATTTTATACATAGTTCTGTGCCGCTTTCTCCACTTCCACTAAAAAAAACTCAAAAATATGAATATGAAGAACATAATAAACATACATTTTGGGATATTCATGTTATTTAAAACCATTTAATTCAACAACTTTATTAAGATACAATAAACAAAACGTTTATGAACCTTTTACCTGCAGCAGCCTAGTGCATAATGCCATAGTTTACAGTCTCGTCTCTTCATGAATATCTGGTGCTGTTGTTGTTAAAGATTCGCAACGCGGAACTAAAAGTTCCAAGTAGCACGGGCTATGGTGAGTCCGTATTTTATCTGGATTAAGTTACATCGGGAGCCTCTGCACGAAGCAAGGCTCGCGTGTACCTCCATAGGTACACGCGAGGAGCCTCCTGAAGGAGGCTACACGCGAGAAGCCTCCTCCTCCCTTCTGAGTAGCCTAGCCTCCTTCAGGCCAGCTACAGGCACGGGGATCATACCATTAAGCAACATGTTTTCTTTTTTATCCGGTAACATAACTGATATACTGATTGCAACACGTGTCAGTGTTGCATACCACATGCTCATTATTGGAAACAAAATCAAATAAAAACAGTAATGGCACTTAGCAGAATATTGTTATCAGCAAACATGCAAACTCACTTATCGGTGTGAAGTGCTTAAATCAAATTTTACAATGTGCTTGAAAGTGTAAAAATGGATATCTACCATTAGACAATAACAATAACCACTGTTGATGCACGGCAGGGCTCTACCACCACCCTTCAGGGACTCCTCTTCAACTATCCTCTTTACTAATATCCTCCATGCAAGACTTCCTCATATAAGAATTAAACTACTTGGCTCATTGAAACAGCAAAGTGAATTCTAGCCTATTCTGCATTCCTATGCCTTAACTAATACAAGAGAAACATTCTCCGCTGCAGGCGATGAGTCACAATAACGTGGCTAAAGTATGTTGACCAGACCACACACTAGAAGGTGAAGGGACGACGACGTTTCGGGCCGTCCTGGACCATTCTCAAGTCGATTGCGACTTGAAAATGGTCCAGGACGGACCGAAACGTCGTCGTCCCTTCACCTTCTAGTGTGTGGTCTGATCAACATTCTCCGGTGATATCAAGGAAGCCCTGAAGGTCTACATAACTGAGAGAGGAAGCGTTAGTTATCTACTAATGATCCCCAGGTCCAGATGGTGGCACCCCGGCCGTGCTCGGCTGACCCCTCCCTGCACACTGGACCAAAGTGAACACGAGAGGGGCACAAGTGGGTGTATCACAAGGTCACGCGGCACCTCATGGAAGACTCGGTACAGCTCCAGCCAGACACAGCAAACTTATCAGCAGGAAAACGACAGAAGAGACACGTCATATATTGAGAGTTTGTGGAATGTGATGCAAGAGATTGTGATTATGAAGATCAATTTAGGCTTTCGAGAGTATAGTTAGACAGAGGCTAAATATTCGCTGACAGAAAGACGTTCAGAAATCTGTTCAAAAGACACTGATGGTTTGGTGTTGGACTCAAGGTCTATCAACCATGGAAGGGTGGTTGTTAAGACCACCACAAGAGCTTACTGACCAACCCGCAAGCATACTTTAATTCTGAACAAAGTCCAGAATCTAAATAAATGCTGAGTGTGAATATACACAGGAGAGTGGGGTACACATCTCGGTGTATGACTTTTGAATATATTTCTTATCAATGAACATTTAAATAATGCAGATAAATGCTACAGTAATGCCTACGGTAAGGTAATGCTGCAAAAGCCTACAGTAATGACAAAAAATGACACAAAATATGTATACGTAAATATTTTCAAATTTTTAGTTAACACACTATATAATGATATAGCCAAAAAACTATAAATATTGTTATATGATACTTCCAATTACAAAATCGGTTATCACCATTTACAATAAAATCATAAGCCTACTGGTTTGTACAGTAGATCTCATTAATATACGCATCCTAATCAAATTAGCTTCATAAAACTTCATATGGCTATTATAGCTTTTTATAAACTCGTTTTTAACAAACTTGAAAATGCATACTACTTGAAAATGGACTATGAGGATAAAATATAGAATACAACCAAAATATATGTGCATTGCAGTATTATGATTCAGGGGCCAGATTCACGAAAGCACTTAAGCAAATACTTACGAACGTGTACATCTTTCCTCAATCTTTGACGGCTTTGGTTACATTTATTACAGTTTACAAGCATGAAAACTTGCCAATCAACTGTTGTTATTATTATAAACAGCCTCATGGTGCTTCGGAGCTCATCAACTGTTTAATAATTGGAAACAAAGCTGCCAAAGATTGAGAAAAGATGTACAGGTTCGTAAGTGCTTTCGCAGGACGATGCGCTTAGGGGAAGAAAGAAGCGAGGTGCGCAGCGCTCACTCGTGGCTGGGTGGAGCTCTGTGGGTGGCAACTATGGCCTACACATTACATATTAACACACACACACACACACACATCTCTTAACTTTATTCTGGTACACATACTAACAATAAAAATTTCTAGTGAAATCACAGCATTTTATCCCTTGTAGAGGAATATTTGTTACTGGGATATTTATTCTCCATAGATCATAATTTTTCCAATATAGTACCCCCATGGCAATACAGTATACGATGAGAATATAGTACTCCATGGTAATACAGAATCTCATGATAATCACTGCTTTTCACCCACCATGAAACACAACAAATATCCTAACACACAACACAAAGCTGATGAACTTGTACTCTCAAGAAAAAATACAAATCTGAAATGAATATAAACTTGCTAAGAGGGTAAATAAATATTTTTCTCACCTTTTGATTAGCTTACAAAAAACTTAACTTGTTCACACACACACATATATATATATATATATATATATATATATATATATATATATATATATATATATATATATATATATATATATATATATATATCATTGAATATGACCGCATATTCTGTATTTACTATCTTCTGATTTAGGGCTTCTATCCCTCTGGTGATAGAAGGTGATAAGACAATAAAGGTAAAAGCATGGGGCATACATAAGGGATAAATGGGGGATGAAGCACATAAGAATAAACATTTTATTCTTATGTTCTTATGTGCTTCATCCTCCATTTATCCCTTATGTATCCCCCATGTTTTACCTTTATTGTCTTATCACCTGACCCAGTGCGGGTATAAATCAACCAGTTCTGAAAATTCTTTTCACTTGAGAATGAACCATGGAGGTTCGAAACATTGTGCAAGTTGTATAAATAAGTGTAATACATTCTATAGTAATTCACTTTTTTCTTCACCTTGAAATTACGAAAATGAGTTTTGGAGAACTCCTCTTTCAGCTAAGCCCTGATGCTAAGAAAATAGTTAGAGGGATAGAAGCCCTAAATCAGAAGATAGTAAATACAGTATATCTTGGTAGCAGTCTTTCCTGTAAACATATATTATTAAATATGCCCGAAAAAGTATGATTAATAATTCTAACACGAATTTTTTCAATATTTCTTATGTTTCTTTTCACCATCGACAGTGAAAAGAAACATAAAAAATATTGAAAAAATTCGTGTTAGAATTATTAATCTTACTTTTTATATATACAATAATATATATATATATATATATATATATATATAAATTAATATTATATATATATATAAGGACATGAATTGCTGACTTAGTTATGTTAGTTTAGATTAGGTATAGATATGTTAGGTTAGGTTAGGTCTGATCATATTTCTACCTTGGTTTTAACTCAAATAAAAAAAATCATCTATAATGTAATTGAACGCTTTATCATTTCATAAGAAACCCAATTTAAAAAATAAATAACTTCACGAAAACTCGGCTTATTAGGCAAATCGGGCCTTGTATAGTAGACCAAGTAGTGCGTTTGTTTACAACAGTTTGTTTACAACGCCCATTACAACAGTGATTGATGATTGCCCCTGACTGATGAGACGCTGAGAGAATATAAGCTCACCAGTAGCCTAAGAATTTCGTTTCATAAGGTGTTGACAGTCGCAGTGCCATCGGTCACCATACACCACAAGCTCACTCATCCCATTTGATAATGAAGATACAATACACACACAGGGGTGTTTTTTAGCGTTTCCCATTTATAATTGTCTATCTACAGTCAAAATTAAAAAATAATTTGCATTATTTTGTTGCATTATGTATTAAAAGGTCTTCTCTTATTAATGAAGCAATTGTCATGTTGAACCTTTATTCTCAAATGGAAAAATGGACTCAGGAGGCAAAAATGCCTGAAGTGCCTTGATGCAGTTGGCAATGAAATAATCAAGTTTGCAGCTCAAGATATCGAACCAGTTATACGATATCGAATCACAAGTATAATATGAATGTGCTCAAGATACCGAACCACAATTATACGATGAATGTTGTAGTTCATGATATCGAACCACAATTATACGATAAATGTTGCAGCTCAAGATATCGAGTCCTGGTTATACGATGAGTGCTGTAGTTCAAGATATATCGAACAACAATAGCAAATAAATGTTCGTGCTTAATGAGATATGACAAAGCTGGAAGTTTTTGATATGGCAATTTTCCGTGTTACAGGACATGAAGACAGGATCTGATAGATCCTGTCTATCATCAGCCTCGCCAAAATATTAAATCACCATTTTTATCTCCTGAATCGAACATCATATATATTACCTGCACACGTCAGATGGACACCTACTCAGATTTCAAGTACTTTGCTTGCATTCTGTAAAGTCTGAAAACTTCAATGGCTAAAGATCATCGGCTCATTCCTAGATTAGCAGACTACTAAAACGACCGCTTGCATGAGCACACACTAGTATCTAACTAGATTCGTTATTGCTATATTTTTGCCTTAAGCTACACTATCAAGATAGAGATCTTCCCTTGCTGACACATTATTGCTATAGTATATTCTATATATTGTTACCAAATCAAATAAGCCATTTATGTAATAGTGTACTGAATGGTTTCTACTTGAATAATTACTTTAATCTATTTGTAAATTTAACATGCTCTGAGGCCAGTCAGCAAATGTTCTTTGAACATTGCCATAGAATTTTTCAAACTTTACACTTAAGGAAATAAATCGGGTATCATTTTTTTTTAATATTTGTTTGTACTTGGCTTTTGAAATGTATATATGATGGCAAAAATTGATATGTTGGCAGATATGCAACTAGTCCAATTCACAAGCTTTATTAGAGCAATGCAAATAGCATACCAAACTTCTGTTATTGCTTTAGTTTCTTGATATTGATCTCAGTCAATATTATTTTGCAAATTCATAATGCTGAATTTCTTAAGCCAAAAATGTCAATAAATACAAAGTTTTGACTGGTTATATAAACCTTGTATAGGTTACAAAGTAAATATATTTCGTCGTTCTTCGAACCCGCACACTTAAACGAGGCAAACCAATGAATCGCTCGGCAACCCAAATGTCGCGCCAAAATTCATTGTGCTGCAGGACATTATTAAAAAATGTCTCATCAGGAATTTCGTGGAAATGTTTTGAAATTGATTTCTTTTATTATAGTTCCCCGTAAATTATTAACACAAATTAGACTTTTCATTTAAAATTATACACAACAAAATAAACTCGAGCATTGTACTGCAGCATTAGGCTGACGAAATTCAGGAGTCATAATAAACCTTACTGTAACGTGCATCATTTTAGCTGAGCGACTGAAAGAGAACACACCTGGGAAGTCAGGTCATGGCTCTCTAGGGTGGCATGGAGCTGGTAGGCCTACCCCTGGCATTCCAGGCTAACCCTTAGATGGTAAGTTTACGTGTAGCATAGAACCTGCCAAGCAGGGCACAGTATAACCATTCAGATCTGCCTCTTGGAGATTGATGTTGTCAATAACATGTGACTGATGTCAATCAATATGTGGCCGATGTTCTCAGTAACACGTGGCTGCTGATGTCAGCAATATGTGACTGATGTCAGTAACACATGGCTGATGTTGTCAGTAACATGCAGTTGGTGTTTCCAGCTTGATATAAATATCCTCCAGGGATGGCCGCTCCTACATCCACAACAGACTCATGAATCATGTCTTTTACTGCAATGTATTTCTCTTTCAGTCACACATTTATTACATTAGTTTAATTATCAATTATATGCTTAATTCTTTTGTAAGTATAGCTCGGTGAGGCTTCCGTTTCTGGAAATATATATATATTATAATTGTGCTGGTGATAGATTTGTGAAGCACGTGGTGGTAACAGAGGGTAATGAGGATCTCCGTGGGAAGAATGGGGTCATCACTCCATAGTGTCATACTGGACCTTCTTGACCTTGAAGTAGCGGAAGATAGCATAGCCTATAACGGTGAGTAGCGTGGAGCCGGCCAGAGCAGCGCCCACTGTCACAGGAACCATCTCGTCTCTGTGCACTCGGTGGATGCAGTGCTTGGCTATCCAGGGTACAAAACAACATAAATATTTATGTGACTGTGCAAGATAACAACAAAAAGGCAATTCTCATACTAAGAAATGGTATGTTTATCTGATATACGTCACATGATTTGATTATTTATTTATATATACAAGAGTTCTTACATTCTCGTACAACCTCTAGCACGTATAGCGTTTCGGGCAAGTCCTTAATCCAATGTTCCCAAGAATACGACCCCGCCAAATCTTTTTAACAACCAGGTACCCATTTTACTGCATATGACTTGTAAGGCGACCGAGGAAAGTATTCCCCTTATTTCCTATGCCAGCATATATCACGATACAAATAATATTATGAAATATTCTTAGAAACAAATATTTGTTCACACTTCTCCTCTCACTCTTCTCCCACTATCTCACCATTTTCTACTCCTTCTACATGGGGAATACAGGTAAGGTAATTATCAGAAGAAGGCGCTAAGCCATTACGACTATATAGAACTTGGAAGGGATGAGGATAGGGATTTTGAGATAGGACGGAGGGAAGGAATGGTGCCCAATCATTTGGACGGTTAGGGAATGAATGAGGATCTGCAAGAAACGAGATCGGGGCTCTACCATTCCATTTTCTCCTCTGTACATTCATCCACACCTGTCTTCTTCCTGTGTTTCCCTTGTAAATTGCCGATTTGTTGATAAAACATGTAATCTAATGTTCACTACAACTACATACTGCAAGATCAAATCTGATTTTATAAAACAATATAAAAGAATTGTAAATATAAAAGATATAAAACAATTTTTAAGCAATATTTAAAATATTATGTTCCACATTTCCTTCAGTGTGCGTGCTACAAATACCTAATACCTTACATAGTCTTCCTAGCTTGGTGCCTTCTTTTGATAATTACTTACTCCTTCAGTGTGCTTGTTCCCCGTTTAATGGGACAGAAAGCCTGTACTTAGGTTTATCGAAGTCCCTTTGGTCAACTCTACCTTCCCAAGGATACAACTCCCAACAATTGTCTATCTCATTGGTACCTATTTACTGTTTGGTGAATAGACGTATCAGGTGAAGGGGAACGTGCCTAACTGTTTCTGTCCTGCCCGGGAATTGAACCCCTGATCCTCTGCTGTAAGCTGACAACATGCCCACTGTGCTACAGAATCTTATATATAGTTTAAGTAACCATGTCTTCTAAAATTTAGCTGTTTTATACCTAGGAACATTAAGCCTCAGGCCTCCAGTTTCCACCATTCAATTCGAAAATATATTGTTAATTACCTACCAACGAAATTTTGCCCCTTTGGACATGCATTACCCCAGTTGCTAACCATCGCTGATTATGTTTTTTGTGGCAATATTCAATTCAGTAGTGAATCTTTGTTACCAATAGAAGATTACTACTGAATTTAATGAAACTGTCTTCATAAACTTGTGAGTAATTTTTTAACAGATTTGCACACTGACAGTTTTAAATATAATGGTTTATAAATATAATGGTTTAGTTTAAATTATATAATATATATTTACCGTACTCTACCCTGGTGTAGAGTATGGTAATTAATTATTAGTATGGAAGATGATACTCACGTGCTCTGAAGATATCACTATTACAGAAGGCCTGGACGCGAACTTCGTCGAAATGGAGCGTGGCCGTATTGTTGAGCTTGTCAGTGAGGATCACATCATGTAACAGTAAGCACCGGAAGGACTGATCATTGCTGGTCTGCCAGTATCTGCGATCATCCTGGCTCATCACCTTCACATCACCCCCACCTGTCCATATAACAAATGGGTGAGCAGTTCATGTGTGTATGTGAAAGTTTGAGCGAAGCCTTTTCACTAGTATTAGTTCAGCAGTTAGTTTACATACAGCTCCCAAGCTACCAACATCTTGGCATGTATTTTCAACTCTCAAATCTGCAAGTAAGTAATTATCAAAGGAAGGCTCCTAGCCGGGACGGCTATGTAGCACCTCTCAAATCTCTAAGCATTTATAATGCTTGCAGATTTATTTATTATTTATTCATTTACTATGAATTTAAAAATCATTTATTCCTTGTGTTCAATGTTCAAACGCTCTATACTACTTAAGCATTTGCTGTCAAACATTCAGTGACTTCATATGGTCAGTATTATTCTTGGTTAAAAAGGTGCTGGGCCACGTGTATTTTCTACTGTGTCTGTCTTTCCATTGGACACTTTCGGCGCCGTGGAGAGGGGGGGGGGGAGCTGCTGCCTGGGTAACAGCTTCTCCTCCGTCAACCTACCCTGGCTTTGCGCCCTGGTGAGGCCACTCCAAACCAACAACTAGAGCGTAATACCGTAGTCTCCTGAGACTGATGGAGGCCAACTACCCAGTGTCACATTATTAGTACAGTATCTTTAATTAAGGACGGGAACATCAGACCATTTGGGAAGGCATCGGACGAGGGAGTGGGGAATGGTGGGGAACGACGAGGGGACGGGGTAGTTTGGGATGGTGGGGACGAGGGGATGGGAGAATGGAGAATGGTGGGGGATGACAAAGGGACATTAATATCTACTTTGTTTCACAGCTCACCTGGAGCCGAGTCAGTGAAGTCAGGATCACTGAGGTTGTAGCTGAGAATGAATCTTGAGACAAACCACGAGTCGGAGAGGTCATCCAAGCCAAAGCGAAGCGATAGCACATAAGACGACCATGAAACATCCAACTGCGACACTTTGCCTACTCGGTCACATGTACCAGCCACCTTGGCATCGTCCGACGGAGACACCCGATTACTCTGCCAAAGTAATATCCGATTAGCAGCCTTCTACTGCCTAATGCAATTACATTATAATAGTCATACAATGAAAGATGCATTTAGCGTAAATATTGGTACTTGATTTATTTTCAATAATTTATCTTGTAATGCCACATATATTACCACCAGTGTAATGACGGATACAATTTGCATTATGCTGACCAGTATATGAATGAGGGGTACGAGGGAATTATTTAGTAGTTACATGAGATGCTGCCTGGCAAAGTTGTAACACTATATATATATATATATATATATATATATATATATATATATATATATATATATATATATATATATATATATATATATATATATATATATAATATATATATGGTGAGTGATTTTCGTTATTTAAACAAAATCAAATTGATTTATTTGAATTAATATTATTATATATTAAGAACATAAATTGTAGCTATATCATTCCATAAGAATTTTTTTATAAAAAAAATATATAATTTCAGGAAAACTCTGCTTATTAGACAAATCGGTCCTTGCACACATGGCCAAGTAGTGCTTTCTGGCTAGTAGGTACACCATATACATATTAGCACTCTTGTTACTACCACCTTAGAACAACTACACAAGAGTATCTCCCATAACTCACCAGGTAGTCACCCTTTGTGTCTGGGTAATAGATGGTGACCTTGGCCTTGAAGAAGGCCATGACGCAGGCAACACCATCCTCATCATTCACGATATATGTTTCATCATCACGCGTGTAGCCCACAACTGAAATTATGAAACGTTAATACAGCCATTATTCCATCTTGTACCAGTACAAGTACCAACATATGGTATGTTGGTACAGTATGTACCAACATACCATAAGCTTTGTGTGTGACTGGTGCGCGCGGCAATCAATCAGTAGCGATTAAAATATTTGCTAGTGTTAATTATACTGTATATTGATGTCAGAGTTACCAAACACTGGTGATGTTATATGTGTATAGTGCGTGCATTGCTGGTTGAAAAACATCTTTTCATTAGCTCGAGTGTGTTTATTAATTAAAGTTTAAAAAGAAATATATTATTTGATGCGTATACTGTCATTGGTGTATATGTATATATATAAGGTATTTATGCAAGTGAAATATCGCTCAGTATCAAAGATATGACAGCTTTATGTGGTTAAAGGAAGTTTTTATCCTGAATACTGAATACAAGACGAACTCTACTGCTGTTGAGATTGCAGCTATAAAACCAATGTTTTAAGTCTAAGTGCAAATTATATTTATGTTTCTAGGTAAGTAAATAAATTTACATAAGTCTGTAAACTTAATGTTACACAATTAAGGTAACTCCATAATGAAACATGTTGAATCGATGTTGAACTAACCTTACTTCAATAAAGTGTGCCTATAAATGATGGTATGCAATAATAAATAATGGAATATACAGATACGAAATTTGCTTAAGTCTATGAGCTTAATAAACATTTATCCTGATCTAATTTGGATGCTATAATGCAATTGCAGTCATTCACGTGGCTACCCTACAGCACGAGGAAACTCTACGGGAGCCTTACGCTACGTTCAACTATCTCGTTCCCCTGAATTGCCGGTTATGAAGACTCGTGCGAAGGTTTAAGGAGGACCTATTTTCCAGCACCACAAGAGTCACATAAGAGAAGTTGCAGGAAATTCGGTGAGTCTGTTCTTCAGCTTTGTTCAGTAATTAGATCGAGTATTTATTGTTGTAGATTAGAATTCCACTTTTGCGGTTTACTATATACTAATTTGTGAATATCTAACAGGCAAAGAGTAAGGGTGAACCTGTAAGAATTAATATATACTAATATGAATACAACATATGGTAATTTGGAAAACAACATGACATGCATAAATTAACCCCTTTCGACCTTTGGACCTTGAGAGAAATAGTGAGAGTTAAGACTGATACCATCAAGGACTGACTACATTATGTTGCCTGACTAACAATACAAATTGTTAAGAGTCTGTATTATTATAACTAAAGCTGAGAAAATTTAAGGGTGTTTAATTTTGTCTATTAGTGACAATTAATGACGTCACAAATACTAGACATAAAATAAAATATTGCCTAGAGCCACGTCACTTCTCAGTGTCAGCTGCCATGAAAAGCTGAGTACCAAATAAAGAAGCCAACACGGAAAAGAAGAATATAAGAAACTACAAACAAAAAAACGGTACGATATAAATCTGGGTTAGGTACAGAGAGCGTGCGACCTCGTGGAATCGAGGCTGAGTCTACGACATCAGCAAGCTGAGGAAGGTTATCTTGAGGTTATCTTGAGATGATTTCGGGGCTTTAGTGTCCCCGCGGCCCGGTCCTCGACCAGGCCTCCACCCCCAGGAAGCAGCCCGTGACAGCTGACTAACACCCAGGTACCTATTTTACTGCTAGGTAACAGGGGCATAGAGTGAAAGAAACTCTGCCCATTGTTTCTCGCCGGCGCCCGGGATCGACCCCGAGACCACAGGATTACAAGTCCAGCGTGCTGTCCGCTCGGCCGACCGGCTCCCTTGTAAGTGTAAATTTCTGGTATTCAGGTCTTGTGCGTCGCTCCAGGGTAGCCCCTGGCTGTACTTGAAGAGATCCGAGGAAAGTCTCTGTACTAGGTCCAGGGATTTAGGAGAGGGGGGGAGAGGGGAGGGAACTATCAGGAGAAAGCACCAAGCCATTATGGGCATATAGCACTGGGAAGGGGGTCAGGATAAGGATTTGAGATGGGACGGGTGGGGGAAGGAATGGTGCCCAACCACTTGGATAGTCTGGGATTGAACGCCGACCTGCATGCAGCGAGACCGTCGCTCTATCGTCCAGCCCAGGTAGTTGGATTCAGGGGGGTGGGGAGTAGAAGACCCCGCAGTGTGAGAGCCTTGGAGAGTAATCTCGCTGATCTCACTGCGAGTACAGGCGCACTGCATTGTGTTTGCAAGCTGTACTGGTTGCTCAGTCACAGTTAAGGGGGCGGAGACGTGGTGGAGTGTGTGTCGCTGTGAAGCCAAGTCTGGTGTATTGAACCAGCCCGTTCTCTCGATTTGAAACTCCGTATCAAATGCAACTATTATGCCTAGCCAGTAATGTAAGCAACCCACCTAACCTATCGAGACCTGTGCATAGAAAACGTTCTTATTACGGTGTTGTCAGGTGTACTAATACGTCGCATTTTTACGGACTGGTCGATTCCGCAAAAAATAAAACAAGAGATAGGCGACTGTTGTGGGTTGGAGGGTCAGCCGTTGGCCTAGAGGTCGATAAGCCTAACAGGCACTCTGTCCCCGGCAATGGGAAACTATAATTACTTAGCTTAGCTTAGTACAATATAACCAATTAGATGCTTGACATTTTATTAATGCTTTGGATTATTTAATAGTTTTAGTGAACATTTTCCATTTTTATAAATTTGGTCACACACTTTAAAAGATGCCAAATCAGAGCTTCCTTGAGACATTTAGCTCTGCCATGCACCATATATTTAAATAAAGGGTAAAGAACGCCTTTGTAAGATTTCAGCTCTAAACTTTGAAGAAAAAGACCTCAAAACAAAAATGTTACCTAAATTACAACAGTGAACTTATTTTACATAGAAAATATGGCGTCATACCTGTCTGAGCCATAGGCACTGGTAGCTCTTCATATTCAGCCTCCCTACTACGATCATTTTCCTCCTTATTCCGGCTTTCAGCCTCTGCATCTCCTTCATTGTCACTGGTATCCATAAGCTCGTTATTTCCTCTTTCACCTTCTATATTTCCTTCCTTGACGCTGATATCCATGGGGTCCTTTTCCTTCTTCACGACAAGTGCAGGGTGCTGTGGTGAACCTGTGGTGGCCTCTCCTGGCTCCATACTTACTGAGGGCTTTTCACTCCCTATGTCTCCAGTCTCCTCTGCCAGGGGCATATCCTCCTCAGTTGGTAGTAACAAGTGAACAGTTTCATGAACAAGTGGTTGTGAAAGGTTGTAGACTGTCTTACTGGTGTCTGTCTTGCTGGATACATTTTTAAGGAGGAAGGTGGTAGACGTTGTGTTGTGAGTAGCGTGTAGAGTGGTGGCAGCGCCTGCGAGTACCGCCCCCACACCTGAAAACACAAAATTCACATTGACCAGACCACACACTAGAAGATGAAGGGACGACGATGTTTCGGTCCGTCCTGGACCATTCTGAAGTCGATTGTGAAAATCGACTTGAGAATGGTCCAGGACGGACCGAAACGTCGTCGTCCCTTCACCTTCTAGTGTGTGGTCTGGTCAACATACTTCAGCCACGTTATTGTTACTCATCGCCTGCACAAAATTCACATTATGTATAGTGATCTGTTCCAGCCATGTGCTTCTGTTGCACTTCCATCGCCGCTTTCACGATGTGTATAGACTGCATAATACATATATGAACTGGACTAACTGCACAATAAAGATCTCGCCACCACATATCCACATTCATCTCTAACTATTTTGATTTATATGATTTATACTGTAAATGGATTCAGATTTGTTTACTCACATAATTCTCCAAAGGAATATTTGTAGTTTACATAATTTATTAGTATCACTTCTGTCAATCTAAAATATTAATCTCTTGTACTCTAAACATCTAACACTCTACATATATAGTAAATGTGTACTTGAATACATTCATGAACACCCTAAGGTCTTGTGCGCACACACAATGATGCACTCACAAAGCTAATTTAAGTACATTATGTACATTATACATAATATACATAGGCCACCTTAAGTGCATTATGGCCTATGTGCTGTGTATGTTTCTGATGTACTTGTAACACAAGGGTGTATGGGAGTTCCACCCTGGGAGTACTCGTACCACCACGGGTATATGGGAGCTCCACCCTGGGTGTAACTGTACCACTAGAGGTGTATGGGAGCTCCACCCTGGGTGTAACTGTACCACTAGGGGGTGTATGAGAGCTCCACCCTGGGTGTACACGTACCACCACGGGTATATGGGAGCTCCACCCTGGGTGTACAAGTAACATGGGGGCGGCGAAGCACACTGACGGGTGGGTAGATGAAGATTGTCCTGATTCATCATGACAAAACTTAATGAATCATTTATTTCTCTTCGAACGACGTCCGCCGCCGGTTTCTCGTCCACATTATCTGTACTCGATGAAACTTTCCTGGCAAGACGATCAATCTAATCATAGTTCCATACACAATTTTGTCCTGAGAAAAGGAATTTGCTTCGTCTATATATAGATTAATGGTGGATCACACGTCATGGTGTGTCATTCGGGTTTTAGCAGGGCCTCGCCGTCCTGACGAATCTTGCACTGACAGCCACTCACCGGCATGTCCGTTTACATGTATAGATACATATATGATATACATTTAGGCGGCTGAATACCACTGTTTCTTACCAAAGGAGATGAACACAACCCACGTCGACGCCATCTTCCTCAGCTGTGAAAGTCGGCAGTTGTCGTGCGCATGCGCCAGCTGCTGCCACCACACGAGCATTGATTTTACCCCTGGTGGCCCGCGGCGATGCTGTTCTAATATAACATTTATGATGAAACACATGCGTCTTCACATTCATGTAATATATTGATGTTGAAACATGCGTCTCCACATTCATGTGATATAGTGACGTTGAAAAATGCGTCTCCACATTCATAGAACATATTGATGTTGAAACATGCGTCTCCACATTCATGTGATATAGTGACGTTGAAACATGCGTCTCCACATTCATAGAACATATTGATGTTGAAACATGCAGCTGTATTACCTTATAATACTGATGTTGAAACCTGTGGCTCCACACTCATATAACATATTTAACTGATGTTGAAACATAAAATTCCAAACCTGTTTAACATACTGAGGCTAGGTTAGATTGGGTTTGATCAAATTTCTTCTACGTTAGTTTTAACACAAATTAAAAATTAAATTCGTATATTATGTTATGGAATGCTTTCATTCCATAAGAAAATTGTTTGAAAAAAATAATATTTTAGGAATATTTGCCTCAGCTGAAAATTCAACATTATATACGGCTGTAAAAAAAAGTATCTTAGAGTTGCACAAATAAAAGAGAAACTAAATCATATTTTCTTATAATATTGCATGGTAATGACTGTATAGAACCTTAAACCTATTTTTTACTCATGTTTTTATAACAAAACAGTGGAAGCTGGGTACATAGTGGCTTGCCCAAGGTCTACACTGGAGGGCACTATCAAAGGGGAAAGCGTCGTTGTTGTTGTTGTTATAGATTCAGCTACTCGGAACAAGTTCCAAGTAGCACGGGCTATGGTGAGCCCGTAACTTACCTGGCACAGGAGCGGGGCAAGTAGCACGGGCTATGGTGAGCCCGTGGTGGGCTTACCCGGCACAGGAGCGGTGTCGGGAAAGCGTCAAGGCATTACGACTATATAGCACTGGGGAGGGGTATATGGGAGCTCCACCCTGGGTGTAACTGTACCACTAGAGGTGTATGGGAGCTCCACCCTGGGTGTACACGTACCACCACGGGTATATGGGAGCTCCACCCTGGGAGTAACTGTACCACTAGGGGTGTATGAGAGCTCCACCCTGGGTGCACACGTACCACCAGCGGTATATGGGAGCTCCACCCTGGGGGTCAGGATAAGGATTTGGGATGGGACGGAGGGAAGGAATGGTGCCCAACCATTTGGACGGTCGAGGATTGAACGCCAGGGATTCGGCGCAGTGGTAATTAAAGCACTTGCGCCGAATGCATGATAGAGCTGATGAGTTAGCCACTCATCAAGATTGTAACTTGCTTAGCTAAATGAATTATGGGGTTCAGTCCCTGAGCCCATTCTGTGCCTCTGTAACCGTTTCCATTACCGCCCACAAGATGGGTATGGGATGTATAATAAATGATTTAACCTAAGCGATTCGCGAGCCCTTTGGCCAGGGTTCGTATCCCGACCGGGGAGGATTGACTGGGCGCCTTTCCTTAACTGTAGCCTCTATTCACCTAGTAGTGAAAGGGTATCTAGGTATCATTTGCGGGTTGTATTCCGGGTAAATTTTTGGATTAAAAACTTACCCGAAACGCTATGAGTGCTAATGGTTTTACAAGAATGTGAGAACTCTTCTATATATAAATAAATAAATAACAAAACATAAAATTGTAAGAAAATTTGACATAGTAGACAAAGCAGTGCTGTTGAAAGTGTAGCGAGTAAACAATACACTCGCTCCAATCTCTTATTTGCTTAGTAGCAAAACTTATTAGCACTAACAACGTAACAAAAGCTAGGAATAGCAGAACGAGGAATTATGGATGGAAACTTGAGACGTAAATGAATCATAGACACATCAGCTAGGAAGACATTTTTGAGTGTTAGAACTGTCAATAAGTAGAATAGATTCGATGCAGAAGTCGCTGAAGCTATATTCGATTCAAAATTTTACATGTAAATATGATAAAAGCGTGAGAAAAGTCATTGCATTAACCTAAGAACGTTGAGAAGGCGAGCAGACTCTGCGATTACCTGTAGACAAGTATAGAGTAGAGCGAGTGTAGATGAGTGTACTAGCTCTATCTATAAATCCAACATTATGTTTGTAACTAATCCTCTATGTGAGTACTTTTACCTGAATAAACATTTGATTTGATTTGAGTACGTGGTCGAGGACTCCACGACGTTTACTGCCCGAAACGCTTTGCGTAATAGTGGCTTTAGGCATTGTATGTACTAGCTCTATCAATAAATCTATCAATTTTTGTATCACCTCTTGTATGTATGTACTTTACCTGAATAAACATTTGATTTGATTTAATTTGATTTGACCCCGCTAGTATCCAAAAAGCTCCCTTAAAAGTTAAAACTATGACGTCACGCACCTCTCGCGCACTATATTTAAACCCAAAACCATAATAAATCAATGTTTAACTGATATTTTTTTTTACCTTACCCTCCCTTTTATTTTCGCCTGGTTGGGTTAATCTAGAATATATTTATGTAAGTCTTCCAAGAGGAGTGATAAGATAGGGTGAGACACGGCGGTGTGTCAGTCGCCTTCAGGAGGCTCTTGTCCTACCACACTCGAGCCCCACCACCACACTTCTCGGGTACTCCTATATATATTTGTGTGTAATTTGTGTTATTAATGTGTTCAAGATAAAGACAAGTCATCTGCCCTAAGTGTCTTAGACGCTGGAGAGCTAGTCCTTGTCTAGACAAGGAGTTTTACGTTTAACAACCGTCGACCTTAACGTTTCCTTATTTATAAGTGATTTTAGATTTATGTAACTGGTTTATTAACTCAAAATGTAGGATTTATTATAGTGCATATGTATATCTGATGTGTATTTGTGTTTTTTTTTATTTTAGGGTAATTGGTAGGGAGTAGCCATATACATGGGCATTTCCAAT
Source organism: Procambarus virginalis (assembly GCA_020271785.1). Taxonomy (NCBI): domain Eukaryota; kingdom Metazoa; phylum Arthropoda; class Malacostraca; order Decapoda; family Cambaridae; genus Procambarus; species Procambarus virginalis. Next base: position 57,964,855 of record WNGS01169498.1, read on the forward strand.
GTTAGAAACTGGTTTATCAGTAGGAAGGACACCATTATCTTCATCTATGGTTTACATGTGGAGTAATGCTTTACTGTACTCTGCTGTAGCAGAGTGGCCAGTGGGGATGAGGTCATATCATACAAAAGATAATTAAAAAAATTAGTTGTCTGGTTATCAAAGCTATATACAGTATTCATAAGATTTCAAATCAAATATTTATTCAGGTAAAGTACATATATACAAGGTGAGATACAACACATTGATGGATTTATAGATAGAACTAATACATACAATGCCTAAAGCCACTATTACATAAAGCATTTCGGACAGCTTATGTTGGCTTAGGATAGGTTAGACTAAGCTAGGCTAGGCTTGACTTTGCTTATTACTCTGTACAATCTTATTCAATGTCCTGGTACAAGCTTCATTTCTCTTCCCACATCCCAGTGGGTGCATTTTTGGGGCCCAGCTTGTGGCCCAGATACCCTACACAGGCTTTTGTTATTTTCCTTCCTATGAACATTGCTCACAGGAAAGGCATTAGTTCTTACTGCAGTCTGAGATCCTGGCTGGCAGAAAACCCATTGTTTTCTTTAAACAGAAAAATACGAACCTAAGCAACCCACCTGATGAGGTAGATGCATATAAAATGTCAGTATTAAGGGGCTGTAATTTTTGCTAAAATGTCACATTTTTAACAGATGGGCAGGTCTTGGTCTGGGGCTTTGGTTCCTGGGTGTCGGCCCTCGTTTCTGGGGCTTTCATTCTTGGTCTGTTTTCCCTTGGGTTGTGTCCTAGGCTCCCAGGTTCTACCTTGTGGCTACCTTGTGTAGTAGCTTCCGGGAATCAACACCCCTGTGTGCCGGTCTAAAACCAGGCCTAGTTGGTCGTCTGGTCAGCCAGGCTGTTGGATGCAGCTGCACGCAGCCTGACGTATGAATCACAGACCGGTTGATCTGGTATTCTTTGGAGGTCTATACTCTGGGTTCTTATATTTTTTCTTGTTCTCCACTGTTTCCTACCCGGCGCTTTGCCTTGCTCTTCAGAGTTGGTGGGAGGCTCTCTGTAGGTGTTTTTCAGATACCTACTGCTGCTATTATTTGGAGTTTGGCCCTGGTTTTAAAGGTATGGGGCAACCTTGTTGGTCTTCCCAGCTTGAGGTATCTTTGTGCCAATGATATATAGAGAAGCCAGGGTAGACAGTAAATATATAAATTCTGTACCCTTTTGCTAGCACTTAACTCTTAAATTTGTTATATATTAATGTTAACAAAGAACATGGCTATCAGATGATATAACCCAACACACAGCTGTTCATAGCCATCAGCAAAACTAGAAAGTTGAAGGTACAGTAATCTATTATGCTCAAGAGCTTAAGTGTACAAAAGATCATTAGCAATATAGAACTGTGAATAATACATCTTGGTTTATAAACAAGGACTCTGACATTTAAGATAACAATTATTGTAATACATGTTCATACTGTACACAGAATCCCTCTTACAGTCTGACAAAAATTAATTCAACACTTATTAGCAGAATCCTTATGATGTACTGTTCTTGTCATTCACCAACAGGAAGAAAAGTGGTACAACAAGATGGATACTGATGTCATGCCAAAGAAAACTTTATTTCCTTTGCATATGGTATCTCCACTCATATCAAGTACAAGTTTATCGCAGCTTTGTGGCCGAGAAGTTCTCCTGAAACTTGATAACACTCAGCCTTCAGGATCTTTTAAGATTCGAGGCATTGGGCATTTCATTGGAAAAGTAAGATACAGTACTGTAGCCGAATTTTTTTATTTTATTTTATTAGAGGGCCAGGTAATTGTAAGTGTGTAACTGTACTGTATGTACACACACTAATTCAAATGTATGATTTCTAATGTATATAAATTAATCTGAGTTTTGTCAACGATTCCAAATATGCGAAGAATAACAGAAACAATGCTGTAGCGGAAGAGTTATGAATATTTTGAATAATATTTTTATTATAAAGAGAGTGCACTTAAACTGTTGGGCTGTTCTACTCGGCATCATTTTGCCCAGAAGGTCTTATTGTAGGGAGAGAGAGCAAGATTCAAGTGTTCTCACACTAACAATTTTCTCTGTATTAAGAGCCCATTAAAAACACTGCTCCGATTATTCTCTCTGTTGTTGTGAATATTTTATGAATTATGAGTGAATATCTTTCTCTATAGAGAGAGAGCTTCCATCATCTGACATCTCATGTGTCATCATGCTGGCTCACATTACAGGGTGATATCTTGTACAGCAAAAGTTACAGAATGTAATGCAAAAAATACTGTACAGCAAATTCAAGAAAATTGTCAGGAATCTCACTTTTACAATGTGGTATTTGGGCAAGTGCCTAAATTTAAATGTCAGTAACACCAAGGAAGGTGAGAAGGAAGGTGAGAAGTGATGTGGGGCAGAACAGTCTAAGGTGCAACATACTTCGTGCTCTGGACTTTGTATAACTTGCATGTGCAAGCCTATCCTCTTAAAACAAATTTTCATAAGTTCAATTTCATATTCTCCGAACTTGTGTAGAGCACTAGCTGACTATTTTTCACTTCATCTGTCTTATTCTTTTCAACAATACAGTCATTGATGTATAAAGGTCTGTTGATGATTGATTAAAAAAAAAAGTGGAATATTCTTTGTGGTATACTGTGAGGTATTGTAGTACAGTACTTGATATAAAGATCTTTGGTTGTGATCCAGTGTATGAATAAATTCAGATATCATTTGCTTTCATACAAACCTCTCCACAAAACTCCAAGGTAAACTATGTAAACTGAACATGTAACTGAAAACAAAGATGTTCAATGTTTCTTCACAAAACAAATTTCATAAATTGCCTAATTAAACACCCAACCCACAAATCTGAAAATAAATGAATTGATGAAGTTTGTCTCTCTTGGACCATTATCAACTTGTTCAGCCATGTTATGGCTAATTAATGTTAGTGGCTAATTAATTTAAGATGAGTGGAGACCTTACCTTGTGATGATTCCAGGGCTTAGCATCCCTGGTCCTCGACCGAGCCTCCTGGTCGAGGAGAATATATGAAATGAATGCATTTGCAGTGCCTTACTCATAATATAGATGGCTACCATGCTGATTTGAGTTATTATGAAAAGTCAATTAAACAACTAAGCATTGCATAATTTGTGTTTTTAACACTAATGACATTGTCATGCTCCTAATTATGCTCCATGGAAGATTGATGTACAGTATTTTACTTTATTTGCAAGAACGTACAACAGGTTATTTTTTATATTTATGATACAGTATCTAAATTTGTTAGTTTTGTTAATCCACTTCACATGACTGAAGTATCTCACACGTTTGGTGTATGTACTGTACTGTACATATTTCTGTGTTCGGCTGGTCACCAGTCTCCAGACATTGGCATATAATAGAACCACAAAATTCCAGAAACTTCTCAAATATATTCCAAAAACATATTGGAATGTGCAAGGTCTCAAAGACCTAAATTCATATTCATTTTGATAGTTACTGGTTCTTCTAAAAATCTTGGTTATTTTTGTCAAATTTATGGTGTTTGATTTAATTTTTGTCCTTATTTTTAGGTAATTGTAGAATTTTACAACTTTAGGATGACAAAGCTGAAGTCATTACAGTGTTGTCATTACAGTACTTAGCAAGGTGCATTATGGCTAATAACGATTCGAGTCTATTACTGAAATTGACCCCTTTCTGATCTCTGGACACCAAAACCAAGTACGGTATCTCAAATTATTTGAAAAGGCCTCGGGCCCATGCACACACCTTGAACATTAATCTAAGAACTTGACTGTCAATACTTCCCAAAGAATTGGTCACCAGACGTTGGCAAGTGTTTCTACTTCTGGCTGAATGAGAAGAGGAGAAAAAGGTTGCCAAACAGCATGAGAATGCCACTAAAGAGTACTGACTCATCCTTCTACCTTGTCAGTAATATTAGAGCTTAAAGCTGTGAAGTTTCTGGAGAAATGAGCCACCAAACATTGAAATACATGAAACTTGTTTGGCCTCATAGGTATTTAAAGGTGTCTTAAAAACCAGGTTCAGTATACTGTATTATTCTAGGTGTATTGCATGCTTTTACAGAGATGTAGACATGACGAGGGGGTATAATGCACACTATAATGTGTATTGTTATTTTGATGAAATTCTCTTATAAAAGTATATGTTGTCATCTGGAGAACATTGGCAGGGTGTACAGACACTTGGAATTCTGGATGCTGCCAGTTTTAATTAATATATCTGTAATACCTGTGCATGTACAGCATCCATTCCAGTAACATTTTATAAAAAAAACGACATCTAGTCTTTCATTTCATACATGAGTTTTCATAATCTTAACTCGGCCTTTAGTTGTTCTGGAAATCTGTCTCTATGGTCCAGTCTCTGACCTAATACTGATACTGTATTACCATTTTTTAGTCTGACTTTTTAGATCGATGACTTTCTCCAAGTGTCCAGTAACTTCCAACTTAACCCTAAAGTAGCACAACAGGGGAGTGTGAATTTTAGAAAAAGCACATGTAAAAATCCTTGGTTGTGCTATTTATAGGAATCATTTTTGAGTGGTCAACATACAGAATAGTGGAGCTGCTGTCACAAATGGATAGATTATTTATATATTTAAAAGCATGAGCTAATATGTAATTTCTATTGCTGTTCTTGTAGGTAGTAAGTGGCATGCTGAATGCTATATATGAACATTTTATTCCAAAGAATTTAAACATATTTTGTTACATTTCAGAACCTTGAGAATGGTTATGACCATATTATTACATCATCGGGAGGAAATGCAGGGATGGCTGCTGCATATGCATCTCGGAGATTTGGTGTTCCAGCCACGGTTGTCATCCCTGAATCAACCCCACAACTAATGATTTCACGGCTCAAAGAACAAGAAGCAAATGTGATTGTAAGTTGCTTATTAACGTTGTAGTAAATTGGGTAATCATTTGGACACCTGGTCCAGGGTACAGTCAATGTCATGGTTTATATGACTACACACCGAGATCTTTACAATTGGGATCCGAATAAACTACTGAGTTTAGGAAAAAAAGCACTGTAAAGGCATACAGGGAATAGAACAAGTTTAATAGTTACTGTGGCACCTCGTGGGGAAGTTCCCAGAGATAGATAAAAGGCAAGGTATCATAGAACACCAGAATGACTGGTTGTATACACCAAGTTGATATGCTGTCTTAAGAGTTGGTTATAATGATAAGAGACAGGAGGGAGCAAGACTGATATGAACTGTATGAAGGTATGGTACTGTGCAAAAGCTGGAAGAAGAGGTAAAAGATTGAACACCAGTATAGTAATAAAGCTCTACAGATGTGGAAATAATGTAAAATGAAAGAATAACTGCTAATGAAGTACAGGGACTAAGACGAGTGAGAATATAACTTGAGGTAACAAGAAGCTAATACAGTATTAACCCTTAGATCACGCATATTACCGAGAATGTAGGGGGCATAACAGCGAAAAATATTTGAATTATGTAAAAATAACTTAAAAAGGTTAAAAAAATCTCCAACTTATTGACTTCAGTGTCTTGAAACTTTCATAAAAATATTTTCAGAAATTGATTTTAGACGAATTTTTGAAAAATAAGAACGTTTTATTGATAAGAACGGCTCCTAATAACTGTTACTGAAGGATTATGCAGTAATAAAGAAATGAAAGCACCTGTCCAATACAAAAAGAAGAATAGTAGTAAGAAGTGTCCACAAAGTGGATATGCAGTTGGTGCCTATATATCATTGCCGAGTAATACATGATAACGCAAAACATAATGAATAACTTTGTCCAATATTAATATATGTTACTTTCATCAATATCCCAAAAATATTTTTTTAAGGGATTATTTTTTTTTTTTTTTTTTTTTTTTTAGTTTTTAGTTATTTTTCTCCTTTGTTTATTATTTGATTTGGTTTTAACCTTTACATCCTGGAGAATGCATATGTTTTCACAACTATGTGAAGATAGAATGAAATTGGTCAACAAATAAATCGGTCACAAATAGCAAAACTTGGGACTTTTAATTTTTTTGGCTGATTTTTTTCTCTGATTTCAAACTATTTTCTTTGTCGCTTTAGGTTGTTTTGATGATTAGGGACCATATTAGGGCTTTTTCACTTATATAAAGGATACCCCTAAACATATCCCCTAAATCATTATATTTATTATAATTATTCTTATATTTTGTGTTTTTTGGGGATTATTTTTTCTTGACTTCATTTCAACACATATTGGCCTACAACTTTCACATATTCGAGTACGAATGCCAAACAATGTTTCTTAAAACATACAATTAAATTAACAAATTAAAACTACCTTTATTCATTGATTCTAACTTCAACTTCAATTATCTCTGAAACCAGAGTTTCAACTTTGAATGACTTCTAAAATTCCAGTTATTAACCGATTCTCACTATTTTGACGTGCCCTGTATTGTGTGTTTTGCTGTCTGTTCTACAATCCCATCAGAATGGATTTTTCATAAACTTTATACATTTGGAGTTATAATTTTTTTTGGTCTAAATTTGCCGCATATTTCAAATGTCCTATTACGATTTTTTTTTACAGTAAACTATACTAAAAACCTATATTCTAATTTAATGAAAATGAAGATCATATGCTATTCTGAGAGAATAATAACATTAAATGAACAATTAATGATAGTTCATATTTTTTATTCTGAATTGAAAATCTGAAGTTTTCTGTATTCAATTTTAAAATTAATTTTGATTCTCTGGTTTTTCAAGTTATGTTGTGATCATTTAGACAAAGTTGGAGCATTTGCCTAGTTGATTATGCAAAAAAAATTGAAAGTGTTTGTGCAAGTTTTAAAAACTTATCTTAAATTATTTTTTTGTCAAATCATATATGTATGTATTGCGCGGTCTAAGGGTTAAATTTGTGTTGTGAATTGTATAAGTGTGTAGTAATGCATCTAGAAGAGACCACTTGGTGCATCCTTTTTATCTGATATATAAGAAGCATAGATTGTTGTTGTGGTTTAAAACACTTGCATTTAAAGGTACATGGCAATGTGTGGAATGCTGCTCATGAAAAAGCCCAAGAACTGGCTCAGAATGGCAATTGCTGCTTAGTCCATCCATTTGACCATCCAGATATTTGGTAAGATGTTGCTTACATGTACAGTATGTGGGTGTCCAGATGTTTATATTTAAGCTATATCATTCGGCTGCTCCCTTGGCTAAGTTCTACTGTGCTCTTTCTGAAGCCCTGCCTTAATAGCTTCAGCTTTAACACAGCCCATTACTGGTCAAACTATTTTACGTCAGATGTCTGAGGGATAGACTACCAAAGCAAGTTATCTTTAATTGTGAGAAACAAATCCAGAGCAGGAGAATAGAAAGAGCGCCAAAGTATCCACTTGGACAGTGGAGTGCCTCTGGCATTTTAAGCTATAGTCTTAATATCACAGTGACAGTCTTGGTAAACCCTACCTCCAACAGAAAGATGGGATGGGATGATAATAGTACCAACACGGGCATTCAGCTGGACATCATTGGTGGTCTTTTAAAGTGATGTCATAAATGTGAAGCAGTGAGGCTGGCCTGTTCTCGAGACTGGATGTTGACAATGGAGCTGGAGATAATCGACTACAGTACATGTTCATCTTTTTAATTAATATTAAAATATTTGGTCTATGTAGGTGGACCAAACATATTGAATACAAATGCAAAGTACTTCAGCAAAGGTGAGGGTAAGCACATTGTCATGGCTTCCCCAGAGTGGTGACAGGATATATGGCACTGTTGTTGTAATCGCTGGTTAACTTTTAATTAATGTAAAGGTGGTCACACTGGGTGACATATTGATAGCCACTGCCACAGAAGTTACAGGGATGGATGCCGAGTCAGGAGGCCAGTAGGGAGTTTCCCCTCCTTTGGTAAGAGAAGCAGATCTTCTAGAGAGGCCCAACTCACAGGCCTGGTTGCCCACAACACAACAAAGATGAAGTTTCCATATAAGAAGGTATATGTAAATTAAAGGTTGGTTCCTAGGATGATGGGATACCACCTACCTAGAAAGCAAGACAAGCAGAGTGGGAGCTGGCACAGAGGCTACCTTGTCATTGGTGGCACTTCCCCTTTTCAACAAGGTCGATCACTGATGACGGCAAAAATAATATTTAACGCGTTCATGTTTATAAATAACATTTCATATTTTCGATTCAACAAATGCTTTTGCTTTCTTTCTTGAACCTGAACAGAACTGATCAGTGTTCACATACATTGCAATAGACAAGACTTTACAAAAAAAAAAGTCCTTTATTATTTACTGTAATGTATTGTACATAATTATTTCACTTCATTTGAATCTGTACATACTGAATATGCTTTTCATTAAATCTTAATCTGATATTTTAGGGAAGGGCACAGCACTATAGTGACTGAAATAATGGAACAGTGCCCTGAGAAGCCGGCTGCCATTGTTGTGTCAGTGGGCGGTGGTGGACTCCTATGTGGCATCTTTAAGGGTCTCCATAAGCATAGTAAGGGATTCTTGGAAAATTCTTGGCATTAATTGATATACAGTAATGTATCATATATACAGGAATACAAGTAATGAGTTAAATGTGGAGTAGGAGAGTTGGTAAAGTATGGTAGTTTAGGCAGTTAATCCACCAGTGAGATGGAAGGAGTGGAGCATTGGTGGTTATTCCACCAGCAAGGTGGAGGGAGTGGAGCATTGGTGGTTATTCCACCAGCAAGGTGGAGAGAGTGGAGCATTGGTGGTTATTCCACCAGCAAGGTGGAGGGAGTGGAGCATTGGTGGTTATTCCACCAGCAAGGTGGAGGGAGTGGAGCATTGGTGGTTATTCCACCAGCAAGGTGGAGGGAGTGGAGCATTGGTGGTTATTCCACCAGCAAGGTGGAGGGAGTGGAGCATTGGTGGTTATTCCACCAGTGAGGTGGAGGGAGTGGAGCATTGGTGGTTATTCCACCAGCGAGGTGGAGGGAGTGGAGCATTGGTGGTTATTCCACCAGCGAGGTGGAGGGAGTGGAGCTATGGTGGTTTGCATGTCCTTATGTTTATTGTTTGTATATTGCATTAATAAATGTTTGCATTTATTATCTTGTGTTATAAATATTTTTTCCTAAAATGCATTTTCCCTTAAGATTCCCAATTTCATTGTATGAGGTAGGATTCCACACAATGTCTCAAGGACCACATCCACATATAAAACTGGAATTCCACTGTACATTACAGTGGTTTGTACATGTAGGATGGATGGTGAAGGATTGGAGGATAAGACTGCAAGAAGTGCTTACAGTCATACACGGGGATAGTACAGTACACTAGAAAGGTAGAGTTAAGGAGTAGTAGTAGTTTAGATTGGAAACACATGTCAAATAGGGCTGCTATGGCCACCCCCACCTAGAGCTAGAGTAGATGTAGGGGAATGGAACATCAGAGTTATTGATCAATTACAGGAGGTAAATATTACAGTACTGTAATTAGAAATGACCAATTGCTATAAGACACAATTAGTGTATATGCACACAATACATACTGATCTAATTTCTTGAAATGTGACTACCTTGTATTAAAAACTATATTGTGTTCTCTTTTGACCATGTTTTGTGCTTGTGGATTTAAGTGCTTAGTTTGTCATGGCAGATGCTGCAGATATCCCAGTGGTAGCTATGGAGACAAAGGGTGCTCATGCTTTAAATGCAGCACTGCAAGCAGGGAAGCCAGTTTCCATTGGAGATATTACTAGGTAAGAATGGCAATTCTCTTATGTTACTGTATGTTTTAATTATTTAGGATCCTGTGAAAATTTAATATTGTACACTTTGGCATGATGTGCCTTGATTTTTATTAATTAATGCCTTTTCACTTTGGCCATGCAGTTCTGTACTGTATGGTTTTCTGTTGTTTTCAGATGGGAAAACATGTTAGATTCATCAAGTTTCTATCATTTGCATTCAGTCTGATGAAAACACAAGTGTGTGTTCGAAAGCTTTAAGACACGAGTCCTTTTCATTTTCCCGCGTGTGTAATTACCCAAGTGTAGTTATAGGATAAAAGCTATGCTTGTGGTGTCCCGTCTTCACAGCACTGCCATATAACGCTTTGAAATTACTAACGGTTTTGGCCTCCACCACCTTCTCACCTAACTTGTTCTAACTGTCTACCACTTTGTTTGTGAAAGTGAATTGTCTTATTTCTTCGGCAGCTTTGTTTAGTTAGTTTAAATCTATGACCTCTTTTTCTTGAAGTTCCAGGTCTTGGGAACTTTCCTATCAATTTTATCAATTCCCGTTACTATTTTGTACCTAGTGATCATATGTCTTTTTTTTTTTTTCTTCAATATGTGTGTGTAATGTGTATATATATATGTGTAGGTATGTATTTGAATATACAGTACACCCTTGAATTTAATGAACTGTGTGGGACCAAACCCAATTCATTGTAGTGAGGGATTGGTTGCAACCGGAAATGCCTCCAGGGGTGCATTTCCACGCCACATGGGCTAATTTCACTTGGCAAAATTTTCATTTCAACTTATAATAGACAACTACAGTACCAAATGAACACATCTGCAAAAAATAATTTAACCATACCTAGTTGACATTTCTCACATCCTTTTAACAACATCCACTACGGGCTCACCATAGCCTGTGCTACTTGGAACTTCTTGTTCCAGGTAGCGAATCTTTAACAACAACAACAACACATCCTTGGCCTTAAAACTCATTTTCAAAAGGTAGCAGGTAACTGAGTGAACAAAAGTCTTGCCAATTCAGGATGAAAACGAACCATAGAATTTACCTGTACAGTAGTTTTAAATTACTCTCGATAGCTTTCCCAAGGCTCCAGCTGTTTCTTGTCATGTTGAGTCTATCTACAAAAATCATCAAAAGCTTGATTAGAGCCATTTTAAGAGTTACCAGTCATACCCTAATATTTCCCAATAGTGGGCTGATTTCAGAGCAAAATTTTAATTTCAACTTGTCACATGAAGGACAAGTACCAAGAGAATGTGTCTGTAAAGAGATTTAAACTACAGCTAGCATATTCCCCATGCCCTAGCTTTGAATCCTCATTTTCAAAGGAAAAGGGACTTATATTTGTGAACAAAAACTGGGAATCTCAAAATTAGAATGAACCATAGAATTTGGCTTTAAATATTTAAATATTAAATACTGTATTTTAAATATTTGTTCCTTACTATTTCTTATAATGTTGCACTTATCTACAGAAATCATTAAAAACATGATTGGAGCCATATTAAGCTCATATTGGAGCCTTCCTTTCGCCCAACAAAAACGATTCCAAAATTCCCAATAGAAACGAACGATGAAGCGAAAATAGGAACTAAGGAATAGGAATAGGAACTAAGAAAAAAGTTCTTCCAGGTGATAGGGATTGGGAAGCCTGTGAAATGGTACATAAAAGCAAACCAACAAAATTGCTAGAAGAAGGGAGAGTAAAGGACATAAGGAGAAAGAACATGTTCCTGAAAATTGTATATGCTGTAATTATATACCAACATAATGAGAAAAAAAAAATACTGGAGATATAATCCAGCTTAAGGTGTCAGATATTGTTGTATTAACCTAGGTGGAACTGGAGGATAATGTTTTAAATGAGGTTGTGTTCCCAAGGGGCTCCTCAATTTGGAGACATGACAGAAAATTTAAGAATGATTGAGGTATTGCTATGCTGGTGAAAGAACCGCTGGTGGTGGCCAAAATCGTCAGTAGTTCCAAAGCGTTATATGACAAAGAGTGCTGGGAAGAAGGAACACCACGAGCATAGCTCTTATCCTGTAACTACACTTGGGTAATTACAGTACATTCTAGTCTGCTGGCGATGGCACCTGTGTCTGCAAAGTTCCCCCTGCCAGCATACTACACACATTGCTAATTCGAGGCACACTGCTAGGATTATCAGAATCTTGGTCACTAAATCCTGAAAATTACTAATTTTCCACTAGCTTATTTTCTAACAAGAGCATGAGTTGTTGTTTCATGATGCATAGATACACCAAACAATAGCAGAGTGCAGTAGCCATCTGCATTGTGCTGTGAACATCACAAACACCGATATCTGAACAATGTACAGTATTAGTTTTTATTGCAGTCAGGATCTTGTATGATGCTATCATTGCAAAATAATCAGTTACAGTACTGTACGAGCTCAGTTATCCAAAGTCCACTACATCAAATATTTGGTTATCTGGCCAAAATTGCTTCAGGATAATTTTCTGACAAAACTTTGTCATATCTGGACAAATATGGTTGATCAGAGATTAGGTTACATAAATTTCAAGAATTACACATTTCAAGATCTACAATATCAAAGATGATGATGAGCTGGAACAAGATACTGTATGAGCACGGTTATCCAAACCCCACTGAACCGAATATTTGGGTTATCTGGCCAAAATCGAGTTCGGATAATTTTCTGGCAAAACTTCACCATATCCGAACAGAAATTTGAATAACTGGAGAGTAGATTACATAAATTTTCAAGAACTACACCTTCCAAGATGTACAGTTTTGATAGAGCTGCAGCCTCACATGCTTGGGGTCCATGTTCGAGATCCATGCAGCCCAAGTGAATGGAAAGATGTACACTATCACACAAGACAAACTATAACCAGCTACAAACTGTAAGGTATGCTGAGGTTTCTCTTTTTAAATTATATTTTTGATTATTAGTGTGTGGAAATTTGAATTACTGTATGTTGGTTGTGGTACAAAAAATTGTGAATATAGTAATTTTTGAACTCCCCGGTAAGCATTCTGCTTATCTGGATGTGTGGCTTGTCTGGTGAGGGGGTCCTTACCATATAGTCCGGCTTATAAGTTTCATCAATTTTAAGTGATGCTGTGGACACAAGCTGAATGGTGGTGTTAGCTTGTGCTGCATGTACAACTCTTGGTTGCTTACTCAGTACTGAGGCTTTCACACCCAGGAACATTGTCCATGATATTTTTTGAAAATGGCGTTTGTTTACTGGAGGCCTGAGAAAGTCGATGTGAGTCCCGTTTACCCATGGGAGTTTGAAATATTACAGGATAAGTTAACTCATTACTAGATGACTGGCACAGGTTGGTCAGATATGCCACAGTCATCCCTGAATGACTCGTGCAGTGGAAGGGTTAAGCATCGAGGACATTCTTTGTTAACTTCAGTCGTCTCTCGGTTGGACCATTATGTCCCTCTGACTTGTTAGCTTCTTATTGGCAGAAAAGCCCAGAATATTTACGGTTGTGAACGTGTGGAAAGACTGGACCGCCGAAGTGTTAAGATGGAAACAAACTTGGTTTACTAATACCTTGAGACTTTATGTAGATCATTTCTCATTTGCATACTTTGTGGTCATTTGCTACAGAAATAATCTAGCTCATCATAATATTAAATATTTTATGCCAAACTTTCAGCCAGTGAAATCCCCCATTAAGGTTGATTATAGGTGACGAGACTTTAAAATCTTCAATTGAAAAGTATCAGAACTATATCTGGGTTGAACATGCATACACAGGTGCAAGGCAGTGTGGCTAAAATTGTGCCCTTGCTCTTGCATATTTCCTGTACCTTAGTAGCATCTGTGAGTAGTCAGTCCAATATAGTGGATACAAACTAAGAACGTCCAATATCTATACAAGTTGTAATATTTCTCACAGGTGCAGTCGGTAGAAACAGGAATATTGGACATAAAAAATGAGTGGACCCCACATGGTGTTACAGTACAGTACTGGCTTCATATAGGTGATGTACAGTATAATGTTGTGAATGCTTCCTTATTCAGGCATTACAGTCTATTCTTATTTGTCACTTTGACCTATTTCCTATTCCCATTCTTACCACCTTGCTTGTATTGGGATTGAATACCAGTAACCCATTATCTGAGCATTTTCTTCAGCTTGATGAATTCCTCCTAAAGGATTCTGCAGTTTTTCTGTTATCATTCTCCCTATGAGCTTCACGTAATCTTCAGCACTGACATGTATCATGTGTAATCTGTGAGTTTGCTTAGTTATGTCATTCACATAAATCAAGAAGAAACAGTAGGGGGTCCAAGGACTGATCACCATTGAACTCTGCTTGATACTGGTTTCTCAAATGACACTATTTTCTATCTACTAGATATTCATTGCCTAGTTTAACCCATTACTCTATCCCATTTTTCATTTTTGAGCATGATCTCTGGGAAGCCGTATAAAAGGCCTTTTGTTAGGACAGAAAAGATAATTATCCCAGCCTTTTTTCCTTCCTGCCACATTATGATATCTTGGGTAATAGAATGCTTCTTGAAATTTGCTTAAGCTTAGCTCTTCTTCCTGAAACCATATTGTTTCTTATATATGTGTGTGTTTTGCTATACATGTGCTATAAGAAACAAATGTTTGCAACTGTCATACCGTATTGTGTAATATATAGAATTTTTCTTTCAGCATTGCCAAGACCCTTGGTGCACTGTGCGTGACTCAAGGAGTCTTTGATCTAAAGCAAGGTATCCAGTTGTTATCTAATGTTATCTCTGACAAGCAAGCAGTAGAAGCATGTGAGAAATTTGCTGGTGAGTAGTTTCTTCCAAAATTCATTATGCACACACTGTCTATACAACTGTTTTATACACTTTGTGAAAATTATAGTATATAGTACAGAGAGTTCTCGCTTATTGAACATTCGCCTTACGAACATTTGTCCATATAAACATTCTCCCAGGTCCTCGTGTATTCCCTTCATGCATAGTCATTGTACTGTATTAACTCACTAGAGCATCCCTTTGAATTTTGCCGAGGTGTGAACATCTGTGCTGCAGCCACATGGAGTACAGTATTGTATAGGTTGGGGAGGAGGTGCAGGTTTGCATGGGGGTATAGGTTTGGATGGGTGCATGGGGGTGTAAGGTTTGGTGTGTACATGGGGGTGTAGGTTTGGGTGGCTGGGGGTGTGAGACACGTCCGATTCCCAGTGGCCCCGAGTCCTCGATGACCCACACACGTGATTTGATCGCTTCTACTGTGTTGGTGGGGTGGGGTCCTGGGCTGGAGATAGGAGGAGGGTGGGAAGATGTTTACTGGTGAGGCCAAATATAAAATGGTGGACCACCAATACAGTGCACAAGTATTTTAATTTATTTATTAATATAATTATACCACTTCACTCTTCAAAAACAGCTAACTTTGACAAGCAGGATAACTCCATCATTAAAGGTAAATAATGTTGTGGTTTTTTATATTACATGTTCCTAAAATATTGGTTTGGTTTTGTGAGGATTTTTGGTGGCCTGGGAATGCATCTCCCACTTATAGCATTGTACATACGGAAAATCTTGATCCGTATTTCGAACAAATGCTTTAGTCTCTAAACGTAACTCATTTGTAATTGGGGAACTGTCTGTAATTGTTTATGTAAATTTATTTCACATAAGTACTGTGCTTTTTAAAGGTTTGGTTAACTTTTATATTTGGCAGAGATACTAGCATGAGCCCAAGCCTCTGGCTGGTTTGTTCAATGTAACTCTTAACTTGATAATAAGTGAAGAAGGAAGAACTTCAAATACCTTGGAGAGAATTGGATTGTGAATGTATTGAATATAAAGGAAGATGGGCATGATAGATATTTAGACTGGTCATTCATTATGAAAGTTATAATACTTTGAGAAAATAACAGATGAAGATATTTCTTCATAAATTGAGCCTCTGTTGTTTTTGATAATTCAAACGCAATTGCATAATTAATCTTCAAACATTAAAAGTCAGTATTCACTTGTGGCATTAAAATATGAAATTTCTCATCCAATTGTATTCATTGACAATATACAGTATTATGCTTTAGCCATGACCTCAATGTTCTTGTAACCTAAAAATTTGGCAATTTCTTTTATTTCCATAGAAATACTACCCCCCATTACAACTAATATTTCCATATACATTATATACATAAATATACCAGCATATACAAAACATTGCAGATTTTATAAGGCATGTCCCAACTTGTTATTTTTGTTAACCAAGTAGAATTTTAAAAGCTTAAACTCCTTTCATTTGAGTACCTTGCCAGTTACCATGAAAGCAAGTCTTGCCTAAAATTATATCCATGAAAAATAATAAGTGTTGAATCTATTGAAATGCTCTTTCTGGTTTGTCAAAGTAGCTGCTTGGAGCATTAGGTTTAGTACTATATAACAACACAACTAGCCTTCTGGACTTGTACTAACCTATCCAATATCATGACTAGAATCTGGTGTTATCATAGAAGCAAGACGAGCATGGGTCTTTAAGATTAACCTCATAACAGTAAAAATACCTAGAAAGTACAGGCAAAGAAAATCAGTGTATCATATGAAAGAAAGAAAAGATGGAAACAAGGGAACCTGTTTGCCTAATGTCAACAAACCAAGCACTAATATGCCAGTGCACCACCAGATGGCAGCTCAAGTTATCCCCAAGGGTTCCACCTGCCCACCCAACGTGCTTGTGTGCTGCCTCAAAATGGCTCTGAATCCTAATAGGGAAGATGGGCAAAAAGAGTAGGTACAGGCAGCTACAGAGCCCCCTTTCCCTTTAGAAATGGAGCCTTCATTACATTTTAATGTTTGTTTCCTGAGCAGGTCCTCAGTGGCTCCTTAGTGCATACTCCCAGTGGGGCCTTGGAGAGGAAAACTGGTTTTTGGCTAAAAGAAGCAATAATAAAAGAACCCACAAAGAAAGGTGATGTGAAAAGGCTGGAAATCCAGGGCTCATGTTAGAGGATACTCGGTGACTGGAAGGGCAAGTCTCTACAATGATGAGGAATATCCAAAAGATAATCAGCCCCTAGCACTGTTAAGAGTGCCAGAGATCCAGAGCCTGGATATTAGCATTAAAAAAGAAAACGGTAATATACTAGCACACATTGTGTACATGAATACACATGGGACTGGTTGGTGGTCGAACCACCCACCAGATTACCTGGCCTTTTATCCTACCATACAATGCAGGAACACAGCACCAAGGAAACGGGGTTAACAAAATGACCAGTAACCCAAAGAGCACGAGTTATACTCGATTGACTCTGCATTATGAATTGACAAACCTAGCATCCACCAGAAGACACCTACAAAAGATATTCCTTGCCAAAAAGAATGAACAAGGCTGGAGATGGAGAGTAATTCCAAGAATGAAAAGAACTACTACTACTACTAGCAGTGAAAAGCACCAAGTTGTGTAACCTTACTACCCGATCCAAATACTGTACAGTGCAACCTGGATTCAACAAACTATATGGGGTCAACCCCAATTCGTTACAGCGAGGGATTCGTTGCAAACAGAGATGCCACCAGGATGAATTTCCCATGCTGTATTGGTTAATTTCACTTAGCAAAATTTTAATTTTAACTTGTAATGGAAAACTTCAAATGAACATGTCTGCAAAACAAAATAACATCTAGCTTACTTTTTGCATCCCCAGCCTCAAAATCTCATTTTCAAAAGATAACAGGGCCATACATGAGTGAATGAAAACCTTGCAAACTCAAAATGAAAACAAACCATAGAAGTTGGTTTTAAATATCCTCAACAGCTTTCCCCAAGCTCCAACTGATTCTTGTAATGTTGAATCGATCTCCAAAAATCATCAAAAACTTGATTAGAGCCATATTAAGAGTTACCATTGATACCCTAATATTTCCCATTAGTGGGCCGATTTCAAAGAGTAAAATTTCAACCTTTAGATGAAAAACAACTACAAAGAGAACCTGTCTGTAAAGAGATTTAACTACATCTAGTATATTTCCCATGCCTTGTCTTTGAAAGGACAACTAGAATTGGCTGAGCTGTTGCTCGGGGAGAGGGGGGAGCTAGAGTGTGTGAAGGCCTAAACCCAGCTTGGCCTGTTATTTATTAAGCTCCTTTCCAGATCAGTGATACAATGTAGTTAGTACCAGGTTGTTCCAGACAATACTGTAGCATTTGATTCTATGTACTGTAGCAGGGATAGTTAGCTGCATCTGACTTTGTGTAAGTAGCATGGAATGGGTGTGTGTGTGTTGTAGTCAGCGATATTGTCTAGCAAGTCACTACAATGAATTTAAAATAGCGAAGCTGCCACAGTTTATTTAAAATGTAATATTCTCTCTTGCATTTATTACAGTAAATAACATTTATTAATAAATTAAGAGTACATGTATGTTAAGAGATATCAAGTTAAACTAGTAGTTTAAATACTCAAAATTTTTTTCTTTAACAATGAATGCAGTAGCTTTGTCACACCGACTTATATGTCTCTAATGTAAATAAAATAATTGTTCAATAATTATAAATATAATTATTGAAATAATTATATCAGCAAGGTAAATGTCATTGTATCCCCTGCAGTAAAAGGCAGAAATACTGGGGCCCATCTTCTCCACAGTAAAGGCTGTATGTCTTCCACTTTAATTAAGGTCAGGGGGAGGGAGGAGGGGGTGTAAGGTGGTGGTGGTGACATTACTTAAATACAGGACTTAATTTTTCACTTTATATATTTCAGATGAACACCGCATACTTGTTGAGCCTGCATGTGGAGCAGCATTAGCGGCCGGATATTGTGGGATCATCCAAGACTTGATCCTTCAAGGTGTCATACACAAAGATGGACCAATTGTATTTGTGGTATGTGGTGGCAATATTGTGACTCTGGAATTATTAATGGCTTGGAAAAACCAGTTTCATGTTCATTAATTATAATTTAAACAAAAACTCTCTCTGTGCAGCTTTTTTGTTATGTAATTGCCATGGTTCAACACTTTAAAACTTACCCATCCCAGTTCTTTCTCTCAAGTTCTTAACTGGGCTTGGTTCTACAGAATTCAATCTTAGCATAGATTTTTTTAAAGATCCATGACATGGATTATTATGTCAGGTTAATCTGAAGATTTGTTTGGATAATTATACTTGTGTTCTTTTCTCTAACTGGTAAAGACAAGGCGCCTTGTGTTAATAATTCTCAAACATATACAGTTCATGAATTATCACATCTCTCATTTATCCTTTTCCAACACAATGATGTTAATCAGTATGAGTATTAAAATATATCACACTGAGATTATACGCCTCTTCCAACTATTATTCATTGAGTACTCATCTCCCATATACAAAGAATATGCTTTGTATTTTGATTATTAGTATGAGTATTCATAAATACACTATTATAATTGACTCGAAGATTATCATGCTGTTGATAATTTTAAATGATTATTGTGGCTTCTTATTCTGCTCCTTTTCAGAATGTAATAAATTTAGTTCTTTTGAATAAGCTTCATTTGATTTATTTTCAATGTTTATATCATCATCTCAATGAACGCATTCCAATTTGTTGATATCCTTCCTCAAATATGGTGACCAAAACTTTACACAGTAGTCCAGATCAGGACATACTATGTAACTATGAAATGGTAACTTTCTCTGATTACAATTCAACGAATCTCTCTAAATCCTAAAATGTTTGGTTATATTTACTGCAATAGACTGCTACTTGGTAGTCTAACCTACTTGCAATTATAACATCTAGGTCTCTCTCCATTTGCTTTTATTACCTCTATGATGTTCATCCAATAGCCTCCCTTTTCATCAGACCAGTTAATTAGGCTATTAAAGTTGACTTGCAATCTCTTATTCTATTGTTGTTACTTTGCTCCTTAACTGAGTGGCATTGGCAATTTTATATTTTGTACAGTATAGTGAACCCATGTCATTTTTGTCAAGAACAAAATTGGTTGACTGACTGATCCCTTGGTAATGAAAAGTCGCACAGTTCAAGCACAAGGAAATGGCCGGGATGTACCCATTTACAGAAGGAATACTAAAGGTAAGAGCATGACAGAGGCATATTCTTTATTAAGTTAGACCATTGTATCAAGATGGAACATTGGGGTCTGTTATACAAATCCATTATAACAAGATTTGTTTCGGAAATAAATTCTACCTCAAGGGTTCTGTTCCAACACAATCCATTCTATCAAGATTGCATTACATTAACCAGATTTTGGGTGAGTATGTTGAAAAATGACAGGTTGGTTAAAAAGAATCAAACAGTAGAGTGAAAGCATTTCTACCCGAAATGCTATACGTGTTAGTGGCTTTGCAAGAATGTAAAAATACCAGTCTTATGTAATCTCACCTACCCATTGTAACTTGTAAATAAATAATAATAATATTATTATTATAGTTGCACCAATGATGATACTCTTGAAGACGGCAATAATGTTGAACAGTAACAGCCCCATTCAAAGCTGTAGATATTGCTGACCTGGAGAACGTGCAAAGATACTTTACCGTTAGAATCCACTCAAATTAAAGACTAATTTAAATCCTTAAATCTGCAGTCTGTCGAGTGCAGGCGAGAGATGCATACGATACTTTATTTGGAAAATATTAAAAGGGGCTGGTTTCAAATCAGCACATGGAAATAACATCACATGAGACAAGGAAGCATGGCAGGATGTGCATAATAGCTTCACTGAAAAGCAGATGCAATAGGCATACTGAGAGAGAACTATCAACATTAAAGGGACCCCAAGACTTTATAACTCTTCTCGCAAGGGTTATGACCTCAGTGTACAAAAGAAACCCTACAAACACCTCAAGGATACCTGATCAATCGGGCTTTATTCATACATCAGGCTGTGAGCACCTGCATCCATTAGCCTGGTTCAGTAGACCACCAGCCAGGAAGCCTGATCAGAGAATGGACCCCAGGGAAATACATTTTTGGAACCACCACAAGTAAATAAGTAATCAAAAGGATGCAAAAAGTCAGGGAGACAATGTAGTGGAACCATAACAGGGGTAACAAGAAGGTAAGATAACCAAGTAATTAGGTAGCAAAGTAAGGTAACTAAACAATTGCACCTTCACATATTAGGGATATTCTGCACATTTTATAACGCGTTATGAATCGGCAAAATTTTTTATATATATATATATATATTACACTAATATATATGCTCTGAAAAAGGTAAATATGAACATACAAATCATTTGAAGATAAAATTTATTTACATTGCTTCAGCATACACTTAATTTCATGGGGGAGCGGATGCTACGTCACCCCCCCTGCATCGTAAGCACTTGGGTGGCATTTATATACATGTCAAAAAGAGGAAAATATATTCTTGCAGCAGTGGTTTTATGCCAAGTGAGGAGACTTCACAAGTTGATCATAACCAAGCCACACTTTCTTATAGAACTTCGATTGTCATTTTCAAATCAATTTTCCTATTTTTGTCATTTTAAATCTCACCATGATTTGTGAGCCATAAGCTAATACCATAGATCAGGGTTGGGCAAGAGTACAGTCATGGTATGAAGATTAAGTAAACAACTCCTAGCAAATAGTTGGACGTATATGGCGATGTGCTGATAAGACAGAACAAGAGAAGGCAATCTGCTAGAAATGTTCACAAAATCTTTCATACTTTAACTGGCATGGCTTGCTACCTACCCAATTACATTGGTTATTTCCCATTACAGTCCCACATATACTGTACAGTGAAAAATTATTGTTAGGACTGGGACAGGACCTTATAAAGCAAGGCAACATTGATAAGTATCAGTTTATGAAATCAGTAACTCTAGGATCATGGAAAGACAAGTCCTCAGCTTGAAACAATGTATCAAGTTTAACACGGTCAGTTAATGGTACACAATTTTAAATTTAATACTTAATACATTGCTTTCTTGAGGTATATAGGGAAACTAACTTTCATAAACTTGTGCAGAAAGATTGGGAAGGACACAACCTGAAATGGCTTAAGAAAATGCAAGCCAACTCTCAGGTCATAATCTTAAATCTATTAGTATAAAACTTTATCATTGGATTATTTTTCTAAGAAAGTTTGATATGAATATAATATTGGTAGCTGTGATATTTTTTCTTTTAATCTATACTAGGAACCCTTCACCACATTAAAAAAAGATTGAAAAACAAGAGCCTTGCTGCTGAGTTTCTAACTATTCATTGTAAAACTAACAAATATGGCCACTATAAGACAAACTAAAAACAACATTGCATGCTAGATGTATATCACAAAAGACACCATACTATGAACATAAAAAAAATGAACATGTACATTTCCTGATAAAATAAAATTCATGTCTACTGGAGCAATAATAGTAATAATATGATGATAATGATAATAATACCAGAACAAACAGCAAGTGTGTGGTCAACGCTTGGTATTTGTTCAGTCTTAATAATTAACATGAAACTTAACCTATTGCCACAAATTTACTTGTAGCTTGGGAGCTGCCAAAGTGACCTCTTAACGACCTGGGTCACAACTTTTGACCAGTATAATGACCCAGGGAGGAGCTGAATGGCCACTAAACAGCTGCAGACAAAGGCACTTGGGACGTCCGTAAATCACTTGAGCAGACTGCGGATGAATGTGGGGATTTGAAATACTGATGACGTAACCAGAGTGCCTTATGGGATACAGAACATAGGTCATGTTTAAAAATATTATCCAACTCCCATGTAGAGTTAGGAATCGGAAGCATCCCAACTAGCTACTGCTGGCACAATCGCAGGGCAGACAAACCTGCGCAAAAAGATACAGAAACCACCCACGTCACATATCATAGGGATTGGTGAATTGTTAAGAATTCTACTTAAGACTGGTAAACCTAGTGGAAACTAGGGCCATTGCTTTAAGTACATTTATTGTGTTGTTAACTAAGGCTGGAAAACATAACTGGCTATCACCTTAGTTCCTGCTTCATCGAGCTGCCATACATATACTGCCACTACTCAAGGCACCTCATTTCCTCTAAGGCACCAAAAATACTTTGTAAGAAAGTTTTTGAAACATTAACAAATAATCTCTAAAAACAATGATAAAATCTGTGTTAATAAATAAGAACAATAACAAGCTCCCTGCACATTATATAATCATGTTAAATGAAAGTAATGATCAAACTTCTTAATGTGTCAAAACATCAAGTGTATTTTATCAGAAGTGACACAAAATTAAGCCACTTTAAATTTGACTTACATCTTGGTAATGCTACATTAATTTACTGTACTGTACCTAAATAATGTACTTTTATCATTCCATCAGATATTAAATTAATATTTGCAAAAACAGTCAGTTTATGCAAGAAATGCTGAATTAGGGGTGTTTAAAAATTCCCCACATACACGTTCTGATCGCTGATCATACATAGATATGCAGACAAGGCTTTTAAAAAAAAAGACTCAACCAATTAATTTTGTTACTGTAAAGTTAGACCTTGAATCCTAGACTGAATTATATGTACAGTATACAAGGAGAAGGATAAACTATATGAGCTACTAGTATTACTAAATACCAATAACGGTAATACTGTAGTTATAAAAAAAAAATACGAAAATACAGCTTTTATTTAAGGTTTGGTATAGCATTAACTACACTTGTACTAAGAGAAGCAATAGAGGCCAAAAGATGCAAGAACTGCTGCACATGATAACACAACAGGAACTAGGGTAGCCACAGATGGAAGGAGCATAACAGCCAACAAAACACAAGTCAACTAAATAAAATGCAAACAACAGATTGCTCCACTGTCTTGCAAATAAAAAGGAGCACTGAGTGCATTGTCCAAAAGGATCGATAGATTCCCATTAATTTTTGTGATAGTTCATTTTCTGTATTAAAACAGCTGCCTGTATCTAAAATTAATTAATGCCTTTTATTTAAATATTTGTTATTACTGAGTACAGTGTACTTATATTAAGATAGTGAGTTTTCTTAAACAAGAACATAACCAAATACTATTTACATGACAATTAGCTATCATTAATAAATATAATTATTCTGTAACATGATTAAGTCCGGCAATATTTTACTGATCAAGGCAGAACTGGACGGTAAGATTGATTGTTAATCACTTGATATATGGAGAGGATAGAGGCAATGAGATAAACCTCCAAAAATATAATAGTCCTAAATGCACGTGATAAAACCACAAAGGTATTCACAAAACAGAACTTAACCTACAATATGGGAGATTTCCAATATAGGGAACCTCTCTCTTAATAAGAGTATAACTTGGTAGTCTGTAGGCACTAATCCATCACATACAAAACTTGGGCATTTTTGCCTAAATTACTGTTGAAGCCGTAGGAGATCAGTGTCGGGCACAGTATCTCTCAAACTTCCCCTTTATCACTCAATTATGGCTTCAAGCATTCACTTTTATTTTCAGATTTTAAGGCTATCTAAATGACCCCCACAGCCTGGTTTTTGTGGCTAACATTCCCTCAAAGGTGAAAACAAACCATACATCCAGCGTAGAGAGCCCAAATTCATGGTACTTTCTGTATCACGCAAATACACAGTTGCACCATTATATTAATGCTGCCATTTTGTTGTACCACTGTTCACTTCACATACAGTTTCTGGCATATTCAGACTGCGTATTTCAACATTACAAATTCTTGCACAACATTCATTCTCACCTATGAGGTACTAAAACATTAAATTTGGGTACTTGTATCCTGGCCTATTTTCTTGTTGCCTCTCACAAAAGCTTTTTTTTTTTTTGCATAAAGCAGGATTGCATAATTTTCTGTCTATCCACATAGACAATGAAAATGCCTTCTGCCTACTTAAGCCTTTGAGAGGTTTATTTTACCTAGCCAGGAAACAATGAAACCAAATTGACACTACATGTAATGCTATTTGTCCCCAGGCATTAGTCTCTCACCACTAAATAAGCACGAGATTTTTTTTTCTCATTTTAATTTTCTTTCCCTCTTCCTTTATAACCACGTATGAAGATTATCCATTTTGGTTGTCTCCAGCATGTCATTTATAAAATCGGTAGACAAGTCATCATTTAGCTGAAAATATAAACAAGATGTTAATAACATTTCTTCACTCAATAGACAAATATCTGCTCTCTTTATGACATAACCGGTACATATCTATACAAGATCTCCGACTTCTTGACTACATCCACCCTTCAAGAATGTTCTTATAATTAAAAAAACATTTTGGAAACTGGCCACAGTAAGAAAGCCTTATAGACAGTCCTATATATATTCATAGCCTGTGCTATCTCTTACCCTCTTAAGAAAAAACACTCGACCATGTACTTCTAACATTAACTTCTTGTACTGTACTTCATTTTTGTATATTTTTCTTGTAATTCTATAATCTGCTATCCTCTCTTAGATCATCAAATTATTTCTCCTAACCCACTCAACCACATAATACAGTATTTGTCTTTTTAAGTCATCGGATGTCTTTCATATACTTTCCAAATTAATGTACATGTTGTACAATTAATCCCCAATTCATATGCCAACCTGTCCTTAGGCTATGTTCATTCCACTCAGCAGTCAACCCCCAATGACACATTCATAAAGTATAACATGATGTTCATTCAAAATATAAATTTTTTCAAATATAAATTATTATTATACATAAGCATACTTTGCGTATTTAGGCATTGGTTAGGTTAGGTGTTTAGGTTTTGTTGGTGATTATTTGTAGTATGTGGTGAAGCATTTACAGCATTGTGGTTTGAACAAAAGTCATCAGCAAAGTACCGTTTGAGACGTATTCTAGCGTCATCAGTTGCAAGTCACATGTAAGCTGTTTTTCATTTATAAATGGGGTTTGGCGGGTGCATGGAATCACTTTTGACTTTTTTTATGATGACAGGCTGCATAAGCAGTTTATTTCAAGTCTCAACATAATTGTTTTTACTTACTGTCATATTTCAATTCCATTTCTCACTATTATAATGAGAAAATAAGTAGGAGTCATGAGGAGGATTCTAACCTCTACTCTTGGTAATCCCAAGCAAACACCCTAGATGGGTCCGTCTAATTATCCAAAGCACTCAAAGCTTCCTAACAAGCTACCCAAAGCTTCCTAACATTACATTATAATGAATAAATATATCATTTATTCATTATGATGTTGGTGCTGAATGTAGAACAATTAAAAACATTTTTACTCAAAAAAGTATCATTGTATAACGAAATTAGACAAAAATAAGCTGCTGGTGACACCAAAGCAAGTCTACTTTCCAAGCGACAATGTTGTGGTGCGACTTATCCAAGACACATTGTTGCCTGGAGAGTGTTGGCATATCAGCTTCCTGTACCTAACCAACCTACCTGCCTACCCAAACCTAACTTAACCTATCCATACCTAACCTAACCTATCCAAACCTAACTTAATATAATCTCTAGGCAACCATACATCTTGGAGAAGTCACTCCAATAAATTGTCGCTTGTATCGTCAACTTCCTATGGCCTCTTGTGCCACTTAGTTTCATTTAATTTCGTTATAAACTTATTATTTCAGAGTAAAAATATGTTTTTTCATGTTCTACCTTCAGCACCAACATTATGGTGAGTAAATCTATCATATTTTTCATTGCTTACGTATACTAGGAAGCTTCGGGTAGCTTTGAGTAGATTTGGGTAATTAGACTGACCTCCCTAGACCACTACACCACAACATGACCAAAGCAATGCAATCTGAGATTCAACTGAATCCTTTAGGTGAGGCCTATAGTCATGTACTAATTTTTCACACTTTCTGCCATCAACAAATACCACTGAGGTACAGTCTTCATAATATACCTTAAAAAATAACTACTGAAATATTAAGAAAATATGCATATTGTACTGCACTGAATGCTACCTTGACCAGAGGATGTAGTGCAAAGTATGATGGAGGGACTTTGTTGACAGTAGTGCATGATCTTACCAATAAATTAGTATTTTTAGTCTAATAGTTACAAATAATGAAAAAGAAAAGATAATATTGTAACCTGTTTTGGAATGAGTGTAAGAGGGGGGGGGGGGAAACAATACCAGTGGAGCACAGAACAGATAAAAGGGAAATTAGAGTAGCTGTAAATAGGTTAAATGGGGATGATGATCATAATGCTAGATCACCAGATGATGTGGCTTGGGAGTGAGTGTAAGATGACTCGACTAATATTAGGGAGCTAAAGGCAGGAACACCTGGAGTGCAAGTGGAGTGTTATAAGAATAAATTGTTATTACATAACATGGTTGAATGCAGATGACGCAGTGTTCTGTACTGAGAGTGAGGAGGCATTCCAAAAGACTGTAAATGAACAATGAAATCACATTAATGTGATGTATCAATGAGAAAAAATACAACATATGGAGGCGATGAGTCACAATAACGTGGCTAAAGTATGTTGACCAAACCACACACTAGAAGGTGAAGGGACGACTACATTTTCGGTCCGGCCTGGACCATTCTCAAGTCACAATCGACTTGAGAATGGTCCAGGATGGATCGAAACGTTGTCGTCCCTTCACCTTCTAGTGTGTGGTCTTGTCATCATTAACATACGGAAGTGAAACTTGGTATGGAAACGGGCAGAGTACTCAAGGTCTCAAGCACTGAAAACTAGCTTGTGCTTTTTTTTTTCTTCTAAAAACATCTTTTTCTTTTGTTTAGAAAAGCAACTGAGGCATGAGAGAATGAAATAGTGAGGACAAAATGAGGCAAGATATTGTGAGAGAAAATGCTAAGCCAGTACTGTATGACTATATAATACTGTACTTGAACATTAGGACAAGAAGCTGGGCTAGGATGAAGGGATGGTGCCCAACCACTTGGACCATCAGAGAGTGAACATCTGCCTGCAAGATGCAAGGCCCCTGCTGTACACAAGAGTCCAGGTGGATGGTAGAGGCAGATGACTAACTTCCAGAGGATGTACAATGGAGCATTATATATAAAAGTGGTTGTGAAAATTAACATTTTGTATGGTGATATAAGCTTCCTGGAGAAGTGTACTACTGCTGTAAACTACCTTCTGGTAGGAAACTATCTTGAAGGAGTAAAGCATCCAGACTAGAAATAGCTAGCTAGCTAGCTTGAGTTATATGTTACAGTACAGTAAACACTGATGGTTATGCTTATAATATGCTATTGTTCCTGTAGCTTTTATTATGAATGTGTTAATTCTGTATACATTCAAACTACACATTTTTAAATAGAGTATAGTAGTTTGTTATACTAACAACGAATTTATTTTAATCTCTCATCTAATTTCATTGTGTAGTTCACCTTTATCTCTAGGTTGTCGTCGTCACACCATGAAATTACAGAACAGAATAATGATCATACATTCCCAGATCTCTCACTTTCATCATCTTGCCTATCATCCCAAACACTGATTTAACTGTCAAAATTTTTTAATCTACAATGCTAACACAATACTGTAATCTGTATTACACTCAAGTGATTGGGTTATTATCAGATCACAGCTTCACTTTTTTCCTAAAATTTTGAGGGATGGATCCTGCATCTCCCAGTAACATTAACAGCTTTACAGGTGATATAATCTAATAATACATAATCTGCATAATCTCCAGTTCTAAATTTCTCCAGATACAGTACAACTAGTGTCCTTGCCAGCAGACTTTCTATACCTCGCAAAATTAATACCGTAGTTATATAGCTAATTATTTTTACAGTACGTCCAGTTGTCCTGGCAAATAATCATTAAATTTTTGTAATTGTGCTTTATTTGCTACACAGCTTTTTAAAGCAAATACATGTTGCAAATTCAAATTTACTTCTAGTGACACATTTTTAGAAGATTACCTGTATTGATGGGACAAGATCCTCAGAATCCATGGACTCCAGCTCAGGTGCCTCAAGGATGTTGTTTGCTGGAGAAGTTTTCATCTCGGCTGCAAAAATGAACTGAAGCTTATAGAAAAGTTTACTAGAGTAAAAATTTATAACAATACAACTGAAATTTATAATCTCGCTAATAATGAATAATATTGTTGGTACATGTGTACAGACATAATGAAAGAAGGTGGTAAGGAAATCTGATTTTGACTTTTATAATTACAGGCACTGTATTTGTTTAAAAGTGATCCGCGCACCCCGCAAACCCATTATTTATGAATAAAAAACTTTACACACGACTCTGATTTCGTCCGGACACTTCCGGAACAAGTTCTTCACTGACGAATTTTGTTCGAACCACAACGCTATAAATGCTTCACCCACGTACTACAAATACAAATAATC
>WNGS01169498.1:57994922-58009841 GCA_020271785.1 Procambarus virginalis
ACCAACAGAACCTAAACACCTAACCTATGCCTGTATGTGCACAATATGCTATTATAATATCATTCATATATAACAAATGACCGTTTTAAATGAAGAGCATGTAAAAATTTATGAATGCGTCTGTGAGGTCAACCGCTGGATGTAATGGACTTGACTCGGGACGGGTTGAAACGTTTACTGAAGCGTCTTCTGGTATAAGCCGCCCGTAAGGCTATGAACGTTTGCCGCTGCTGCAAACTGGAGGGGGAGGGGGGGGGGAAAGAGGGGGGTGGTAACTGTTCGCCGTTGCTGCAAACATGTAGGAGGGGGGGGGGGGGGCAACCATTCGTCGCTGCAAAACATGGGAGGGGGGCTGTTTGCAGCAGCAGCGAACGGTTGCCCCCCGCCTTGTTTGCAAACAGGAGGGCGGCACCGTTCGCCTGCTGCTGCAAACGGGGAGGGGGCGCAACCGTTAGTAATGCAATAAAAAAACTATCCTTCCCACTGCTGTAAACAAGGTGGGACAAACCGTCAACCGCTGCTGTAAACAAGTGGGACAACCGTCAACCGCTGCTGTAAACAAGGGGGGGCAACCGTCACCGCTGCTGTAAACAAGGTGGGACAACCGTCAACCGCTGCTGTAAACAAGGGAGGACAACCGTCAACCGCTGCTGTAAACAAGGGAGGACAACCGTCAACCGTTGCTGTAAACAAGGGGGGACAACCGTCAACCGCTCTGTAAACAAGGGGGGGGGGCCACCGTCAACCGCTGCTGTAAACAAGGGGGGGCAACCGTCAACCGCTGCTGTAAACAAGGGAGGACAAACCGTCAACCGTTGCTGTAAACAAGGGGAGACAACCGTCAACCGTTGCTGTAAACAAGGGGAGACCAACCGTCAACCGCTGCTGTAAACAAGGGGGGCAACCGTCAACCGCTGCTGTAAACAAGGGAGGACAACCGTCAACCGTTGCTGTAAACAAGGGGGGGACAACCGTCACCGCTGCTGTAAACAAGGGGGGGGGACAACCGTCAACCGCTGCTGTACCAAAGGGGGGGGACAACCGTCAACCGCTGCTGTAAACAGGGGGGGACAAACCGTCAACCGCTGCTGTAAACAAGGGGGGGGACAACCGTCAACCGCTGCTGTAAACAAGGGGGGGGGGGACAACCGTCAACCGCTGCTAGAACCAGTGAAGAGCAGGGGTTCCATAGGCACAATCAGAGAACACTGTATAAACATCAGAGGTCCGCGGTTGTTTCAACACCCTCCAGCAAGCATAAGAAAATTGCCGGAACAACCGTGGACATCTTCAAGAGGAACTAGATTTATTCCTCCAAGGAGTTCCGGACCAGCCGGCTGTGGTGGGTATGTGGGCCTGCAGGCCGCTCCAAGCAACAGCCTAGTGGACCAAACTCTCACAAGTCAAGCCTGGCCTCGGGCCGGGCTGGGGAGTAGAAGAACTCCCAGAACCCCATCAACCAGGTATCAACCAGGTAACCAGGTAAACAAGGGGGGGAAACCGTCAACCGCTGCTGTAAACAAGGGAGGGCAACCGTCAACCGCTGCTGTAAACAAGGGAGGACAACCGTCAACCGCTGCTGTAAACAAGGAGGACAACCGTCAACCGCTGCTGTAAACAAGGGAGGACAACCGTCAACCGCTGCTGTAAACAAGGGAGACAACCGTCAACCGCTGCTGTAAACAAGGGGGGACAACCGTCAACCGCTGCTGTAAACAAGGGGGGGACAACCGTCAACCGCTGCTGTAAACAAGGGAGGACAACCGTCAACCGCTGCTGTAAACAAGGGGGGGACAACCGTCAACCGCTGCTGTAAACAAAGGGGGGGACAACCGTCAACCGCTGCTGTAAACAAGGTGGACAACCGGCAACCGCTGCTGTAAACAGGGGGGGGGGCAACCGTCAACCGCTGCTGTAAACAAGGGGGGGCAACCGTCAACCGCTGCTGTAAACAAGGGGGGGGGCAACCGTCAACCGCTGCTGTAAACAAAACCAACAGTTGCTGCTGCTGCAACAAACCCAACAACCGCTGCTACACCATTCACACTCAACAAGCGGCACACGTCCACGTGTTTTTGTGGCCAAGACCAGTAATATTGTGACAGTGGCGGCCGTGATGTGCGGCGGTGTGGCGGCCACCCACTCCCACCCGCCCACCGCTGCCTCACCTCGGGGAAAACATTGTCATTGCTCCACACTTAAGGGGTGTGCAGGAAAATGTAGTTTAATTACAATTAATCACATTAAGGGGTGTGACAAGAAAAAATACCTTGATATGTATTTTTTCTCCTCTCAATAAACATACTTGAACTTAAGGTTAACCATTTGGTTATAATCAGATCAGGCTGCCAGAGAAAAAATTTCGAGTACAATTATTTTCTGAACTTTATGTATTATACTAACAATTTTGTTGTTGGCTATTATTCCCCTCAAACATTGATTGCTCTGACCTTTCTAAGACAGTTTAGGGAAGTCGTGCCGAAGCGTCAAAACATGGTAGGAACACAGAATAGTCCCTGAACAAAAGTGGCAGCATACGTACACTGTGAACACTGTACGAACATCACAAGCCCATAGCTAATCAATACTCTCCTAGCAACATTCTGTAATGAGGTGGAAGTGTTCAAGACAAATTCGATAATTACCTGTAAGTAGTACCGGACCACTGGGTTGTAGCAGATATGTGGCCTGCAGGAGGCAGATGGGAACGGGAGGGAGGGAGTGAGGAGGCAGAGGGAACGGGAGGGAGGCAGAGAGAACGGCAGGGAGGGAGGGAGGCAGAGGGACGGAAAGGAGGGGAGGTAGGAGATGGAACGGAAGGAGGGAGGGAGGCAGAGGGAAACGGAAAGGAGGGAGGGAGGCAGAGGAACGGAAAGGAGGGAGGGAGGCAGAGGGAACGGAAAGGAGGGAGGGAGGCAGAGGGAACGGAAGGAGGGAGGGAGGCAGAGGGAACGGAAAGGAGGGAGGGAGGCAGAGGGAACGGAAAGGAGGGAGGGAGGCAGAGGGAACGGCAGGGAGGCAGAGGGAACGTTAGGGAGGGAGGGAGGGAGGCAGGAGGGAGGGAGGGAGGCAGGGAGGGAAGCAGAGGGAACGGCAGGGAGGCAGAGGGAACGTTAGGGAGGGAGGCAGGGAGGGAAGCAGAGGGAACGGGAGGGAGACAAAAACTGCTTCACCAAATGCTAGACAATATACTTATGAACCTAAAATCAGGTGGTAACTACTCCGCCAGTTTAGTGGCCGGATTAACGAACACTTGGCCATTGAGGACGGATTAAGGGACTCATGCGCTAAAAGGGCCAACTAACATACAATCTATTAATTCACAAATGTAACCTGCCAAGGTTGTCTTATCGCATATTGGCAGCCGACCGGAAATATAGCCTGCAGCCCAAGCAGATTCCTTGGTTCGGTGTTGGGCTTAGCGTGTATCAGCCTATGGAAGGATACTAAAGAAACACTAACTTACTGACCAAGAATGCTTTAGTCCTGAACATTGTCCAGGACTAAGTGCATATACACCGAGAGGCGGAGGTATACCGCTCTCTATGTACGTATGCTCTGTCTTGCGAATCCCAGGCATGTATATCGTTATGCCTTACAGCATATTTTAATTTAGGTGAGTGCATGAACATAACGTTCTTTCATAAGAAAAATAACTTCAATCTGCAAAAATAAACAATTTAGTTTTAATAAACGTTATGAAAATGTTTTGCCCTCAGTTTTCATTCTTCGTATACTTTGTGTGTTTTACCGGGACACAGCTTCCTTACACCTTGGTGAAGCTGTAACATTACGCCCGTCTCCTTAAACACTCGGGATAACATATATCCCGTAATATTCATCAAAGTACTACAAGATGATCTAAACCCTCATTAGAGCGTCAGGAAGGGGCCTGACGGCTGAGTGGACAGCGCTCGGGATTCGTAGTCCTAAGGTTCCGGGTTCGATCCCCGGCGGAGGCGGAAACAAACGGGCAGAGTTTCTTACACCCTGATGCCCCTGTTCACCTTGCAGTAGGTACGTACCTGGGATTCAGATAGCTGCTAGAGGTGTGTAACAAAAAGGAGGCCTGGTCAAGGACGCTAAGCCCCGAAATCATCTCCAGATAACCTCATGTGCAACCAATAACTATTTTCGGTGGCAATAGAGATGATACAATATATTCACACAAAAATTATGGGTACTGCTAGTCCGAAATTTCAAGTTTCGTCAACAACCTGACCAGTTGTAATGCCACCAATACTGGCAGCAACAATCATGAAGGCTTTCTAAAAGAGAACGTGGCATGGTACTTCAAGTGCCGTAAGTGGTCGGACACTATCGGTCACTGTGATTACTGGATAACAAACAGCAGCAGCCTATGCCATGGAGACGCCTCATATCCTAGCGTAAACTTGTATTGTATCTTTTCTAAACAATTACAGAGTTTCATTTTAGTTTACTCATACAACCTTTATGTTGTATGAGCCAACATACAACAATGTGACACAGAGGTGAGCAATACAATATCAAAGTTAAGGTGGTTTAGTATGTTTATCAGGAACAAATATATATATATATATATATATATATATATATATATATATATATATATATATATATATATATATATATATCTTGGTCTAATTTTGTAGGATTCACAGGTCTATACAGTACACTGTCATTTGTAACTGTCTGGGGTTAACGCATATGTGTATCAGAAATTATATTAGCTTTAATAATCTTGACAGTCGATAGGCCTTAAACCTTCTATAACAAAAATTGTAGAAATAAAACCTGTAACAATGTGTCAAATCTTATAAAAATAATGAAATCGCTATACAAAATTAAATTAACATTTATGCCGTTGGTAAGTATACTTGTCACGCTATTAGATGAATACAATAAAGCTAATGATTAAGAAAAAATTAAGACAAAGGATCACATTAGAACATACAAAGTCATCCTCACACTGTACATTACATTATAACATACAGTCATCCTCACACTGCACGTTACATTAGAACATCCGAATACTGCGATCGGGTTTGATCTACTTGAGGGAGGATATTGATAAATTAGGTCTACATCGCCAGATGATGATAACGAGATTTAGAAAAATATGTGACACCTATTGAAAGATATTTCAATTAAATCTTTAAAGGAGAAGAGTAAGAGATGACTTACAATCTGGGGTAATTTACAATCATCGATGGGCACCACCTACTTTATTTAAACACACAATTCAATTTTGCACAAACATATCCACGACCAACAATGATTTAAGAATCTTGTTTTCAACGAAGCACAATACTTTTTCTTTAATATTGTGTTAAATCTATGGAACAGTTTACTAAGCAATACAATTCAGAATAATACCAAGTGGGCTAAACATTTTTAAATTAAATTAGACGAGAACTAATCCTCAAATGCAAGCCTTACACTATCTGCATAATCACAAGCTTACCATAAACAACAGTGTGGTTTAGATTCAATTGTCTGCTGCTATTGGTGTCGCTTGGCGAGTACACAAGATAAATATTACAAGAAGAATTCAATATAACTGACAACTGGGAAAACACCGTATGGACAGAATTGAATGTGTCTGCTACAGGATGCTGAGTGCACTTGACCTATGAAGGTCAGGGGTTGTAGCTTTGTGCCTCTTGATTGGTGGTGTTGGTTGTGTTTGTTGGTGTTAAAGGCATTAGATGAAAAGAGGTGAGAGAATGCATTTGGAGGCTATTTAAAACAATTGTGTACTGAAATGACTCAAGACAAAGTGGTGTTTTGGAGAAAACAATGGGGGAATATTTACGAAGGCTTTAAATCCACAATAGTATAAAACTAGATATTAAAGCAAAATTAAAAACACTAGCATGTTCTATTAGCAGCACACTGTACTATATTCAAGGTTATAAATTGCTACACACACACACACACACACACAATCATATGAGGCGGCGTTGCAGTTTTTGTGAGAGAATGCAAAGTGTAGTGTTAAGAAGTGAAAACTCGTGCCCATAGACAAACAATTTAGATCACAATCACTGAAGGTAACCAAGTCACTAATACACTGCCGACAATTAACCAGACAAATTGTGCGGAAGTTGCTTGAAACATTACCAGCTGGTAGAATTTAAACAATAAAAATTAGAAAAACAAATTAATGACCGAATGGATTCACTAGTGGGCGTTGTTGCCTTAATTAAATAATTGTCGATGTCAACATTCCACAAGCGAGACTTCTTAGGAAGATGGAAGCCCATGGCCACAGAAGTAATATAATAAACTGGACTAAGTCATGGCTTAAAGACAAGCAATAGTAAGCATTAATGGGGTAAAGGCCCAGTTTGAAACTAAAAAGTTGATTTAGCCAGGATTCTTTATGCATTACTTCATAGTATTATACTATTCTATTATATTATATATTATACTATATTATTATATACTTCATAGTATTTGGATTTACTATTTTGGTGTTGAAAATGTTATTAAATTCGCAGAAGATACAAAAATAAGGCATATTATAGTCAAACTATATAGTCAGATTACACTTCTTCAGGAAGACCTGAATAATCTATAAATCTCTTAAAAAGTAGCAATGCCATTTAAGAGAAAATTACAAATTAATTAGCTTCTGAGAAGAATACAACAGCAGATCTAGTTATTAACTAATTAATGATTGGCTATTGCCGCATCCAATTGGAAAAAGAATCAGAGTACCGATGAATGCAGAATTTAATTAAAGTAGTTACTATCTTAGTGATTAGTTCTTCTGCAGTCTCCATCCGTTGGTTCAATGTTCGTAACAAGGCATTTTGAATTCTTTGCTTTATGTCTAGAAGTGTTAGCAATAAAAGCACGAATGCTATTCCACAACTTCCTAGCTCTACGGTTCTGCTCGCCGTAAAACAGGATGACCAACTCCCTTAAAAAATTCAGTGAAGAATGAACACAAGTAATTATCAAAAGGCAGCACCAAGCCGGGAAGAATGAAGATAGATCAAGAGCACTGAAGTTGCATTCTCTGGAGAGGTGAGCTCTTGTTCTGAAAGTCGCAGGCGAGGAGGAATAGGCTGTTCAGGAATACCACGGAAGCAAACACCTTCCCAAGATTTTAAAATATTTTTAACGTGTGCCTAATTACGAACAATTTGATTTGAAACGCATAAGCCAGGAGGTTTTCTGCAGTGTTCCCATTAAATTATTTAATTTAAAATACGGTAATTACCCTCGTCTGCCTTGATCAAAATTTTGAAAACATTAGTATGTATTTACAAGACTTTAAATTGCATGCAATAAATTCGTCACACTTGCCCATGAGAGTCTGGGTGCTAGAGCCCATTAGCGTACGTGGCCCTGCACCGACAATCTTACTTTCAACAAAGTACACACAGCGGACGACAGGGAGTGCTAGGTTGGAGTCCACACTACATCTAGCCTAGTCCCTCCACCGACAATAATATAACTGCAATTCGTGCTAAGTTACTAACCTTTACATTATTGTTCGAGTGACAAGTTTTTACATTTAAGTTGTGCTAAAATGTTATAAAGGGGAAGTAGACCAAAACAAGGGGTAGAGTACTTGGATGATCTAGGCGCATACCATCAACCTACCACCATGGTGATGGTGGGCTGACTGGTGTAGAGAGGAACGACGAAAACAAAGTAAAGAGGTTGGGTGAAAATGTGCGTGTAGGGCTTGTATGGATGAAGAATACTTAAATGACCTGTTCCATAGTTACTTTCAGTTACAATAGCCAGTAAGTCCACTACGGGCTCACCATAGCCCGTGCAACTTGGGACTTTTAGTTCCTGTAGCTGAATCTAAACACAAGTAGTTTGGAACTAGGCTTCCCTAGTGACGACCTGAATAGCCAGGCTACTTGGAGGCTAAACCTACCATCATGCTATTTAGTGGTTAATGGTAAATTGAAAGCAGAATATAGCAACAAAATATAACCGGCATTACCCAATCACATTCTATACCTATATAATTCCTTAAAAACATGGACAATAACAAAACTCAAAATCCACAAATTTTCAGTTGCATGTACAGTAGTTATCATTGTTCATTAGGTTGCTGCTGCCTAATGAACTCTACCTGTACTAGCGTTCAAATATCACGATATTCATAAGCCTACGCCCCGTAGACTTAGCAATGACTTTGTATTACGTTACGAAGGCATATAACCAACATTCACCCTATGATGAATTGCCACAAACAATGCATACATCATCATCTTGTCTCAATTTTCCAATATCCGTACACAACCCATGATTCCTATGAAGCGGGCGGCTCCCAAGGTGTATGAGAGACCCTTAATGTTTAAGGCACACGTCTGGGGTTACCGAGGACGCTCCTTCCATCTAACTCCTGCTCCAAAGATGTTTTCATAGATAGATCACGTTCTTGTGATTGACTTGTAAATAGGCAACTCACTTAAGAGGTCACAGTTACTGAAGATCGCGTATGGACAGTGATCCATTTTCAGGAGGTAAATGTCTTTGAAAATATTTGAAATATCCTTTGAAATATTTTTTATGCTGTTCAATAGCATCCAAAACAGAACATTAATTCCAATAAAGCTTCTAGGGTGGAAAAAATCTGAAAATGAAACTCACTGAAATCAGCATGTCTTGTCATATTACAAATCAGACCTACGAGAAGCTTCGTCAGGATATGAAACCGTGCTAGGTTGCCTTCTATCCCAGCTGTTATGCCTACTCAATTTAAATTTAATATTTATTTACTCGTCTTCAGCTCTACAAATTTATAATTATTTTTCAAATGTGAATGACTTTTGTACTACGGAATTATATGAAGATTATTAACTGTATATACAATGCCTATTAATAAATTATTATAATTATTAAACAAGAGGAAATTTTTTCCAACGATCTTCTAAGTAGAAATTAATAAAAAGTTTCAAAGTTTAACTAACGGATGACTTGCTCTGTCCACTGGTCGAGGAGAGGTGCGCGTGAACACACTAATCTAGTATATTTTGGCACATTTTGAACTCTCACCATCTTAACCCCCCACCACCGCCACCCTTAATTAACCCTCCACGACCACTCTTAACCCTTGGCGGGACCAAAGAGCTCAACCCCCGCTAGCACAACTAGGCGAGTACCACCACCACCATTTAACCTCCCCACCACCTGATTAAGCCACACAAACAATAACTAAGACTATTTAGTTGTGAACGCATACTTAAAAAGGGGTAAAAATCAAAATGTGGATTCCCTCTCAAATTGGACTGCATGAACACGATAAGTTGATGCCCTTGCTAAGATTGTAACAAAGACAATGATCTTTCGGAACCTTGAGTTTAATTGAATAGGTAGTATAACAGTGCCATTAGACGTGAACTAAGATTAATTTAAAGAAATCTTTAAATAGTGTAAACTGGAACCGGCAGGTCCATTGTTCATCACAATGAAGTGTTCATCACAATGAAAGGTGTCAAACGGTGGTGACCACCGGCCAGGTCGGACGCTCCTGAGGTCTCTCCGCACTGGCTGGTGTTTACGTTGGGTGATTGCTGGTTTGCCCTGCTGGTGGTGGTTTGCCACTGACAGGGTGACGTTTGCTTAGCCATGGGGACTTCTCGCCCCCCAGTGAAGAGGACATTGTCGGCTGGTCTGGCGTTTACGGTGCCGGTGGACCATCCATTGGTTGGTGTCGCCCTGGTGGACGTGCTTCATGTGCAGCTGTCGGACCTGGTGGGCATCCAGCTGCTTCAGGGCAACCGTGCTGTGGTAAAGTTCCGCCTCCAGGCTGCCATCCAGGCGTTTCTCGAGCGGTGTGAGGGGCGTGTTTACCCTCTCCCTGATACTGCTGGCTCCGTTAAGGTAGTGAATCTTAGTGTCACCTTGACGTCTGTGGCGGTGCATGGTGCCCCCTTCGAATTTCAGGACGACTTTTTGACCTCCTGTTTCGCACGGTTTGGGACAGTGTTAAGTGTTCGTTGGAACAGGGTCGTTGCCGGGCACTGTGTTGGTATGCTTGACGGCTCCCGCACCCTGACAATGTCGCTGAAGTGTAGTGTACCGTCGTCGATGTCCGTGTTGGGGTACACGCTTCGCTGCCAGTATCGGGGTCAACCGCGCACCTGTTATCGGTGTGGTCACGAGGGTCATCTGGCTGCAGCGTGCGACGTGGGAGCAGCTGGTCGGGTGCATGTTTTTCGTGCGGAGGATTTCCCACCCTTGTTACTTTCGGACGGTTCTGAGGATGGAGCGGGTACTGTGCCTGCGGCGCCTGATTGCCTGTCTGCTGCTCCGCCTGTTGCGGTGAATTCTACGGCCTGCGCGACCCGTCTGGTGCCTGCTGTGGCCCCTGGGGCTGTT
This sequence comes from Procambarus virginalis, assembly GCA_020271785.1. NCBI lineage: Eukaryota > Metazoa > Arthropoda > Malacostraca > Decapoda > Cambaridae > Procambarus > Procambarus virginalis. Next base: position 58,005,261 of record WNGS01169498.1, read on the forward strand.
GAGCCGGTGTGTGTGGGTGTTGGGCCGTCGCCTGAGCTGCGTGTTGTGCAGGATGTCCCGGTGGAGGTCCATGTCCCGCCTGTGGATGTGATACCGGCTCCCGGGAATACGGGTTCTGCTGTTTTCGAGGGGGTGCTTCGGCAGGGAGAGGTGCCTGCCGTGCCTGTGTGTGCTGACAACTGTAGTTCTGCTCTTTCCATCCCTTTGCAGAAGCGTGCGCGTCGGTGTTCTGAGGCTGTTTCCCTGGATGATGTGGACAGTGTGGGTGATGTGGCCTCTGTGGACTCTTCGGACGGTGCTGGTGTGACCTGTGTGGATGTGAAGATGGTGGCCGTGCCTGCGGCGGGGCCTGCTGGGCATGGTGTGGTGCGACCTGTCTCGAAGCGTTCACGGCGGGCTCGGAGTGTGTCTCCCCCTCGTGGTGTGCCTTGGGAGGAGGTGGGGGAGTATGATGATCTGGCGCCCCCCTCCGAGGATGTTGGTGCTGTGAGAGACTCCGAAGTTGCTACCTGTGCCTCTCCTCCTGCGTCTCCTGCTGTTGGATCTCCGCAGTGGGGGGTTGTCCCTGATGATCGGGACCTCGTCGTGATGTTGCGGAAAGATGTGCGCCGGGGGGCCTCGGGTCCTGTGCCCGGTGGTGGGGTCGGTGACGCACCTGCATCCCCTGCTGTATCCCCTCCTTCCTTGCTCCGGTCTGGGGATTGTCTGGTCCCGTCTGCTGGGGTCGTGCCCTGTGAGGGTCCGGAGTTGGGCCCTTATCGAGATGCCCGGGTGCTTCCGATCCCGTGGTGCTCGTCCACTATCTGGGTGTCGCGGGTGAAGGAGTTTGTGTATCGGGTGCCGGATAGGATGTCTCAGCCGAGGGCGTCGCCTGATGGCCGGCTGCCCGATGACGAGTGGGTGTTTTGGGAAGCGTACTGCTTGCGCTTTCCGATATACAAGTTTCCGGAGAAGTATTAGTTCCCGTCTTGCACACACTGCTAAGCCGTGCGTGGGTCAGCTGCCACCGTAACCGCGACGCCCCGCCCCCCGGTGCGGGGTGTCTCCCTCTAACGTTCGACTCTGTTTTCGCCGCCTCTCCTCTCTCTACGGCCCATCACATCTACCGCTTTTGACTTTCTTCTCATCCTAACCGTCAACGCATCTCCTTACGTCTGTCCTGGTGCAGTCATCGGGAGGGTTAACCCTTCATGCAAACTGCACCTATTCTCAAGAAGAAGAAGAAGGTGTCAAACAAAACAGATAACAAAACATGTGTATGGAGCAGGTAACAAAATCAGCAGACTAACAGACGTTGTCACACCACGAACACGACTTGGCTACAGGTATATCTGGCAGTTCAGCTTGTATAGGGACCTTGAAGTAGTAAAGTGTGTGGACAATGGCATGGGGACACACACTAGTGCATTACATCTTATACTAATAAAATTAAGCCACTAGAAGTAAATCTAAACACGCTGCATGAAGTGACAAACCATCTTATTACCAAGGATAAAATATCTGAAATCCTTGCACTGTATCCATGTTTCGGTTCTAGTATATAAATGATGTATGAGACTAGCGAACAAGTAGTGTAGTGTGACGACTAATAACAAACAGCAGCTTTCCTATGACCCTGTAATACCTCCATAGCTAAAATAGTTAAGTATTTTTATTTATTTATTTATTTATTTATTTATGTATACAAGAGTTCTTACATTTTTGTACAGCCACTAGTACGCGTAGCGCTTCGGGCAAGTCCTTAATCCTATGTTCCCTGGAATACGACTGATAAAGAACTTTTGTGCCCTCTGAAATCCCTTTTGCGCTACCGCTACAGGATAACAATGGGATGCACAATAAACTAGCCAACTCTGGAGACAACAATCATGATGACAGCTATAAACTGTAAACAATAACAAATGTTAACGTGAAAAGATCATAAATAAACCAAACAGGACACGCTGATGATTAAGTACATAAAATGACATTTGATAACCTTGCATGAAGATTGCCCGAGCTTTCTCCATTAACGATATCAAAACCACTTTTTTATAAATATCCAAAGAGATGACGATCAAAATTCACAAATTTAGGCTACAATTGTTTAACATACTTTCCGGCAGTTTGTCAAAGCCTAACGGCCTTTTCATTCATCCCAAAATCTGAACAAACAGAATTCATTATCACTGCTCTCAAATGCTGGAAAACCGTGCGGAATTCTCAAGCAGTGAAGTTTGCACTGTTGAACTAGCTGATATTGTAACTATAAGGTGTGAAGGATAGATGAAATTGTTTATGTAATAATCTAATATGAGGTCTGATAAAGACCTTTTGTGCCCTCTGTAATGCTTTATGCGCTACCACTCACAGGAGAGTATGGAGTGCACAATAAACTAACCGCCTTCGGCGGCAACAATAAAAAAAATACAATAAATGAGACGCCCATCACTGGACGCTCCTTCACAGCCGCGAGGCAGGTGCCACCTCTCGCACTAATAACAATTAGGCTTCCCAGAGCCAGGTGCCACAACCTGCCACCACTGCATCTGGTATGTTATGGTGGAGTTGGTCTCCAGGCCAAAGGCAGGGAGATGATTCTCAGGGGGGGGGGGGGAATGGGGGAATTAATCTCCTGGCGATGGTTGGAGGGAAGGATGAATCTCCGGGCGAAGGTAAGGGGGAGGAACGGTGAGGGGGAAGGAAGCATCTCCAGGGCGAGGAGAGGTGTGGATGAGAGGGAGTCTCCTGGGAAGGAGAGGTGTGGATGAGGAGGGAGTCTCCTGGGAGGAGGGGGTGTGGATGAGAGGGAGTCTCCTGGGAGGAGGGGTGTGGATGAGAGGGAGTCTCCTGGGAGGAGGGGTGGGATGAGGGGAGTCTCCTGGGAGGAGGGGTGTGGATGAGAGGGAGTCTCCTGGGAGGAGGGGTGTGGATGAGAGGGAGTCTCCTGGGAGGAGGGGTGTGGATGAGAGGGAGTCTCCTGGGAGGAGGGTGTGGATGAGAGGGAGTCTCCTGGGAGGAGGGGTGTGGATGAGAGGGAGTCTCCTGGGAGGAGGGGTGGATGAGAGGGAGTCTCCTGGGGAGGAGGGGTGGATGAGAGGGAGTCTCCTGGGAGGAGGGGTGGATGAGAGGGAGTCTCCTGGGAGGAGGGGTGGATGACAAACCATCCCAGGATTGACTAGCGGAAGTTGTGGGTGAGAGGCGGGACCGGGAGAGTTGTGGCGGGAGACAGCAGCACAGCAAGCGCCCACACACACTCCAGAGGGACGCTTCATCCCACCATTACCCTTCATCTCGTATGCGCAGTGCTGGTAATTACTAGTCCAGAACACATTATCTGCAGCGTTATCAAGGAGCTGCGGTATAGTGTGTACAGCTTATCTTGATAAGCTTAATTACTGTCACAGCGAGATTGTGAGAAATTTATTTCAGCAGAACGTGGCTCGAACCAGCGTCCTGGGTACCCGCACACACACGCCTTTACCCGTAGACCACGATATGCTAAGGTAATATAATGGTTTGCTGATGGTAAATCTCATCAAAATTCCATGACCTGAAGTCATTATACAATGTTAAAGTATGTACATGTGCTTTTTTTGTATAATTTAACATGCTTGATAAGTCTTATATTGTTATAAATATTTAGCAAGTATAGGCCCATGTCCCATTACTCTAATATTATGCTAAATGTTGCAGAGTTTCCATAACTACACAATTACTACAACAATGAAATGTTGAAATATTTTGAAATGTAATACACCTGTACATTAACAACAATCATTATTACCAAAGCGGACAGCACGCTGGACTTGTGATCCTGTGTGCCCGGGTTCGATCCCGGGCACCGGCGAGAAACAATGGGCAGTTTCTTTCACCCTATTCCCCTGTTACCTAGCAGTAAAATAGGTACCTGGTGTTAGTCAGCTGTCACAAGCTGCTTCCTGGGGGTGGAGGCCTGGTCGAGGACCGGGCCGCGGGGACACTAAAGCCCCGAAATCATGTCAAGATAACGACGACAGTGGTCGCGTGCCCCCACCCCTCGACGACAGGGGCCGCGTGCCCCCCGCGACGACTAAGGCAAATGTGTGGTATTGACTGGCGCGTGGAGCCGTCCCGAGCGGCCCTACCTCAGCATGCTTCCCCAGGGAAATGCCCTTATATAAATCCACCGTCTCGTACAGCCACACAAATCCACCGTCTCATACAGCCACACAAATCCACCGTCCCAGTCCACACAAATCCACCGTCCCAGCACACAAATCCACCGTCCCAGCCACACAAATCCACCGTCCCAGCCACACAAATCCACCGTCCCAGCCACACAAATCCACCGTCCCAGCCACACAAATCCACCGTCTCAACAGCCACACAAATCCACCGTCCCAGCCACACAAATCCACCGTCCCAGCCACACAAATCCACCGTCCCAGCCACACAAATCCACCGTCTCATACAGCCACACAAATCCACCGTCCCAGTCACACAAATCCACCGTCCCAGTCATATAAATCCCCGTCATTCAGAAAATCGAAATATGGAGACACAAGGAAACACAGTGAAGCAGGCGAGCGATAATATTATGGTCCAGGCATTCAGTATGTT
>WNGS01169498.1:58021070-58046658 GCA_020271785.1 Procambarus virginalis
GTGATCCCCGGAAGCTACACAAGGTAGGTGTATCGGGAGTGGGCTCGGGGACCCACTCTTTACTTTACCCTTTATTGGGAACGCGGCTTCAACATCGGGCACAACCAGGCTAAAGCCGTCACCAGCATGGGGGCCCCAGCAGGCTAAGAGGGCCATCAGCATGGGCCTAACAGCGGCACCTGCCTGCACCATCGTGGACATGCACAATACATTAACCAACTAACCCAACATGGGTCAAGTAACTTATAAAGCCACATCTGACATACAACTAAACTATACCTTCCCTCCTCCTTCTCTTACCTTATATTATTAGTTAGGGCCAGCCGAGCCGCGCCAAGCTTCCCTCTCTTATTAGCCCCCTACACCTACGCTTCCCACCAGTCATCACCCTCCGCGGCACACTACTGCCTCTAAAGTGCTTCCCCACAGTTATCCTTTAATACCCTCACTCCCTCTTCATATTATTACATCAAGATGGTTCACATCCTCTCCTAATATCACGTCAAACATGTAACCTAACCTTCTCAAAATCTAAACCGGTTTTGGCAATTTAATTCCTAACACTCCTAAGCTCCTAACAGCCACAAATACATCTCCCATTACCAATTGATATTGCCTCTTATCATGCAGTTTTCTCTAATACGTCCACAATCTAAATACATCTTACATCAGTTTCTTCAACAACAACTGCGTCATTTACTCCACCCCATTTAATATGGGAGGACCTACTCCCTTTACTATAATCACACAATAACCGGACACACCTCTCTAGTATTCTTACCTTGACCTCCCTCACGACCCCAACCGTATAGACAAAAACCACCCAAGCCTCCAGTAACCTTACATTGGCTCTAACATTAAACCACTCGCTCATCACACCATTAACTCTCACAACCTGCATAAATGATCTCTCCAACATTTAATAACATTTGCAACCATTCCATACATGCTTACTGCTTTTGAAAAACTATTTACTCTATCATATACATTTATAATCAATCTTTCACGTGCTTTCTCCACTGGATGCCTCACCCCACACAACACAACATCTCACTGTAGATCTATTCTTATAATGCGATTCATTTTGACAACTCTGCACACGGTAATCACTCCACATAAAACTAGGAGACATGGCAGGATAAGCAACAACATTGCGGCGATGCAATAGGTACGATGAGACAGAAAACTGTCAACATCAAGGGGTCAAGACTTTTCAACTCTTCCTCTAGCACAAGGGCATCTTGTGCTAGAGGAAGAGTTCACACACCTCTCACTGTGCTCGTGAAAGAACCTGATGAACACCTCCGAAGGATACCTGATCAACCAGGCTGTGATCTTTACGTGACGCTGGGAGCAGAGGTCCAACAGCCTGGTTGACCAGATCACCAACCAGGAGGCCTGGTCAGAGACCGAGCCGCGAAGATGTTAATCCCCGGAACGAACAAGTGGTAAACAATGGGAGCAGGTAGAACAGGTATACCAGGCCTATATTGATCTTACACAAATTATATTAATTACTATTATTATTATTATATTGACCAAGAGAAGAGCTACTGCGGTTTTACAAACATCTCCCAAAGTATCACTTTGTCTGTGCCCCCCCTGCCACCATTTACCCTGTGCCCCCCCACCTTTAACCCTGTGCCCCCCCCACCTTTAACCCTGTGCCCCATGTCAACACGTTTATGCATCAGAAAGAACTTTTTCAGTGTCAAAGTAGTTAACAGCAGTGTTGTGGTGGAGGCTGACTCCATGCACAGTTTACAATGTAGATATGATAGAGTCCAGTAGGCTCTGGAACCTGTACACCTGTTGATTGACGGTTGAGAGGCGGGACCAGAGAGCCAAAGCTCAACCCCGCAAGCACAATTAGGCGAGTACGCTGCATGAAGCAAAACCCATTACTCGTCAAGCAGAACCCCATTACTCATCAAGCAGAACCCCATTACTCATCAAGCAGAACCCCATTACTCATCAAGCAGAACCCCATTACTCATCAAGCAGAACCCCATTACTCATCAAGCAGAACCCCATTACTCATCAAGCAGAACACATTACACATCAAGCAGAACACCATTACACATCAAGCAGAACACCATTGCACATCAAGCAGAACACATTACACATCAAGCAGAACACCATTACACATCAAGCAGAACACCATTGCACATCAAGCAGAACACATTACACATCAAGCACAACACCATTACACATCAAGCAGAACACATTACACATCAAGCAGAACACCATTACACATCAAGCAGAACACATTACATATGAAGCGAAGTCAATTATACATTTAGCAAAACCAATTACACAGGGCGCCAAACCAACTACACAATCAGCAAAAGGATTTACGTTCACCAAGGTAATTGGTTCTTCAACTCCAGCCAATCACCAATGTCTTCACCCCCTTAACATTACCCCCACATAATACCTCCATTACCTTTTACCCAACAGTCTCCTTATTCCACTTTCAACATTTTTTAAATGCCTTTCAGCATAAAAAATCATATTTAGTTCCTAATTTCTTACTTAATCTGGTTAATTAATCTTCAGATCTTTTATTCTCATCATACAACTACTTCCTCATCTCCTCTTTCCCCTTCAGTTTGACTTCAGAAAATCCACTTCATTTTCTTGTCATTGGCTACTCCTCTCACTTTCGCATTCCACGGGGGCAACATGCCATGTGTCTGATAGTTTGATCAACACCATCTCAGCAATCGCAATATCTCCTTTATTGCATCTTCGGGAGGCAGCATTCTGTCTTAACACTCCTCTCCCCCCCCCTCTTTCTCCTCCAGTTATACCTCTTTATCATTTTAATTACATTTTAAAGTTATCTTTCACCCCTGTTCCCTCCCAGTGTGAATCAATGTGTATACTTTACCCTACCAAAACAAAATCTACATCATCCCTCCTAACCAATCGAAGCAGATTGAAAATGTACCCCTTTAGAAGTATAAAGTTTTTATGGTGCATTTTAGTATGAGGGAGATCCACAAGTTGCTACTAATAACACAAAAATAAATCAACCCATTCAATGAATTTGTTACGTACATAAGCAACCTCAAGTACAAGTATTACTCTACACTGATATTCTACAAGCGCACCAAGTGCAAGGCATATGTTTCACAAGTACAATTGGTTAGCTCTTTAATCTACCAATGGGAGCCGCTGCTAACCAAATATAAGAACTGCTCGTGTGATCAGCCCAGGGGCGGACTGGGAGCCCAAACTGCCCGGGCAAACACCTAATAGGCCTAATTATAGGCCCATTAATGTAGCCTATAATTCTAGCAAGCGCAGAGGCCACATAGGGATATTTTGAAGCCAAATGAAGGTGGGTATTGGTACATATAATATTATGGACTTCCCTACAAACACAACGTAACAGTCCCTATGATTCCCCCTTGTTACAACTTGTAATAAAGTTGTTACATCTTCTTATATAACGTTTTTATAATGTATTAGAATTTTGTTACAACTTGCTATATTGGTTGTTACAACTTGTTAGGTGTTAAACCTTGTTGGAACGTTGTTTGATCGATGTTCAACAAACAACATCGTTGTTTGATCGTGTGTTTGGCGGGTTCATCTAATTGGCTTATAATTCAAAAACTAGATGTGCGCTATTTTAATACCTAACGCCTAGAATTAAGAACAAGACATAGAAATAAGAACAAGACATAGGAATAAGAACAAGACATAGGAATAAGAACAAGACATCCAACATATATACTTCGTGTTAGAGAACTCAGAGGAACCTACAAAGCTCTTAGTCAGCCCTGAATGAGCAAGTGGAAGATAAAAGTCAAGTAATTGTGTATGGTCTGAAACAACAGTATGTCCACTTTCTTCAAGAACCCAATGGGTTTTATAGTGGTCATTTTTGTACATTTCTGTAAGACTCGTACCCAAAATTGGCTTAAATGTATCTTGGAGATCTTATTACTTATCTCTTCGATAATGACCTGAAAAATATTTAATCAAAACTTATGAAACTTGCATAGCATTAATCTCCGATTTCAAATATTCACATTCTTGGAGAAATTATTAGAAAGCTTTGAAAATAAAAAAAACAAAAATGCACTTAGGGTAGGCTATATAAGCACTGACAGGCAACTGGTTGCGTCCCACCATTAACCCGTAAAACTACATTAATTTAACTATTACTAACGACTATTAATTATTACTACTTTTTACCGTTTACTATTAACACGTAAACCACACTACCCGTGAATGTAGTTTACACATTAATAGAAAATACAACCGGTTACGTGACCATGGGTTAGGCTACGGTAATTAGGTTAGGCTTCGTCGGGTCGGGCTACAGTAGGTTAGCATGTTCAGGTTAGCCACAATTTCACATGATGATCGGATAGGTTATCTGGACTCGATTCGGTTAAGCTAAATTAAAAAAAATAATAATAATAACCCCGGTGCCAGGTAGTCCACAGAGCCACATTTCAGAACTATGGCTTCTCGCATAAGCGTTCAATTGTTTTTTAATACTTGGATATTAAGTCATCGGGTTAATAATTTGAGTTAAAAAAATATATTGAGTGTTATGAAATTTGGGCATGATGAAGCCGTCATTCCACGTTTGCTCACCTTTAACCACCTTGCCTCTATTCTCAGCCAAAATTACTTTTAAATCAGTTTAGCTACATTCTAATAACTACTTTGAAAAATTTAATCGCTGCATAAACTACGTTATATATATTTATGTTTTTATTAAAAAAATTAATGCAGTTTGCGCGGAGAAAGAATACAAAATATTTATTACATTTTTTTAAGTTCAGACTGTTCTATTTGAAAAGTTTGAGACATCGATCTTTTCCAGATGTTTTTCCATGAAGCTTTAACTCCAAAAATCTTTAATAAGCACATGTAGAAAGTATAAAAAAAAATCGAAATAGTTTAAACAACATACGAGGTTTTAAGTCAATATTTTTTATATAATTTAAAGGAAAACTTCCGAAATTTACTGTTTGCCGAACTCGCTTTGTTAATAATAATGAGCACCACATAATGATTAATACAAACACGATTAAAGACTTAGGTTTTCTCCGTGATTTTCAGAGAGTCTTGGCGAATTTGATACCTCGCAGAGTATGTGGGCCTGCGGGCCGCTCCAAGCAACAGCCTGGTGGACCAAGCTCTCACAAGTCGAGCCTGGCCTCGGGCCGGGCTTGGGGAGTAGAAGAACTCCCAGAACCCCATCAGCCAGGTATCCAAGTCAGTACGACACCAAGTACCAATGAAATGACTGCTGAATGAACACGAACCGTCTCAATATTTCTTACGTTTTCTTCACTGTCGAGGGAAGTTAAAAAATTAACTCGCCAAAGTTCATTTTTACACTTGTTTGTTGTCTGACGCCTGGGGATGCGTTTCGCAAGGTGCATCTTACATTTTTAAAGACAATGTTTGATGACAATGATGACAATGATTTCCACGGCCTATAAAACTGAGGAAAGAGTTCTGAAAGATATTAAAAAAAGGAACGTTATCCCCAGACACCAATCAGAAGATGCAACTAACAATTTACTACAAAAACAAGAAGACCGAAAACTTGCTTATGAAAAACTCTCCAGACACCAAGCAAAACGCCTAAAGAGAGAGAGCAACGTCGTCTATGCCTCCCCATGCCCACTTGGGGACTATCGGCCCCAATGATCTCAGTATATAGGCAAGACAACAACGTCTCTAGGCGATTAACAACGCACAAACAACAGGGCTCTATCAAGGAACATATAATCTCCACAAACAACCAGATCATCACCAGAGACATCTTAGCAAGCAACACTGAGATAATCGACAGATATAACGACAGCAGGAGACCGGACATCAGCGAGGTACTACATGTCCAGATCAGCAATCAACAACCAGCTAAACACAAAAACATTCTACCCACTAAAACCCAAAGCCAACGCGGACACAGCATCCAATGGTCCTATTAATACCCCCTGATCCATTTATAAATTGAAATGGATTGGAGCAAGGATGGAGCTACATGATGAACAATGAGTCATTGAATTGACCCATTGTTCCATTTATTCACTGATGTATTTAATACCCGCTTGTTATGGCATTCATCCACCACCTCACCCAAAGAGTATATAATCCGATGTTAAACACGGCAGAACACTGATACAGGACCGTTCCTGTGCCAGGTAAGTCCACTACAGACTCACCATAGCTCGTACTACTTGGAACTTGTTCCGAGTAGCTGAATCTATAACAACAACAACACGGCAAAAACCTAGAGGTCTACACCAACCCCACCATAACTGGTACAGCCAGCCCTACAGGGCTGAAAACCACCATGAAGACCCCTATCCATTGCCAGATCTCTAATATTAGCTATTGATCCAGATAATAGCTCCAAAGAGCCTCCACTTACGGGCTCACCATAGCCCGTGCTACTGGAACTTCTTGTTCTGAGTAGCTGAATCTAAAATAACAACAACAACACGGTAAAACTGCCTTTGAAAATGTAAGGTGCATCTTGCGAAATGCATCCCCAGGCGCCCGACTACAAAAAAGTGTAAAAATAAACTTTTGGAGAGTTAATTTTTCAACTTCCATCAACAGTGAGGAAAAACGCAAGACTATCGAGAAGATTCGTGTTAAAGTCATTAATCTTACCCTTTCGGTTATATTCAACAACATATATTTGCAAGAAAGATTGCTACCAAAACCAATATATATATATATATATATATATATATATATATATATATATATATATATATATATATATATATATATATATATACATATATATATATATATATTATAGAGGGTACCACCTCTGGTGCCAATGTGGGGACCCATAGCCTCGGAGAAGAAAATAAAACGTATTCAGAGGAGATTCTCACTGAACACTATATATATTATATATATATATATATTGGAAATGAATGTGTAAGCCTACACATTCATACAGCTTACTATTTACAGCATAAAAAATCTATAATCACAGCTCAGACGCAAGCTAGAGGAGAACACTGGGTGTATGAGACAACACAGTGGGCAGCTCAGTAGCACAACGGCGGCACTGGCCCGGCCGTCTCCACACCTAACACCCATGTTGCCAGGTGGGTCCAGGCGGCCCTATCTGCCCCCAGGACCAGCCCACTACAGGCAGCGTCTCGTCTACACAGGCTACAACAATAGTCCTAACACACTAGAGCCAATGTTCCTTTAACCCGGACAAAATTACTTCAGAGCACCGCTTGGGCTGTATGGCTGGAAAACAGTACAATCCACTAATACTATGTCGTCGAATGTTAGCTGAAAAGGTCGCGGCAAGCTAAAATCATTTCTTACACCCGAGCGACTGCCACCCACCGATTTGTCCAGTATCACAGCTCTCGCGCATATTGTCATATATGAACCTGAAAGTCTATAGAGTTGGGGATCAATGTATAAAAATGGAAGGAGGGGAATGTAAAGAATAATTCCTACTACCCTACTGTCTGCGACACGCCACCACCAGATTATCTGTGCCACATGATGGCAATGTGGAGCCCCCATCGCGATGAGTGTGGAGGCCCCCCATCGCGATGAGTGTGGAGGCCCCCCATCGCGATGAGTGTGGAGGCCCCCCATCGCGATGAATGTAGTGCCACATCACGATGAATGTAGAGCCACATCGCTATGAATGTAGTGCCACATCACGATGAATGTAGAGCCACATCGCTATGAATGTAGAGCCACATCACGATGAACGTGGAGTCAAATGATGATGAATGTGATGAGTGTCGAAGAGGATTAGTTTCTGTGTATGTCACCAGGTATCAATCACACTGTCCACAAAGCGTAAATTAAATTTCTTTTTATGTAGTAAGAAACGGCCAGTTCGCCATTTTAAAATATTTATCCAACCCGTCCTCGAGTCAAGTCTATTACATCCAGCGGATGACCCCATACACACGTTCATAATTTTTTACATGTTCTTCATTTAAAACGGGAATTTTCTTATATATGAATTGATATTATAATAGCATATTGTGCACATACAGGCATAGGTTAGGTTAGGTGTTTAAGTTCTTTCGGTGATTATTTGTATTTGATGAACGTGGGTGAAGCATTTATGGCGTTGTGATTCTAGCAAATTCGTCAGTGAAGCACTTGTTCCGGAAGTGTTCGGACGAAATCAGTTGTGAGTCTTGTGTAACTGTTTTCATTCATAAACAGCTGGGGTTTGGCGGGTGAATGGAATCACTTTTGGGTCTGTTAGGAGGACGGGATGATTTATGGGTGTGCTCCCGTGGTCCGATTTTTTCCGAGACATGAACTGTTAGTGAAAACGTTTCAGATTGTCCTCCAAAGATCCAAAAGTGATTCCGCGCACCCGCCAAACCCATTATTTATGAATAAAAAACTTTACACACGACTCTGATTTNTATATATATTATATATATAATATTATATATAAGGTGTGAGTGCGCTCGCGCACGTGTATGTGCGTGCATGGGCTGTGCGCGCGTGAATGTGCGTGCATGAGTGTACACGGTAGTGTGTGTGGTGGAGACGCAAGGAGGCGGGTTATCGATCACGGTAGCTGACTCACTGCCTGCTCCTCGTGGTGGCCGCGAACACCCCCGCGCTCTCCCACATCTACCTTGCGGTTACCTTGCCAGGATTCCGGGCTTAGCATCCCCACGGCCCGGTCCTCGACCAGGCCTCCTCGTTTGGGCGAGGGCAGGCCCGCCCCTCCCACCGGAGGCAGGCAGGCAGGCAGACAGGCCCGCCCCTCCCACCGGAAAGTTCTGTTTAAGGCAGTCCCGTCCCACGGAGGCAGGCAAGTAGGCCCGCCCGCCCGTCCGTCCCCCACTGGAGGCAGGCAGACAGGCCTGCCCGTCCCACACCGGCGCCAGGCAGACAGGACCGCCCATCGGAGGCAAGCAGGCAGGCAGGCCCGCCCGTCCCCCACCGGCACCAGGCAGACAGACAGGCCCACCCGTCCCATTGGGAGGCAGGAGGCTCCAACTACTGGAGTTTCTCAGCGTGGTTGTGACACGGTGGGCAGGAAGGGAACCCATGTACACTGCGTTAGTGTCAACTGTCTGCCTTCCTAACTCCTGCAGTGTGTTCACTACCATCCTTAAGGTCTTAGTGTACCTCTAGGTCATGCCGGCCTTTAACGGGCGTGGCCCTTTCCAAAACCAGAATTCTGTCAGTTTATTCTTGTGACATGCACGAGTACCTCCGACGTCGTGATCACGTCTTCTTGAGTTCGTCTTTTTTCTAATCTAGCATCAACTACTTATTTTCTTGGTTCCAAGAGGAGTCCTTCGTCAAAGTTGGAGATTTTCTGTTTGTGAAGAACCTGTTTTGGCACCGTAGTACTGGTTTAGCTAGCACGATACCTGGTTGATGGGGTTTTGGGAGTTCTACTCCCCAAGCCCGGCCCGAGGCCAGGCTTGACTTGTGAGAGTTTGGTCCACTAGGCTGTTGCTTGGAGCGGCCCGCAGGCCCACATACCCACCACAGCCCGGCTGGTCCCGAACTCCTTGGAGGAATAAATCTAGTTTCCTCTTGAAGATGTCCACGGTTGGTCCTCATTATGTTGGTATTATGTTTAAGGTCCTCATTTTTACCGTACCTGAGTACCTGGAATTTATCACTGTTAAACGAGGCTTGTTCTAGATGATATCTAGATTACCGAAGAGTATGCTTATATTTCCCAGTTGTAGACACGTCGTTGATGTTAGCGTGGGGTTTGGCCGATCGATCACTGTGTTGTCCCATCAAGGTCATTTCATCATCGCTATTCCAGTTCTCTCACTTCCAACCACTCTCTCAGATCGTCAACTTCCTAATCCAATCTTAATTGTTTGTATTTGTTTGGGACTTACCTTCAACACCCAAGTGTTTGGTACCTTCTATGGCTTAAGTCGTCCTGGTTGATACCTGCTTGATGGGGTTCTGGGAGTTGTTCTACTCCCCAAGTCCGGCCCGAGGCCAGGCTTGACTTGTGAGTTTGGTCCACCAGGCTGTTGCTTGGAGCAGCCCGCTGGACCACATATCCACCATAGCCCGGTTGGTCCGGCACTTTTTTTTCATCAAACAATCTAGTTTTCTCTTGAAGATGTCCACGGTTGTTCCGGCAATATTTCTTATGCTCGCTGGGAGGGTGTTGAACAACCGCGGACCTCTGATGTTCATACAGTGTTCTCTGATTGTGCCTATGGCACCTCTGCTCTTCACTGGTTCTATTCTGCATTTTCTTCCATATCGTTCATTCCAATACGTTGTTATTTTACTGTGTAGATTTGGGACCTGGCCCTCCAGTATTTTCCATGTATTTTCCGGTGGCTGAGCGGACAACACTGGACGCGTGATCCTGTGGTCCCGGGTTCGATCCCGGGCGCCGGAGAGAAACGATGGGCAGAGTTCTTTTTCACCCAGATGCCCCTGTTACCTAACAGTAAATAGGTACCTGGGAGTTAGTCAGCTATCACGGCTGCTTCCTAGGGGTGGAGGCCTGGTCAAGGACCGGATCGCGAGGACACTAAAAGCCCCGAAATCATGTCAAGATAACCTCAAGATAAGATAGCTTTGAGACGATCCCAATAATTTAGGTGCTTTATCGCGTCTATGTATACCGTATAGACGGCACGGAGTGTGTTGCAGCCATCTTGTAGAACAGTGCAGTCCTCCCTTCTTGTTATCAATTGTAATACATGAGGAATACTATGGGTTGGTGGAGTGAGCCTTGTGGAGCTGGTCTTGTGGACTCTTTCCCATCTCCACGCCCGCCCTCCCTCCCTCCAACCCTCACTCTGGCTCCCTACCTTCTGATGGCTACCTGTTTAGCCACTGGTGCTAACCCGCCTATTTTCAATCCCAACACATGTCTCCTGTAGGGCCTGCCAAGTAGGCCTCCTGGCACCTCCCCCTCACCATCCTAAGTAATCCTTAAATAGAGCTGTTAAGCATGCTATGTCCATTTAAGCATACTCTGTTACTAGATAATTTTATCAATAAATAATGTGAAAATACTTGTCTTTAACGTCCCTTGTTTTGTTTACCCCCGTGTCTAACTTCTTTCTCTTCCCTGTTGTGAGAGCCAACACCACCAAGTTCCTGTCATTCAGCTCACACAGTGATATGAAGTCGGGCATCGCTATGCTGTCTTCCCTCATCTACTTCCATTAATACCAAAGACCAGACATAGAAAGCACAAAACAAGATTACACAGGCGAGCACAGGACACACACACACACACAAAATTTGCCAAAATTATGAGAAGGATTAAGACAGAGGAGGACTGCTTGAGGCTTCAAGAAGACCTAGACAAACTGAAGGAATGGTTAAACAAATGGTTGTTAGTTTAACCCAAGCAAATGTAATGTAATTAAGATAGGTGTAGGGAGCAGGAGGCCAGATACAAGGTACCAGCTGGGAGATGAAATACTCCAAGAGCCAGAGAAAGAAAAAGACTTGGGGGGGGGTTGATATCACACCAGACCTGTCTCCTGCAGCCCATATCAAGAGGATAACATCAGCGACATATGCCAGGCTGGCCAACATAAGAACGGCATTCAGAAACTTGTGTAAGGAATCATTCAGAACTTTGTATACCACATATGTTAGGCCAATCCTGGAGTATGAAGCCCCAGCATGGAGTCCATATCTAGTCAAGGATAAGACCAAACTGGAAAAGGTTCAAAGGTTTGCCACCAGACTAGTACCCGAGCTGAGAGGTATGAGCTACGAGGAGAGACTACGGGAATTAAACCTCACTTCGCTGGAAGACAGAAGAGTTAGGGGGGACATGATCACCACATTCAAGATTCTCAAGGGAATTGATCGGGTAGATAAAGACAGGCTATTTAACACAAGGGGCACACGCACTAGGGAACACAGGTGGAAACAGTGCCCATATGAGCCACAGAGATATTAGAAAGAACTTTTTAGTGTCAGAGTGGTTGACAAATGGAATACATTAGGAAGTAATGTGGTGGAGGCTGACTCCATACACAGTTTCAAGTGTAGATATGATAAAAGCCCAATAGGCTCAGGAACCTGTACACCTGTTGATTGACGGTTGAGAGGCGGGACCAAAGAGCCAGAGCTCAACCCCGCAAGCACAACTAGGTGAGTACAACTAGGTGAGTACACACGGCTGAGCGGTGGTTGAGCAGATATCACGCTGGACGCGTGATCTTGTAGTCCGGGGTTCGATTCCGGGCGCCGGCGAGAAACAATGGGCCGAGTTTCTTTCACCCTGATGCCCCTGTTACCTAGCAGTAAATAGGTACCTGGGAATTTGTAAGCTGTCACGGGCTGCTTCCTGCGGTATGTGAGGAATTTTTTTAGTAGTTAGTAACAGTTGATTGACAGTTGAGGCGCAGGGCGAAAGAACAGAGCTCAATCCCCGCGAACACAACTAGGTGAATATACACGCACACACACAATGTGGGGCTGGTGGCTGAGTGGACAGCACTCTAGACTCGTGGACCTAGGGACCGGGGTTCGATCCCTACAGCCGGCAAAAACAGATAGGCACAGTTTCCTTCACCCTGATGCTTCTGTTACCTAGCAGTCAATAGGTACCTGGGAGTTAGACAGCTGCTACGGGCTGCTTCCTGGGTGTGCGCGCGTGGAGAGGGGGGGGGGGTGGCTGAAGTTAGTAACAGTTGATTGACAGTTGAGAGGCGGGCCGAAAGAACAGAGCTCAATCCCAGCAAGCACAACTAGGTGAACACCCATCCACCCACCAGCCGGAGACAGACTCGAGGCTTTATCATGGAGGAACACCCGCGTACCAAGGCAAACCTGTCATTATCAACTGATTAATGACATACAGAGAGCGTGTGCTAATTAATGACCGTCCTTCATGTACTGGCCACAGCGGTGAGGGAGGCGGCCTTGGGGTACTCTGGGCTGCTGGTGGGGGGGAGGGGAGGAATACTGGGCTCCGTACGCCCGCCAGGGACCTAGACGTCACGGACACTAAGGTCGGGGCCCGGCGTTACAGGACAGGTAAGGTCTCCACGGGCCCCCAAGCCCAGCGCCTCAATGCTCCACCTCGTGAGTGGTAGTGTATTGTGCACCCCATACTCATCCCGTGAGCGGTGGTGTATTGTGCACCCCATACTCATCCCAGCTAGAGCAACAAGGATTACAGAAGGCACAAAAGGTCTTAATCAGACCTCAGTGGACTTTTCAGCATCAACAATTACATCTAATTTGCGCATCTTGTAATATCAGCTAGTTAAGGCATTGTTTTCATTACAATATCTCTGCATTTACACTGATGCGAGGTCTTTTGCTAATACATAAACAATGTGATATGGTGAATCAGCAAATAATAGATCAGCTAGTTCCTGTTTGCACTAGTCACTTCGAACTAATGAGGATCAGTCTCAACAAGTTACGCGTGCTACCTGGGTTTGAAGACTTCTGGTCAGACGGAACAACTTGAAATGTTATGCTCCTTAAGACGTTATAACTGGGTGATTTTTCCTTTAGTGGGAAGTGTATAACGTCTTTGATTTGGCCATACAGTAGGTGCATTTACGGCCCAAGTATCCGAAGGGAACTATCAAGGGGAAAGCACCAAGCCATTGCGACTATATAGCACTTGGAAGGGGTCAGGATGAGGATTTAGGATGGGACGGGGGGGGGGGGTTGCCCAACCACTATTCGGTCGGGGATTGAACGCCGACCTTCATGAAGCGAAACCGTCGCTCTACCGTCCAGCCCAAGTGGTTGGGTCCCCATGTATCCCAGAGTGAGGATGTTATCGCCGGTATGCTGTAGAAGGGAAGACAGCGAGGGCAGGTCCCGCCCTCGTCCAGTACCCGTGTAGTGGCGTGACCAACCTGTTCTCTTACAAATTACGTCTGAATTTGGTCGTTTGCCCGTATGGCCGAAAATGAACGTAATTTGAAAATGAACAAAAAAAATTAAAATTAATTTGAGGTTTTATTTATTCCAAAACAGCAAGTTAAGGGTCCTCTGGTAGGTTAGGAGGGCAGAAAATCTCGTAAAGTTTCAAAACGTCATGAAAAACGTTAACTGAAAGTTTTCTCTCCTAACCTTACCAAGTAAGCCGGAAAACTCAAACAGAAAACAGGAAAGTAAATCACTTTCGTGAGCCGATTTCATTTTAAATTTTATTATTATCAACATCTTTATTGACAAAATTAATTGCAATTTTGCCTAATCTGAGGATTTCGATTAAGTCTTATTAAAGTGAGGATAATGCTGGCATTCACTGTCACGCAGGACAGAGGGTCATACACAAGACAATAGGTCTAAACTCCATAGTGCACATACGGGCGAAAAGCTATGTTATTTTTAAGAGTATGGGTTGGCCAATGACCTGCTTCCCTCGACACTTGTCTTCCTGCTGTACACCTTGACACACTCGCCCACTTCCGCTCTAAATACCAATGTTCAGAAAGCTTCAATAAGTGGCAGCATGCGTCCACGTATGACCATGTTATGAAGCTGGACAAGTGAATGCTAGATGGTGTCTTGTCCTCTACCATAACACAAACAAAAATCATCATTTTGTGTAAGGAAAGCATTGTGGATAGCAGCCGATATTAGGAGAGGATTTAATGTTGTTAAGGAACCCAAATTAAACTGCGAACTTATCCCCGACTTCTAATTACCACATCAAACTGTGGTTAATTACCATCGACAGTAACCGGAAGATGCGGCTAGTCAAGGCAACAAGTCTAATCGCAGCAACTTTACCAGGATGAAGGGACCAGTGAGGGGGGTACTGTGGGGGGAGGGGTACTGTGGGGGGGAGGGGTACTGTGGGGGGGAGGGTACAGTTTACAGTAGGGGGGGGAGGGTACTGTGAGGCATGCAACTCGCCAACAACCCGAGTTTCATGACACCACGCACGTGTCATCATGACCTAATTAATTTAGCCAACACGCGGGGCACCTGCTGCGTGGTGTTAAGTGCGTGACCGAGCTCCACCCGCCTGTACAAAACAAAATCACATCAACTTCCGATTTGTTGAAATGGCGAACTACATATTGTAATAATTAACATGTTAGCCAAGTGTCATGCTAAGGCAGGTACCAATACATCCGAGTCCGTCATCTGTCATCCTACACCCCATCATCTGGTTGTGGCGTCATCTGTCATCCTACAACACCTGGTTGTGGTAGTACCAGTAGTAACTACCACTACCAGCGTACATATATTGACGTGACAGGCAATTACAAAGTAAAAATCGGCACTATTTAATTTGGACAATCTGAAAAAGGTTTCGTATTGATGTTTTAAAGAAAACTTAACCGAATCTTCCTAGGCCTAATTACCGCTATACGAGGCCTAATATAGTACATATATGTGCTATACTTGGCCTAGGAATATTTAAGTTTGGTTATTAGCTTTATTTTTTCGGAGTCTATAAAGTGGATAGTACCTATTTCTACTATCTAATTGTCCATTACGTCCACGTATGTACCATGGTCCACATAGCTGCAAAAAGTACTTTCTAAATAAATTAAATAGGAGCTGCCTCGTATGGGCCAATAGGCCTTCTGCAGTGCCTTTGTTCTTATGTTCTAATAGGAGGATGGGTTGCACTCCACCTTAACCCAGAGCAGGTGAGGGCATTAACCCAGAGCAGGTGAGGGCATTAACCCAGAGCAGGTGAGGGCATTAACCCAGAGCAGGTGAGGGCATTAGACTGTGTTTCCTCTTTACCGTCCTTATTCTATTATTAACTGACTGTAGTCTATAAGAATTATGGAATTGATGCTGCCCAAATAACTTTCGTACAATTTTCAATCCATATTTTTATACACATTTCCTCTTTGTTTGTGCGACCTCTGAAGGAGAGCAGTTCCGGTGTTTGAATACTGCGGCACCTGTGCCATCCCGCCCACAGTCTGGGGGGGGGGGCGATTCTCATAAAATCATTCATGGCAGGAAGACCCACACCCTGAGCCACCTTGTGTAACAATATAGTCGTGCGTGGAGCTGTTATCATTCATGCTGAGACTGGCACTCAAGATATTCGATCCCATACATCTCTGCTCAAATACAGAATACATTAGGCTGCTGCTGCTGCTAAACAGTGTGGCACCACGGCATCTTAGGTGACTATAACAAGCACAACCGTAGTATACACGGTTATGTTGTACAGAGAAGCGTTGCTGCCATACTGGAAACTGTTAACACTAGTGTTGAGTACAGGAGGAGCTACTCATTCACTGATACGAGAAAACACAATTGGTTGGCAATGATCGGGTGAAGGACCTTTAATCTTTAGCTCAATGTAGCCACCACACAACATTGACATGTAGCACAGCATGCCCATTACAACACTCATACGTGTTAATACAGGCACTGGCAGCCCATGATAACCAATGGCTCAGTTTTAAAAATGGCTGGACGGTAGAGCGACGGTCTCGCTTCATGCAGGTCGGCGTTCAATCCCGACCGTCCAAGTGGTTGGGCATCATTCCTCCCCTCCCCCCACCTCCCGTCCCATCCCAAATCTTTATCCTGATCCCTTGTGTTATAAGGGATATAGAGTCGAAATGGTTTGGCGCTTTCCCCCGATAGTGCCCTTCCCTTCCGTTTTAACAACGGGACCAGAGAAGTGACTTAATTAAGAGTGGGCGTCTTGGAGTGCCTCCACACTGGCTGTGGCAACAACAGTCCGTCAGTCATCTGGCCGTCACCGAGAGACCCCGTTTAAGTTACCATAACCACCATTTACTATCACTGAAAATACTCCGTTCAGCTCACTCATATTCATCACCGTGACGCAGGCGAGAACAAGGCGCTCCTGTCTAGAGTTAACAGTTCTTTTCGGCAAATGTTCTTCCTCTAAATAGGATTAATCCAAAATGAGGCTGGACTGAGCCGCACTGGACGTTACTTCCGGCGACTCCAAAACCAGACGAGTGTCTCGCGTGGCTACAAAACGAATGCTGCAAATTATGCAACTGCAAGAAGGATAATATTGCAGTAAGAGCAGCTGACATGTCTGCAGTTAATACGAGTGCGCACACCATCCACCAAAGTGGTCTTTATTTCGCTAACATCGTGAAACTGTGTGGTAGCAAACTGTGCTGCCGGTTAAATGGTTACAAAGTTCGATATGTGACGTGGTAATATACTCCTCAAGTATTACCCTTCAAGTGTGTGAGAGAGAAGAAAGAAAGAGAGAAAGAAAGAGAAAGAGAGAAAGAAAGANGTTCCAAATGAGCAATGGTCTGAGGAAGCTGGAGACGCAGAGGAGCCGGGGGAAACGTTACGAAACACATCTTAAGTGTAAGTACTCACCTATTGTACTCACCTATTTGTGCTTGCGGGGGTTGAGCTTTGGCTCTTGGTCCCGCCTCTCAACTGTCAATCAACTGGTGTACAGATTCCTGAGCCTACTGGGCTCTATCATATCTACATTTAAAACTGTGTAGAGTCAGCCTCCACCACCTCACTGCCTAATGCATTCCATTCGTTAATACTCTGACACTGAAAAATTCCTTCTAACGTCTCTGTGGCTCATTTGGGTACTCAGTTTCCACCTGTGTCCCTTGTTCGCGTCCCACCAGTGTTGAATAGTTTATCCTTGTTTACCCGGTCGATTCCTCGAAGGATTTTGTAGGTTGTGATCCTGTCTCCCCTTACTCTTCTGTCTTCCAGTGTCGTAGGTGCATTTCCCGCAGCCTTTCCTCGTAACTCATGCCTCTTAGTTCTGGGACTAGTCTAGTGGCATACCTTTGGACTTTTTCCAGCTTCGTCTTGTGCTTGATAGGTACGGGTTCCATGCTGGGGCCGCATGAGTGAGTGAGTGAGTGAGTGAGTGTGTGGTGTGTGTGTGTGTGTGGGTGTGTGTGTGTGTGTGTGTGGTGTGGGGTGTGTGTGTGTGTGTGTGTGTTTTGCGAGTAAGTGAAGCACATAACACACAAAACACATGTATGGTATCGTTAAAAGTCAAATGCCATCATAAAGACTAATTTGGAACAAAGCTTGCAAAGGATAAAATATCCGACTCGCTCAATGAAATTAGTCAAAAAAGCTGAGCCCAGCAGTAGCCGCGTCCTAGTTGAGCAGACCACCAACCAGGAGGCCTGTTAGAGTGCAACAATATTCCACGCTAGAGAGCACAAGTGTCTGAAAAAGTATCATTGATATGGCATCCCTTGTTTGGAAGGTCCTTGTTATCCCAACCTGTCATTTTTCTTGCAGTCGTGACAACTACTTTATTGTGTCCTGTAAAGGTAAGGTCTTCTGACATGATTACTCTAGATCTTTTACATTGCTTTCTCGTTCTATAGTGTGATTTGATTCAATTTTACACATGGCTTCAGTTTATAATTTTATTTTTTACCCTAGCGCAGAAGCGGAACTTATTTTCATGATCATATTATTATTTGTGGCCCATTGAAAGACCTAATTTACATCCGATTGGAGGTTTGCCGTGTCTCTATATTGTCTACTCGCATGAAAACCATGGGACATTTGTCGAAAGTTTTTGCAGTGTGTATATTACATCTGCGTTTTGCTCGTCTCCCATGCACCCTAGGCCATGTCATAGTGATCTAGCAACAGAGGCAGGAGCGCCCTGTTCTGAACCCGTGTTGTACAGGTTATGGAGATGTTGTGATTCCATGTGAAATGAATCTTACCTTCTTAACACTCTTTCAAGAATTTTATATTGAGTGAAGTAAAGCTATTGGTCTATAATTTTTGGCATCTGCTTTACAACCTCCTTTGGTAAGTGGCGCGATCTCTGCTGATTTAAGTATGCCAGGGATGCCGCCAGTATCTGACTCATCTGCAAAAGATGTTTGTGGCCTGTGATAGTGTGTTCTGCACTTCTGATGAATACAGAATTCTAGGAGTCAGGGCCTGGTGCAGAGCGCATGGCATGCTGTCTATGGCTACTACAAAGTCCAGGGGGGTTCGGATGACAGCTGATGTGTGGTTCCATGTTGGTGTCCCATTCATGACGAATTCATTTAGATCAGCGACCATCAATGTGGTCAGCGGTTCACTGAACACAGTCATACTGAAGCCTCATATTTCCCTCATTTCTTTGTTGTCATCTGTGAAAGTTTCCTCGCCCTTGCGCAAGGGCCCAATGCTGGATGCAGCTTTTGTTCTTGTATACGACGAATAAGTGTTTCTGGTTCGTCTCTCTCTGACTTATGGCCGCTGCTCCCTTTGTCTTCTTGGATTGTATATGATTCTCTCAGCTTCAGCTCCATCATTTCTATTTCCCTTCACAGTTTCTGGTCGGTGTTGGGAAAGTGTTGAGCGTCTGAGATGTTCTGCTGTTGTTGTCTTCGCCTACATAGGGAGCGTCGTTCTCCTTCCAGTTTGTATCTTTTCTCACGTTTCTTAGTGGTATATGTCGTCTACACGTTTCTAGTGCCACAGCCCTACCTGGGTGGGCGTGCCACACCACCGGGCTAAGCAACCACCTACCTGGGTGAGCGTGCCACCATCCACCACCCACCTACCTGTCACCATGAGCGGACAAGAGGTGAGGGAGGGGGGAGGGGAGAGTGGGGCGTCTACCCGCCACTCACCACGCTGGGTAATAACGCACTAACCTCCCATCACCATCGCGTCAGCTATTCAGTTCAAGGTCAACGCCACAAGACACGCAACACTTGCTCTTGACTCATACCTACTCCACCGTCCCACATTCCTTTATTACTTTATGCAATATGGGGCTCCGGAACCGCCCCCCTTCCCTAGGGTAGTGTCTTGTTGCCTCCTACTACTATGGGGGTTAATTTACAGAAATATTCGTCAGCTTCTCGGTGGGTGAGGGGACTGGTGGGAGCCACATCATGACAACCTGCCAAGTGATAGGAGGGGGCTGGGGGGGGGGGATGTGTAGAGGGGCTGTCACACTTGGTGATGTCTGCCACGTGGCAGGCTGGTAGGCACCGAGGGAGGGGGGGATGGTTGTGGTTGCGTGGTAGGCTTTCTACCAGGTCCGTGGCTATTCGTATATAATGCTAGCCATTGTGTACAACTTTTCTTCTGCCTTACAAGGACAGCATTAGAGGTGTGTTGCCCTACACAAAGTGTAGTGGGCTCCTCACCACTCAATCACATAATGAAATGAAGTGCTTTTCATACTATAATTCAACCACATAGTACTTGAGTACGCCAGTAAACCCAGTATTCAGATAATATTTACAAAGTTCAGCACATGTCAACACAGGGGGCCCGGAAGTCAGCGTGGGACACTACACAATATAATGGTCAAGATAATGCGTGTTTTCTCTCACAAAGTTGACACGTGGTGTATAAGACACTGCAGTTTGGAGAAAACTCTGCGAGTTTTCTGTTCTCAGCTTTCTCAAGGAAGCTGAGAAACAGATTTCGCGTGTTCTGGCACTAACATCACATTGCTGAGTTTCTTGTCTATTAGTTCATAATATATATATATATATATATATATATATATATATATATATATATATATATATTATATATATATATAAATAAAATGTCTCCTCACCGTACTTATCATAATATTTAATGCTACAGCTTTCAGGTCTTTCCGAGCATGTTAGGTCAGTAAGATTTGTCTGAAACCAATCGTGTATTAGTTTCAGTATTTCTGTCACTGTTATCTTGAGGTTATCTTGAGATGATTTCGGGGCTTTCTTTAGTGTCCCCGCGGCCCGGTCCTCGACCAGGCCTCCACCCCAGGAAGCAGCCCGTGACAGCTGACTAACGCCCAGGTACCTATGTTATTGCTAGGTAACAGGGGCATAGGGTGAAAGAAACTCTGCCCATTGTTTCTCGCCGGCGCCTGGGATCGAACCCAGGACCACGGGATCACAAGTTCCGCGTGCTGTCCGCTCGGCCGACCGGCTCCTTGTTAATGAAACACCAATATTAAAATGCTAACACTAGTTTGCCAAAGGATGCTTATGCAAGCATTCAAATGCGTCAAGCTTTGAGATAACACGCAATGATATCCAGAGGAATTTGATCTCAAACCTATTTTTGTGAGCAATTTAAACCATTCATGCAACTATTTCCAACTATTTTCCTGGCGTTACTACTACGTGTGTTCAATGCCAGGAATGCGCTTTCTTGAACACTGTGAGGAGTCGGCCAGTTATGCCCCTTATGTGTTGTGAAAGCGTGTTGAACAGTGTCGAGCCTCTGATGTTGATAGAGTTCTCTCTCAAGAGTACTTATTGCACCACTGCTCTTTAATGTGGGTATTCTGCACATCATGCCATGCCTCCTGGTCTCATGGTGTTATTTCTGTGTGCAGGTTGGGACCAGCCACTCTAGTATCTTCCACGTGTATGTATCTATCGCCTGCGCTGAAGAGAATACAGATTTAGAACTTAATCGGTTCCAATAATCAAGATGAATTACAGAGTGGATTCTAACGTTAAAGCATCTTTTCATACACTCTAGGTCAGCAATTTCTCCGGTTCTGAATGGGGCTGTTATATTCCACCCTAGAGATCACTAGTGCCTGGAAAAGTACCATCATTGGTGTGGCATCCCGTGTTTGGAAGGTCCTTGTTATTCAACATGTCATTTTTCTTGCCGTGGTGACAGCTACTTTCTGTAAAGGTAAGGTCTTCTGATATGATTACTCCTAGAATTTTTTTTTACATTGCCTTTTCGTATATAGTGTGATTTTACATTTATATATGTTCCATTGATACCTTAATTTTTTCCATAACGCAGGAGCTGGAACTGTTTTTCATTGAACATATTATTACCTGTGGCCCATTGCAAGACCCGGTTTGCATGTCCTCTATATTGTCTACTCGCATGAAAATCCTAGTGTCATCTGCACATGACGATACAGTGCGGCGGTTTGTATCCTTGTGAATGTCTGAAATTAGGATGAGAAAAAGAACCAGAGCAAGTACGGTACCTAGTGGGACTGAGCTTTTCACAGTAGATGACTCCGATTTTACTGTGCTCACTATTAGACTATGGGTTCTGTTCCTTAGGAAGTTGAAGATCCATCTTCCTACTTCCTAGTAATTCGCACGCATTGTGTATTCTCCCTACACTCTCCGGGCAGGGACAGAGGGCGTGGCGTGCCAGGCAGGCAGGCAGGGACAGAGGGCGGGCGTGCCAGGCAGGCAGGCAGGGACAGAGGGCGTGGCGTGCCAGGCAGGCAGGCAGGGACAGAGGGCGTGGCGTGCCAGGCAGGCAGGCAGGGACAGAGGGCGTGGCGTGCCAGGCAGGAACAGAGGGCGTGGCGTGCCAGGCAGGCAGGCAGAGGGACAGAGGGCGTGGCGTGCCAGGCAGCAGGCAGGAACAGAGGGCGTGGCGTGCCAGGCAGGCAGGCAGGACAGAGGGCGTGGCAGGCAGGCAGGCAGGCAGGGACAGAGGGCGTGGCGGGCAGGCAGGAGGCAGGCAGGGACAGAGGGCGTGGCGGGCAGGCAGGCAGGGACAGAGGGCGTGGCAGGCAGGCAGGCAGGCAGGCGGGGACAGAGGCGTGGCAGGCAGGCGCGGCAGGCGGGGACAGAGGGCGTGGCAGGCAGGCAGGCAGGCAGGCGGGGACAGAGGGCGTGGCAGGCAGGCAGGCGGGGACAGAGGGCGTGGCAGGCAGGCGGGGACAGAGGGCGTGGCAGGCAGGCTGGCAGGCGGGACAGAGGGCGTGGCAGGCAGGCAGGCAGGCGGGGACAGAGGGCGTGGCAGGCAGGCAGGCAGGCGGGGACAGAGGGCGTGGCAGGCAGGCAGCAGGCAGGCGGGGACAGAGGCGTGGCAGGCAGGCAGGCGGGGACAGAGGTCGTGGCAGGCAGGCAGGCGGGGACAGAGGGCGTGGCAGGCAGGCAGGCAGGAGGGACAGAGGGCGTGGCAGGCAGGCAGGGACAGAGGGCGTGGCAGGCAGGCACCAGGGGAGG
The DNA here is from genome assembly GCA_020271785.1 of Procambarus virginalis. NCBI lineage: Eukaryota > Metazoa > Arthropoda > Malacostraca > Decapoda > Cambaridae > Procambarus > Procambarus virginalis. Next base: position 58,043,939 of record WNGS01169498.1, read on the forward strand.
AGGGGGGACCGTAGCTGGAGGCAGTGAAGGGGGGGGGGGGTACAGGTCTCTTGACAGCTGGCCAACAGCACCAGGTATAAATATCAAGTAACACTGGTGGCCAAGACAGGACTGCAACGCGAGCAGCCACCGCGGACGGACGTACCCCCTCTTCTCTCCTGCTGGCAAGCTGTGCTACACATGCCGGCAAAACCACTCTACTCTCGGCAAGGGCATTACCCTAGGTCAGCCCCACACCTTCCTCATCATACTCTTGAGAAGACCGAGGGCCCCTTATGTAATGAGCATTGCCAGGTAAAGCATCAGCATGCCTGAACCACCCCACAAAACATCCATTGGGAGTGGCTAAAATGTACTACAAACGTCTCAAAGTTAGGACTACCCCACACGACAACATGTCACCAAAAACGACATGTTGGAGATACTTAACGACGGAGCGGACATTACACCCATCGACATTGGTCAGGAACGGGTGGATATTGTGGTCTACTTCTACTACGTGTGTTGAGCACCTGGAAAAACTCCAGAAATGCGATTGGGCACTTCGCTGAGAGCACCAACCTCCATCCCACGACCCACTGTCAATACCTCGCCGAAAGAAAACTTTTTATCAGCAAGACCAGCCGCTAGATCGCGGACCTAAAGGAAAGGAAGATCACTGCCAGCATCGAGGACGAAAACCCGAACCTGGAGGTAATGAACCTTGAGTTCTGCGGCACCGACCACGAGCACCAAACCAAGAAGCTAACTTTCACCTCCTTGACCAAGACTGCTCAGGCTGCCAAACAAGGTCTCTTCTGCTGCGGCATTAAGATTCCACCCTACCAAGTAAAGGAACGATACCACGAGCTCCAAAACTGATTCAAATGCTACGAGCTCTCCCACCCCCATCCAACAAGTGTCAGCATCCCATCCAGAGGTGCATCATTTGCGCCAAGGACCATTATTACTCAATCTGTAAATCAGAAACTCTATGCTGCCTGCTCTGCAGACGAACACTCAGTGATTTCCTACCGCTGCCCGCCAGGCAGGAAATCATCAAGGCCCAGGTTGAAACAAGATTTCTAAAACTCCTACCTCCGCCGCTGGAGCCCCGGCACAATACACACACCGCAGCTCCTCACACGAACCAAACAGTGGCTCCTCCCACCAGGCAACCCGGCCTCCACACTGGGGAACCAACGACCAAACCAGCACCTTCACAGTCCCTTGCATCATGTGCGGGCATTATCCCTGGTCTTATTTGACTAGCGGAGAGGCTTGCCGGACCAGACAACCAACAGTTCGTCAATGAACTCTACGCACTGTACCTAGCCAACGGCCTGGACCCCTTCATCGTCTAGATGCAAGTCACACTGCCTTCCCTACTACCCCAACCCGTCCTCTTAAAATAACGTCACTTTTCGCTCGTATGCGCACTATGGCCAAAAATGGACGTAATTTGAAATGAAATCGGCTCACAAAAGTGATGTACTGTCCCGTTTTCTGTTTGACTCCTTCGGTTTACTCGGTTAGGTTAGGAAACGAAACTTTCAATTAACGTTTTTCATGACGTTTTGAAACTTTAGGAGAATTTCCTGCTCTCCTAACCTACCTGAGGACCTTTAACTTACTGTTTTGAAAAAAAAAATCCAGAATTTATTTCAATTTTGTTCATTTTAAAATTACGTCCATATTCGGCCATACTGGCAAACAGCGAAATTCAGACGAATTTGTAAGAGGACAGGTGAACACAGGACTGCCACAAGGACGACCACGAGGTCGAGCTCAACACAGACTCCAACACCACCCAAGACCCAGGCAGCTCAAATGGAAGTAACTCCCTCTTTAGCTCCCTACACTCCTACCATCACTATCTCAGCCGACGCACTCGCAGACGTGCTGTCTGTGACTACCAACAGCACCACTGACACTCCTGAAATAGCTTCTACCATCGAACCACGACACCAGAGCCTACCTCAGGCAGTGAGAACAAAGCCAAAACCACTAACAAAGGACTCTGCATCAGATTCCTCAGACGAGGAACTCTCAGTAGGAGCTCCATCGCCGCAGCATGGAAGGAAAGGAACTATGGGAGAGAGCGCCAAGCCATTACGACTATATAGCACTTGGAAGAGGACAGGATAAGGATTTGGGATGGGACAGGGGAGGGGGGGGGAAGGAATGGAAAATGCGACACCTACTCCGTACAAGACCTCATGGAGACCACCTCGCCAAACTCCAACGACAGCACGGCCATGTCAACACTAAGCAAGTTATAGTCAAGAAAAAACGCTAGACCTTTAGCCACCAGTTCTATAATTAGCACAGCCAGCCTACCAAAACAGTTCCCCCCCCCCCCCACAAAAAAAAAAAATTAACACAGCCCCAGAGCAAAGACTTCTGGCTGCCGCTCGGCTCTCTTTCCCCGCCCTGGTACCTTGAGTGGTGCCATCTACTCTGCTTCAACAAATCCAAAAATCCTGGCCTTGCTGCTGGGTCAAGCCCTGGCTTGACCCAGCAAGAACCTAACCATATGGTTTCCTCTCTACAACTATGAAGTTTCCTCTCCACACTCTTCTTCCATCTGTCCCACTTCCCGCTCGCACTTTACCTGTACTGATTGAATGTATTGTATTGACTGAATGATGATTGTGGCCCAGAGTGTTGTGAGGGAGGACTGGCCGAGTGACCCTCACGCACTGTGCACCCCGTCCTCCTAAGATTTCCCAACGTCAAGA
>WNGS01169498.1:58061007-58068507 GCA_020271785.1 Procambarus virginalis
AGTACATTTCAGAGGATACAGGGCCAGGATTCACCAAGCATGTCCGATGCAGTTGGCAATAATAACAAATATTATTTAGTATATCTAGAACTCTGCAAAGGCATTCAACACTGTTCCGCATGAGACCACTTAGTAAGGTGGAAGTGCACTGCATCAAGAGACACATACTGAGCTGGATCAAGGCTTGAGTGAAAGACAGAAAAGAGAGGGTTGCCATAAATTAAATACGAGTGGATGGCTGTCAAGCAGCAGCTGTGGAGATCTATCTGTGCTGGGCACGCTGGTTTTCATAATGTACATAAACAACGTAGATACTGGAGTGGTCAGTAATATCAGCAAGTTTACAGATGACACAAAAATTCACCAGTTATGGTGGGGGTGGAGGGAAATGTTACTTAACGTTGATAAATGCAATTCCTTAACTGGGGATTCATTTGTGGAAAAAGAACGATGCTGTATATCGTATCAATAATACCAGCAATTGTGAACCTAATTGTGAGGGAGACTCGGGGAAGCAATGCATCTGTGTGCGAAATACGGCAATTCTAAATAGAAGTAACAGCAGCACGAATACCTTCTTCCTGCTGTGTGTAGCAGTGGCGTGTTAGCCGAGAGGTGCCGGATCTTTGTGAGCTTCTGGTGAGTCCTTGGGTGTGATGGGCTCCACCACAGGCAACTGGAAGACATTGCTGCATTTTTGACCCATTGGGGTTAGCTCTTAGTGATTTTGCCGCTAGGCTTCGACTATGTTCGGCAACCCAGAACACGGGGCACCACTATCGTCTGCGGTCACTGGATGTCGATGAATAGGGTACCATAGGTTGATTTTCTGTGAGAGATGTCGGTCTGGTACACTTCTTCCTGTAGCACGCCAAGCGTCTGCCTAACAAAGTGACTATGCCATAAGGCTTAATAGTTTTTACACTTGACAGGTGACGTATAGTATACATTCTTTGAGCTTTCTGAAGGGGAACAGTTGGGGTACATGCGGCCATATATTGTAACTCCCCTTAACCCAGCATTGCACGAAATACAGCTGGTTTTGAAGTATCTGTGTTTTGGGGTTGAATACACTAGCGATGCTAAATTATCGTAATGTATAACCATTGAGGCAGAATATCATCTCCTTATTTATATACAACCATTATAAATGTTGGATTTTTTTTAAGGGAAACCGATACATTTACTGTATAATAGTTTACTACATTGTAAACATTTTTTTGTATTTGTAAAGATTTGTAAACTTTTTTTTAAATACAATGCATACTGTATTGCTAAGTTATAATAATCGTGTATGACTTGAGGTATTAAAAAGGTTTCCCATCTTGGAATCTTGAGGTATTCAGTTTCCCAGTATGAAAATGTTATTGGAAAAGGATAATCGGATGAGAATAACTTTTTACAATACATTTCATTTTTTCTTTACAGCCCGACACCTACAAACGGCAGCTCTGTTAAATGGTGTGCAGCCTCCACAGCACTCTCAGGCAGGATCACAATCAGCTGGACAACAACAACAAACCCAGCAACAGGCACCACAGCAAGTTAGCCACCAGCTGCCACCTCTGGCACCCACTGTCAGCTCCTCGACAGCAGCTCTCCAGGCCAGGCAACAGACACTACGGCTTCAACGCCTCCAGATGGAACACGAGAGACTGAGGCTGCGGCAGCAGGAGATCATTAAGACTGTGAGTTTTCATATCGAAGCGCTTGTTTGTACGTTCCTTTATACTTTCAACATCTTCACTGATCTGTGGGTTTCCTCTTCTACTCAGCAATGACTTATCAGTCCTATATCTTGTATTGCTTGTATTTAACCTGTCCTATCTAACCAACTAGTAAGATTTCACACCCACTAGAGTTCAGAGCAAGTTTCTCAAGACCACAGACAATGTTTCTTTATTTTCAGATTAAATTAATCTAGCTTCAAAATGGTGGTTGGAATTTAAACTGTTAGAAGACACAAATTTGGGAATGTATTTGGAGAGAATGTAACGAGGGTGTGTGCTGATGGGAATAAAATTGAAAATATGAATTCATTAAGTGTTACCAAAAACCGCATGAAAATTATTTTGGTAAAATACACTTTAAAACTTCAAACAGATATCAGTACAGTATAGTTTACAAAACATTGTAGTTATTGTACACTATAATTATAATACAATTTACAAAATATTGTAAATTGTTTTATAACTATAGGTGTACCATGTACTGTACAGTACTTAATTAATATTCATATTATTGTTTGTATGAAGATGAAGGAAAGACCCAATTTATGTTTTAAGTGTATCAAAAGCCAAAATTTTGGATGTAAGCAACCTCCAGGATTTATTGAACAATCAACCACAGAAGGTGATTGTAGTGCTTTTAAAATGCTAGGCTAAGCTGCATACGTAAATACATAGATACACAGATTTACGTATGCCCTACATAAAGTGTTCTATGTGTTTTTTACATAGTGTCATTAATGTGCATTTACAAAGGTGAAATGTAATTCTGATCAGCTTCCACATACACTTTATACACATACATATACATAGATACATACATACATATATACACACATACATTTGTCTCTCTTACTCTGACAGGGTGAGAGCTGATAAACTAGTGTGCAATTAAGAACTTAACCACTGAAGGTGATTAAGATGTTTTTACAAGCTCAGGTTATATAGTTATATAGAATATAGAGGTTATATAGAACCTCCTGGGTCATACCTCCTGGGCTGAGGTATGCTGAACTCTGTAACTACTATATGAGTACTGGAACACTTGATGATATATTGGACTTGTACCCTAGATTGACCATAACTAGGCGAGTACCAGTTGGTCTGGGTCACCCATGAAACACTATTTTAAAGTTGAAGTAAATAGATTTAGCAATAATAAAGCAGCACAAGTGTGGAAGTACGTGAAGTATGTGGTATGGTTAGAGACAAGTTAGAAGTGTGAAGGCTTATGGCTTTAGTGAGTGACCAAGATGGGGGGAGTCCAGGTATGGGAGAGAGGGGTAAATAGTGCCAGTCAAGGATACAATTTCTTTAGATGGGGGTGGGGAGAGGGTCCTGTCAAGCCATTCACATTTCTAATTTTGTCCTTCTTTTCCCCCATGTCTTGAGTTATCAGTTTCAACTCTTGCGATATTTTCATTAGTTTAGAATTCCTGCTTCAATGCCATCTTTTTTTTTTTATATTTTCTGCTCCTATTTTTTATATTTTCATTCATTACCCTTTTTTCTATATTTTCAGTAATGTGTAATTTTGTAAGTTCAAAAACTTTGTCTAATTAAACAATAAATTGTGTATTAGGATTGTCTTAAAAGTATTGTTGATGAAAAATAAAATATTTATATTGTTTATCTGTTCTGTTAATTATACTATTATGTTATATTAATTATAATATTATCCAAACATAATGCACTCTTGTGTGTGTATATTATATATATATACCTTGCGATGATTTCGGGACTCAACGTCCCATCGGCCCGGTCCCCGACCTCTATTAATTAATCTCAAATTAATTTCAGTGTAGAATTTAACACATAATACAGTGTATATACAGTGTACAGTACTATTAAGTTTTTTTTTTACATTTACAGTATACATTACACATTTTTTGGTAAATAATATAGAGTAGAAATTAGAGTATTGTGCATTACCGAGTCCGTGTCCGACAGTACTGTATTGCCACACACAGCAGTTATTGGTTGCATTAAATAAGGGGATAGATTCAACATTTAGAATTCCATGGTGTACAATATTGTAAGGAGGATTGGGCAGTGAAAAGCAAAAAGTCTTTATAGGAACATTTTATTTTAGAGCCCTACACTGTAGTCTAAAAGCTAATACTAAGGAAGTTTGCATCAAAAGTTTCAATTATTTGTAGTCTCATAAAGACTTCAGTATTTGTAAACTGAAACATCTTCAACAGGAACAATCATTGCGCATGAGTCTACGGGAGGAAGCGGGACCACAACAGGTACAACAGTCACAACAACAGCAGCAGCAACAGCAGACAGCACAAACAGTAGCCCAGCAGTCTACACAGCAAACCTCACAGCAGCAGCAGCAGCAGCAGCAGCAAGGTAGTGAGCTGGTGCTGACCTCTGCCGGCCTGACTTTATCCTCGGCCCCGCAGACAGTGACCTCGGTGACTACATCTGCAGCTGATCCTTTCATCGCTACGACAGATTTTCACTCCAGGCAGGAATCGGCAGATAGTGGACTTGGCCTGGGAACCAACTACTCTCTTCCTCACACTCCAGAGGATTTCCTAGCATCAATGGAGGATGTTGAGATCACACCATCTGATGGTTGGTTGGCAACGTTTGGTTCACCCTCCTCCGATGTAGTGTTGCTGTTTTAATTAAATTAATTTTTGTCCAATCTTTAACTTTGTATTCAAAGTTAATGAGATTTTTTATTATTGTAATTGGATTTTGATTAATGGGAGTACATGATGGTGTTAATTATGAAATAAATTTTAAAATCATTTGTAGCAGAATTGCACTGAAATATTTTTGTTCATAATTAAATCTAATTTTAAGAATAGAGCTATATAATGTTTATAATTAGCATAAATCTTTTTTCTTCTTCAGTTTTGTAGACCATGTAAAATTGTAAATAGTATTAAGTATTTTTGCAGTAAATATATTTTCTAAATTATAATTTTCTGGGAGGGCTCTTATTGGTGGCTCTTTGGTACTTGCTGCCTGGCAAGCTACACCCAATTCAATTCATGCCAGGCCCTTGCAAGTCGAAGCCTCCCAGGCAGCAGAGGTCAAAGCCTGGCCCCCTCTGAAAAGACACAAGTAGCAGATCATCATAGACCACCCTAACCCCACAAAGGTGGGCAAATCAAAACAGATGATAGAAAGGTAAACAAAGCACAGAAAACGGGACAACGAAGCCCTTGAGATTCATGAATCGCATGGAGCAGCAGTAGTTCTCATGTTAGTATCACCTGCACATCACCAGTTGTGACTGCTCATCTTCCTCCTCGATCCACAAACATTGAATCTCCAGTTTTATTGCCAGGAAAATGAAAACCCAAAGACCTGGAATAAAAAAGGTAGGTTTCTAATGAGCCACCAAGAGCCCACCAGAAAAGTGCATTTCATTACACTCAATACTGGCTTTCTGGGAGGATTCCTAATGGTGCTTCTCTGGTGCTGTCATCATGAAAGAAAAATAAAAACGGGGTACTCGCCTAAGAGAGAGCTACAAAAAATAAACCCTGGAAAGGGAAAGTTAGTGATGAGTTGATTGGCCCAAAGGCACACAAGTCTGGTGCGGACCAAGAACGTTACTTAAATAATGAGCCATTAGCACCTTGTTAGACTGCCAATATCCCCATGCCCACAATGTGTGTTCAAAATACATTAAAAAATACTGTGGACAGAGCCCCAAATTTACGAACAAGGGCTTGAGGGTTACCTTACCTTGCGATGATTTCGGGGCTGCGGCCCGGTCCTCGACCAGGCCTTCTCATTGCTGGACTGGTCACCCAGGCTGGGGGACGCGGCTGCTCTCAGCCCGGTTGATTAGGGTAGAGCAGCATGTAAAAAATATCTGAAAATTCTGATGTCTGAAGACCTGATATTTAGTGAACGTAACTGATCAAATATAGCGGTGGCCAGGAAAATGGATGGCCAGGATGGATTATAAGAACGTTCAAATCCAGGGACCCCACAACAATGCTAACACTATTTAAATAACTGATACTGTCCTGTCTTGAGTATTGCTTGGTACTCACTTTCCCTTTCAGAGCAGGAGAGATCTCTGAATTAGAGAAAATACAGAGAACAGATAAGGCACACATAGAAATGATAAAATATCTTAATTATTGGGACCTCACACCTCACCATCTCAAAACTCTCAAAATGTACTCTCTGGAAAGGAGACGAGAAAGGTATAAAATAATGTATACATGAAAGATATTGGAGGGCCAGGTCCCAAATTTGCACAGTAGAATAAAAACATATTAAGCAAAAGATACAGAAGGAAATGCAGAATAGAACCATTGAGGCGTAGAAGTGCCATAGGTGCAATCAGAGAACACTGTCTTAACATCAGGGGTCCATGGCTATTGAACACCCTCCTCCCAACAAGCATTAGAAATATTGCCAGAATGAAGATGGAGGTACTGTATTTAAGAGGCATTTGGACAGGTTCTTACAAGAAGTACCAGACAAACCAGGCTGTAGTGGATATGTGGGCCTGTGGACTGCTCCAAGCAACAGCCTATTAGACCAAGTTATCACAAGTAGAGCCTGGCTTCAGCCCGGGCTTGGGGTGTGGAAGAACTCTCAAAACAAACTCCAGGTATGCTCCAGACCGCAGGCTGACTAGACTTTGACACTCACTGCTGATAACCCGAGACAGATGTTCCCTGGGAACAAGGAAGCATGGACACTGGATCCACAAACAGAGCATCTGTAACTAATGTAATAATAAATGATGCACCCTTGGCCAAACCACCCAAGCATCAATCACCAAAGATCCCTCCAGAAACCAGCCATCTCATTCTTGGGCAGAAAGGAAGGAGATGGCCATAAATGAAGAAAATGATCCCCAAGACCAAAAGAGTAAAACCGCTGCTGATGGAGGAAAGTGAAGCTCCCTAACCTGACAACTGGAAGAGAGGGCAAGCAAACACAAACCCTCGAAGAAACGATCCCAGACTGAAGGTGCAACAGAAAACCGAGTGGAGAGAAAACGAAAACCTTAACCAAAGATCAGAAGCAGCATGAGCAGGCTGAAGGTGAAAAATGCCTGAGATACAGTACTATAACTAGTGAAATGATAACAAAACATCAACCTCAAACATTAACAGCAGTGACTTCACGAAGGCCAAATGATATGAGGCAACAGTATTTAGCACGAGAAGCTTATCCACAAACAACCAAGACAAAACAACAGGACCACAAGTACAGAAATCAAGAAGCGATGTAGAGAAGAAAAGGTGGGAGGAACACCAAAAACCTTGTACTGTTGCCATGACAAAATCTGTAGGCGAGATGCCAAAAGTTCAGCCAACTGTCAACTATGCAAGGAAAGGTTCAAGAGTCAAAAACTCTCAGCATGCAGATTGGCAGAGCCTCAAGCCACCAAGAAACATCTGGCCTATCTGTTTAAAGAGGTAGAGCCACAGAAAAACACAGGTTCAGAAACTGGCCAAAAAGTCTAGAAAAATGTACACCTTACATGGCCTCTATATACTAGAAGGTGTATGACAAAAGTGAATAAAGAGGGACTCTTTGGAGAGTAATAAGCACGTATGGAGTTAGAGGAACTGGTAACACTTATATTGTTGCTTGCTTACTTACTGACACATTGTGTCAGTAAGTACAGTATTTCATCTCTCGGTGCAAGGGGGTAAAGGATGAAATGCTATGACTTATTTCTGTGCATCATTCTGGGCTTAAGCATCATTTTTTATTAAACCAGCTTCAGGAATCGGCTTGGTTGTCATTCACAATTCCATTCTCTACTCTCCTT
>WNGS01169498.1:58073507-58076959 GCA_020271785.1 Procambarus virginalis
CAAAACTTTGCAGTTGTTCCCATACTTCAAACATTTTCTTAATGAGAAAGGGACATCCTCTACTGCCTCTACTCACAACTATTTTCTTAGGTTGAACCTTACCACTGACTTTCTTGGGAGCCATGGTGTGATATATAATTACTGTACTTTTATGTTCAAAAACCAAAAATCCAGAAAAACAATGAAATTCTTTACAAAGAATTCAAGCGCGATCGTCATTAGGCAAGAGACACTAGTAAAGTGAAGTGCACCACATGCTTGGTTGATCCATTTGTGTATCAACAAAGTAGCAAGTCGAGGCAAAGGTCGTAAGTCGAGGCAAAGGTCGTAAGTCGAGTCATTTTCCGACAAAAGTGGGGTCGTAATTCTAAAAATTTGTAAGTAGGGGCATTCGTAAGTCGAGATTCCACTGTACTGTATATCCTCTTATTCTGTGGGAGCAGGCAATAGGAAATTTACCTTATCAATTTTCATTACCTTGTCAAAGTTAAACAAATAGGAATTTGTGCATTATTTCACCATGATCTATAACTTTGTAAAAAAAAAAAAAATATTAATTTTTTTTATAAGTCAACAGACTCCAAGGAGCAGAATCCCCTTATCAGTTACCCACACCCAAATTATGGCAACTAAATTTGTGTACTAATTTATATATATATATATTTTTTTTTTCTGGGCACATTGTGAGAGTAAATGCACCTATCTCAGCCTACCATGGCCAAACTATAATAGCAATTACAATTTTGACCTTTTTTTTTGTCCTTAATGCTGCACTTGTTAGAGCTGGGACAACAGTTACGAAGCAGAAGGTTTAAAAACTAATATGTTGGATACAGAAAGTCAGAAGTAATTGTTGCACCAGATACCCAACTTGCAAAAATGTAGGCCCAAAAGCTAAACCTCCCTAACCATAAGCATAAATGTGAAAACATATATAGAGTGCAGTATACAAACAAATACAGTGCCTGTAATTATTAAAAGTCAAAATCAGATTTCCTTACCACCTTCTTTCATTATGTCTGTACACATGTACCAACAATATTATTCATTATTAGCGAGATTATAAATTTCAGTTGTATTGTTATAAATTTTTACTCTAGTAAACTTTTCTATAAGCTTCATGTTCATTTTTGCAGCTGAGATGAAAACTTCTCCAGCAAACAACATCCTTGAGGCACCTGAGCTGGAGTCCATGGATTCTGAGGATCTTGTCCCATCAATACAGGTAATCTTCTAAAAATGTGTCACTATAAGTAAATTTGAATTTTCAACATGTATTGCTTTAAAAAACTGTGTAGCAAATAAAGCAGTTAGTTTTAGTTTAGTTCATTTATTATGCACCCCATACCCATCTTGTGGGCGGTAGTGGAAAGGGTTACAGAGGCACATAATGGGCTCAGGGACTGAACCCCACAATTCATTTGCTTAGCTAAATGAATTTTTTTTATTTTTTTATAATTTTCACAGTTTTTTAAAGCAAATACATGTTGAAAATTCAAATTTAGCAAATAAAGCACAATTACAAAAATTTAATGATTATTTGCTAGGACAACTGGACGTACTGTAAAAATAATTAGCTATATAACTACGGTATTAATTTTGCGAGATATAGAAACTCTGCTGGCAAGGACACTAGTTGTACTGTATCTGGAGAAATTTAGAACTGGAGATTATGCAGATTATGTATTATTAGATTATATCACCTGTAAAGCTGTTAATGTTACTGGGAGATGCAGGATCCATCCCTCAAAATTTTAGGAAAAAAGTGAAGCTGTGATCTGATAATAACCCAATCACTTAAGTGTAATACAGATTACAGTATTGTGTTAGCATTGTAGATTAAAATTTTTGACAGTTAAATCAGTGTTTGGGATGATAGGCAAGATGATGAAAGTGAGAGATCTGGGAATGTATGATCATTATTCTGTTCTGTAATTTCATGGTGTGACGACGACAACCTAGAGATAAAGGTGAACTACACAATGAAATTAGATGAGAGATTAAAATAAATTCGTTGTTGAGTATAACAAACTACCATACTATATTTAAAAATGTGTAGTTTGAATTTATACAGAATTAACACATTCATAATAAAAGCTACAGGAACAATAGCATATTATAAGCATAACCATCAGTGTTTACTGTACTGTAGCATATAACTCATGCTAGCTAGCTAGCTATTTCTAGTCTGGATGCTTTACTCCTTCAAGATAGTTTCCTACCAGAAGGTAGTTTACAGCAGTAGTACACTTCTCCAGGAAGCTTATATCACCATACAAAATGTTAATTTTCACAACCACTTTTATATATAATGCTCCATTGTACATCCTCTGGAAGTTAGTCATCTGCCTCTACCATCCACCTGGACTCTTGTGTACAGCAGGGGCCTTGCATCTTGCTGGCAGATGTTCACTCTCTGATGGTCCAAGTGGTTGGGCACCATTCCTTCATCCTAGCCCAGCTTCTTGTCCTAATGTTCAAGTACAGTATTATATAGTCATACAGTACTGGCTTAGCATTTTCTCTCACAATTATCTTGCCTCATTTTGTCCTCACTATTTCATTCTCTCATGCCTCAGTTGCTTTTCTAAACAAAAGAAAAAGATGTTTTTAGAAGAAAAAAAAAGCACAAGCTAGTTTTCAGTGCTTGAGACCTTGAGTACTCTGCCCGTTTCCATACACAAGTTTCACTTCCGTATGTTAATGATGACAAGACCACACACTAGAAGGTGAAGGGACAACAACGTTTCGATCCATCCTGGACCATTCTCAAGTCGATTGTGACTTGAGAATGGTCCAGGCCGGACCGAAATGTAGTCGTCCCTTCACCTTCTAGTGTGTGGTTTGGTCAACATACTTTAGCCACGTTATTGTGACTCATCGCCTCTATATGTTATTGTTTTTTCTCATTGATACATCACGTTAATGTGATTTCATTGTTCATTTACAGTCTTTTGGAATGCCTCCTCACTCTCGGTACAGAACCTGCATCATCTGCATTCAACCATGTTATGTATAAACAATTTATTTTTATAACACTCCACTTGCACTCCAGGTGTTCCTGCCTTTAGCTCCCTAATATTAGTCGAGTCATCTTACCTCACTCCCAAGCCACATCATCTGGTGATCTAGCATTATGATCATCATCCCCATTTAACCTATTTACAGCTACTCTAATTCCGAGCTGGTGGCGGTGGGGGGGGGGGGAGGGAGCTGGTGGTGGTGGGGGAAGAGCTGGTGGTGGTGGTGGGAAGAGCTGGTGGCGGTGGGGGGGGGGGGGGAGGGAGCTGGTGGTGGTGGGAGCTGGTGGTGGAGTCTCGCCATTTTTCCACCTACCATCAACATACTTCCACCGGTCCCCAGATAAGTCACATCAATCACAGTTCTATCACAACCCATCGCGGTTCTATCAACCCCCCCCCCCCCTCCCTTCTATCTTCACACACGTTCAC
>WNGS01169498.1:58093820-58113283 GCA_020271785.1 Procambarus virginalis
AGGGAGGAGCAGCGTAATAGGGAATTATGGAACAGTTTCACTTGGAAATCAGTTTTAACATAGCATGGAAACTGTGTGTGAGAGTTCAAACTGTTGGACTGTCAGATTCCAGTGAAGCTGATTTTGATAGGTGAGAGGAGATTTGAGGAATGGGCAGGTTAAACGGACCTGAAGATGGAAGTTTTACCTTCCTTGGGTTGTGCACATTGTATCGCATTTAAAAAACTGTCTAACTGAAGCCCTGGGTAGCTGTATATCAGATAAATAGGTCAGCTAATAATGACCTAAAATTAGCTTACCGTGAGAGTTAGGAAATATCGAAACAAGGCTGTATACAGACGAATTAAGAATAGGTAAGTGTATCATAAATAATTTGTCAAACCACCAAGAACAGCTAAGTGAAAATAAAAGAAGGTAAACAAAAATTGATAGAGTATATTAGCGGGGGGGGGGGGGTGGTCCAGGATAAATGCTAAATGGTTTTTCAGATTTATGAAACACATTATGGAGAAGACGTGGCCATTGAGAGAGAGATGGGACAGGTAGCTGATAAAGGCAAAGAATTCGGTGGTATTATAATAAATAAGTACTTTATCTCCGCATTTACAAATAACTTTATATTACATCTGCAGCTGAACAAATTTATATAGGGGTGAAGAGGACAAGTTTAGTGGTTACCAGCGAGGAAGTTATTAAACATTACGGAACAAAGGAAGACATCTGGATATTTTTTTTCAAGAAGTGCCTGACCAACCGGGCTGTAGTGGATATGTAGTGGCCTGCGGGCCACTACAAGCAACAGCCTGGTGGACCAAGTTCTCTCAAGTCAAGCCTGGCTCCGGGGCCAAGCTTGGGGAGTAGAACGATTCCCAGAACCCCATCCAGGTACAAATACATATGGATTTCTACGACCAAACTAGGCATTTGTCATGTCATTGACGAGTGCAAAGATGAACTTAATGAACCTTTGTCTCGCATATTATTATCACACTAGTGCAGAGTATCAGGATCATGGAGGGTTGTCAATGTGGTGCCCATGTTTAAGAAAGGAGATATGGCTCACGTGTCAAACTTCGGTTAAATAAAGTATATATATATATATATATATATATATATATATATATATATATATATGCAAACAAGCCTGAATGGTCCCCAGGACTAGATGCAACTGAAAACTCACACCCCAGAAGTGACTCGAACCCATACTCCCAGGAGCAACGCAACTGGTATGTACAGGGACGCCTTAATCCGCTTGACCATCACGACCGGACAATAAGGAAGTGATAGCCGGAGCTATATGAACCACTTCCCCGCCGGCACTCGGATGGTAATCTTGGGCATAGCATTTTATCAAATCACCTCATTTTTGGGGGCAACACGTGAGGAACACAAATGCAAACAAGCCTGAATGGTCCCCAGGACTAGATACAACTGAAAACTCACACCCCAGAAGTGACTCGAACCCATACTCCCAGGAGCAACGCAACTGGTATGTACAGGGACGCCTTAATCCGCTTGACCATCACGACCGGACAATAAGGAAGTGATAGCCGGAGCTATATGAACCACTTCCCCGCCGGCACTCGGATGGTAATCTTGGGCATAGCATTTTATCAAATCACCTCATTTTTTGGGGCAACACGTGAGGAACACAAATGCAAACAAGCCTGAATGGTCCCCAGGACTAGATACAACTGAAAACTCACACCCCAGAAGTGACTCGAACCCATACTCCCAGGAGCAACGCAACTGGTATGTACAGGGACGCCTTAATCCGCTTGACCATCACGACCGGACAATAAGGAAGTGATAGCCGGAGCTATATGAACCACTTCCCCGCCGGCACTCGGATGGTTGTCCGGTCGTGATGGTCAAGCGGATTAAGGCGTCCCTGTACATACCAGTTGCGTTGCTCCTGGGAGTATGGGTTCGAGTCACTTCTGGGGTGTGAGTTTTCAGTTGTATCTAGTCCTGGGGACCATTCAGGCTTGTTTGCATTTGTGTTCCTCACGTGTTGCCCCCAAAAATGAGGTGATTTGATAAAATGCTATGCCCAAGATTACCATCCGAGTGCCGGCGGGGATGTGGTTCATATAGCTCCGGCTATCACTAACTTATTGTCCGGTCGTGATAGTCAAGCGGATTAAGGCGTCCCTGTACATACCAGTTGCGTTGCTCCTGGGAGTATGGGTTCGAGTCACTTCTGGGGTGTGAGTTTTCAGTGATATATATATATATATATATATATATATATATATATATATATATATATATAAAATAGTATGTATATAATAAAGTAAATAACCGATAAAGTCGGTTATCTTACTCTATTGTATTCAAGTTGTTATAATCGATCACAGCAAAAGCCATTCATTTACATCTTGAAAGGAATAGATTAATAAAACTTTAACCAATTTACTCTCATTATTTTCCAGTACTGTACAGTGTACTTCAAGCAGTTGATAGTGGAAAGGATTGCGACATTATGTACCTTGACTTTAGCGAAGCCTTTGAAACTGTGGCCAATTTGGGTTATGGTTTGGTTATTTAAAAGGAAACACAAGGTTAACATAAGTAGAGGAAACACTGTGAGGGAAGCCGTTGTTCCTAAGGCTGTTCTGTGACCTCTGTTGTTTAATATTTGTATAAACTTTAGACATGATTGAACACCAACATTTGCAAATTTACAGAAGGAAATACATTCAGAAGACCAAAATGACTACAAGACGATCTAAATGTAAATAGCTTTAATATCTGACGAGAGATTTGCAGACACAGAATAATGCTGAAGAATGTAGGGATCAGAGTCGAGGCGGTGATAATATAGATATCAGCTGGATAATATTGAAATTGCGAAATCTGAATCTGGGAGTCGTTATTAGTAGGCATTTTAAGTAAAAAGATCCAATGGATATACATGTGAATATAAATAGAATATAGAAAGCAAATAAAATAATTGAATTTATATCTGATATTTTACACCAGCTTATTAAGCTTCATTTAGATTATGCAGTTCAGTTTTGGTCGCCATGTGATAGAATGAACATAAGTTCACTTGAACGTGTACAGAGACGGATAACAAAAGTTATTCTTTAAAATTAAAAACCTCTTATTGAAAATATTACTTAGAAAGCTAAATTTGCATTCTGTAGAAAGTTGTAGAGTAAAAGTTAACATGATTGACGTATACGAATGGATGACAGGTGACATGACTAAGGTGTTAAAAATATATAAATACAAATTTGAACCCTTAATGATGAATATAAAATTTAAAAGTTTTTTTTTTATTCAGAAACGGCTTTGGTAAACATTGACTTGTAAATTGGGCTGTTGATTTATGGTATAAATTACTTTGTAACACAATAGGCGTGTGAGTTCTTGAGAGATTGGTGGACTGTAAACAGGTGGAGCCGGTCGGCCGAGCGGACAGCACGCTGGACTTGTGATCCTGTGGTCCTGGGTTCGATCCCAGGCGCCGGCGAGAAACAACGGGCAGAGTTTATTTCACCCTATGCCCTGTTACCTAGCAGTAAAATAGGTACCTGGGTGTTAGTCAGCTGTCACTGGCTGCTTCCTGGGGGGCGGAGACCTGGTCGAGGACCGGGCCGCGGGGACACTAAAAAGCCCCGAAATCATCTCATGATAACCTCTAAAGAAGGTGGTGCCTGGCATGGGGCAATAGGCTCTTCACTGCTGCCTTTATTTGTATGTTTAGGAACGACTCGCGCTGGAGCCTATTACTCGGGGCCCGCGTCTTCAATTCTAGATTATTTCTGAACCGGAGCCGGAACATGTTGGAGGCAAACCTGCGTGTATTTGAGCGTCGTACTCACCTAGTTGTGTTTGTGGGAGGTTGAGCTCTGGCTCTCTGGTCCCGCAGTCGTGTGGCGCTTCCTGTGTTATGGAGTAGAGTCGCGCGTTCCCTGCCTCAGGTGGGGTTTTAGGGAGGGGGGGCGGGGGGGGGGGGTGTAGGATGTGCTGGTGAGTCGGTAGGTGGGGACGGGGGGGGGAGGAATTGTGGATTGTGTGTGAGGAGAGGGAGTGGGGGGGGGGTTAACAGCTGGAGGCGGTCTGCAGTGGTCACACACGGAAACTCGCGGTGGTGAGAACTGTCCCTCCCTCCTTTCTCCTCCTGCCGGCTGCCCCCTCCCCCCTCTCTCTCATCCCTCCCACCGAATTTTGGTAAACAATCCTGGTGACTGTTCGTCATAATTGGGTTGATTGTACATGTGGTTTGTATGGGTGAGGGCATTGGTTATCCGTCTTATCTTATCTTGCTGCCTGCTTCTACACTTGTTAATCTTCAAATGTGTTATTTTGATGAATGTCGTAAGCTACCCCTTGCTTCTACCGGGTCCACAGCCTCTGGCCTGTGCATAATCTCCAGGAATCTTAGTAGTAAAAGCCACGAGTGCTTAAGTGAGGCATTAAGAGTGTGTGTTGAGGTCGGAGGCGATCACGGCGGAGGAAGGACGCCACAACACCGTCTCACGGTGCTGCCCGAGGCTGGCTGGCCCCTCACGCCAAGTGCTGACGAACTTACACTGGCGATAAATAGGACATCCCACTTTCCTGCCTTCCTACAGTCTTGCTTCCGGGTAGCATCCGCCCGTAGTATCATCTGGTGAATGTATTGGATGAATGGGGCGGGGTCTTGCCACATTTGCTTGTTGTTTGAAGACGGGCATTGAAGAGGTTTGAGCTGTGTCTTGTTATGGATGATTTAGTATACGTGTGTGGGCGTTAGAGGGCAGTGAAGGAAGGAAACTGTGAGGGGGGAGAGCACCAAGCCATTACGACTATATAGCACCGGTAAGGGGTTAGGATAAGGATTTGGGATGGGACGAAGGGAAAGGAATGGTGCCTAAACCGCTTGGACGGTCGGGGATTGAACGCCGACCTGCATGAAGCGAGACCGTCGCTCTACCGTCCAGCCCAAGTGGTTGGGGCCCCTAGAGGGCAGTGAATAACTTCCTAACATTGATCATGTCTTCCCATTGAAGGTGAACCGTTGTTGTTGTTGAGGGTTCAGGGGAGGTTATAATGACCTTTACCCTGTTCTCAGTTAGGTATCCTGGTAGATCCATCCAAGTTGTCGGAGGATTTTCTCCAAAATTGATCATTGTCCGTGTTATACCTTGAGAACGACTTCGCGTACTGTCGTGAAACTTGAAATATCTACGTTTGGTGACGCAAGGTACTACAAAGATCGTCTGTTTAATTGCTCGTCAAACAAGCTATTGCTGTTTGTGGGCACTACAATTCATCCACTTGACCTTGAGGGGGGGGGGGTAATGTGGAGAACTGATACTGGTGTGTGTGTTCACCTAGTTATGCTTGTGGAGGTTGAGCTCTGCGCTTTTGGCCCGCCTCTCAACTGTCAATCAATCAACTGTTGCTACATTTTTTCTACACCTGCCCCCCCCCCTTTCCACCAGGAAACAGCCTGTAACAGCTGTTTAAGTCCCAGGCACCTATGTAATGCTAGGTGAACAGGTGCATCAGGGTGAAAGAAACTGCCCATTTTGTTTCTCTCCGGCGCCGGGAATCGAACCCCGGTCCACAGGATTATGCGTCCAGCGTGCTGTCCACTCAGCCACCAGCGTGCGCGCGCGTGTGTGTACGCACCCAAGCCCTCAGGCCAGCAACGGTACGCCAGGTAGATATGATACAGTTGCTATCATATCACAGGATATGATTGGTATCACAGGTTGGTTGGTATCACAGGATACATATGTGTATTATGTATGACTCGAGGTTCGAGTACAAGACATGGGTTTCTCGGGCAAGTGCCTCATACAACCTGTCCTCACACTTAATACAACACTATTTCCTGGGCTTATCTACCCCAGCGTAAGATAAGTGGAGGTTTAGCGAAATTAAAATCGCCACAACATTAACGGTCTTTTGGACTAATGAGCATCAGCGTTGATAGGGCGGGTGGACTGCCCAGTGTCGTACACACTTGGTTAGGTTTACACTGATTTGACGCTTGTCGTAGCGAGAGGAGAGGCTGGCTGGGTCATACATGGTATATATGGTGTACTATGGTACCCTGCACCCTTATCCAGGGCTCCGGTTGGTGAGGGAGGGTAGGCGAGGGATTGGTGAGGGAGGGAGGGATTGGTGAGGGAGGGAGGGCGAGGGATTGGTGAGGGAGGGGCGAGGGATTATTGAGGGAGGGAGGGAGGGCGAGGGATTGGTGGGGTAGGGAAGATGTGGTGGGGTGTGAATGAGGGGTGAGGAAGACGAGAGGTGAGAGGGAGGGACGGGGGGGGGGGAGAGACAAACACACGGGGTGGGTTAGAGGAGGCCCTGGGGCACCCCTGCCTGGAGGCTCACACTACTAGTAAAGTTGGTACGCCTGCCCCAACCTGCCTCCTTCCCCACTACCTGTGCGTGTACCCCTGCCATCCCCCCCCCCCTACCTCCCGATTAACTCTCTCCCCTCCCCCCCGCCTGCCATCCGTCACCCCAGACAACCTTCACTACCTGATTTTTTTTATAAGTTTTCCTTCACCTACACTTCTCCATCTCCACCCCCCCCCTTCTCGTCCATCTCCCCCCTACCACAAAAAACAACTTCCCAGGGGTTGTTTACAACCACCACAACCGTTCACATGTATTGAAAGCAACAGCCTATTGGAACAAGTTATCACAAGAGGAGCCTCTACTCCCCAAGCCCTGGGCTACCCCAGGCCGGGCTTGGGGAGTAGAGGTCCCAGAACCCTCTGCAGGTAAATACTTAG
The DNA here is from genome assembly GCA_020271785.1 of Procambarus virginalis. Taxonomy (NCBI): domain Eukaryota; kingdom Metazoa; phylum Arthropoda; class Malacostraca; order Decapoda; family Cambaridae; genus Procambarus; species Procambarus virginalis. Next base: position 58,100,573 of record WNGS01169498.1, read on the forward strand.
AAATACCTTCACCAACTGGCGCTGCTTCCTGGCAGAAAGAGAGCAAGCTTAACTTACATACCAAACACACACATGTCTGCAAGGCGGACAGTCCGTCTGCTGTGTTTAACATTTTTGTATTGTTTATTTTTGTGTTATTTATACATACAAGAGTTCTTACATTCTTGTCAGACCACCAGCACGCAGAGCGTTCCGGGCAGGTCGTTAAGCTTCATTTCCCCTGGAATACGACCCTCCAAATTGTTTAACAACCAGGTACCCATTCACTGCTGGGTGAACAGAGGCTACGGTTAATGATTGCGGCCTAGTCAGTCCTCCTCGGCCAGGATAGGAATCAAGGCCCAAATCTCTGTCGAAGCGCGGCCCAGGCGTCTCACCTCTGCGTCGTGGGGAATAACTTACTATCTACAATATTTCCTTCTGTACATACTTTTCCATCATCTTTTTATTATAACTCCCCCTTACCCCTTCCCCTAGTACCACCCCCCATCATCATATCTTGAGGTTATCTTGAGATGATTTCGAGGCTTTAGTGTCCCCGCGGCCCGGTCCTTGACCAGGCCTTCCACCTCCAGGAAGCAGCCCGTGACAGCTGACTAACTCCCAGGTACCTACTTACTGCTAGGTAACAGGAGCATCAGGGTGAAAGGAACTCTGCCCATCGTTTCTCTCCGGCGCCCGGGATCGAACCCGGGACCCACAGGATCACGCATCCAGTGTTCTGTCCGCTCAGCCACCGGGTCCCTTGACGCCACGCATCACCCAGATCATACGTACCTAGTGTAAAAACAATACGTCTTGCCACCTCTATACTTTATGTAAGACCCTTACAGTAAGGGTCGTACGATGACGCGTACGATGAAGACCCTTCTTCATCGTACGCACCTCCAAAGGATACTTAATCAACCAGGCTGTGACTCATACGTCAGGCTGCGAGCAGCCGCGTCAAACAGCCTGGTTGATCAGTCCAGCAACCAGGAGGCCTGGTCGACGACCGGGCCGTGGGGACGCTAAGCCCCGGAAGCACCTCAAGGTAACCTCAAGGTAAAGTATCGTGTATATATCAACGCTCCCTTATTGCTGACCCATAACTACGCTTGTCAGACATATTTTGATGACAAACCTCTACTGTTCAGCGTCTAGGGTTGAGTCGTGCATAAAGTGGCGCAAGGCTTCTTCTCCAAGACTGGCCTTTTGCTTGGGCAATTTCTTGATTAGTTTAAACAAGCATAATATCAACATAATATAAAGAATTTAACATAAATTTGATTTGTCCTCAATGGTAATACGTCATGCTGCTTTAACGGCCAACTGTGTTAGCTGTATTGAACACATTTTGATATGGAGCCTGATGTTGAGAGTCCCTCGTGCAGTGACGACTGGTCGTTCTGGCCGTTGTATCTATTGCCAGACATGCCCTCAGGCCAGACATGCCCTCAGGCCAGTCCTGCCCTCAGGCCAGTCCTGCATCAAGCAGTACTGCATCAAGCAGTACTGCACAAAGCTTTATGTTGGTAGAAGAGCCGACTCGAGTAAAGCAATAATGGGTCGTGACCGCATCTTGCAAGTGCAGTTCAAAACGACTAAATTTCTACAGTAAAGAGTAAATAAAAGGACACTCCCAAATTTATTCCCGTTACTTACAAGCGCCCACAGGTACGTGCAGATCAGTACCAACAGCACGGCTGTTCAACGCCCTCCTAGTAAGCATTAGAAATATTATCGGAACAAAGATGGATGTCTTCAAGAATCACTTAGGTAAGCTCTTTCAATAAGTGCCGGACCAACCAGGCTGTAGTGGATATGTGGGCCTGCGGGCCGCGCCAAGCAACAGCCTGTTGGACCAAGTTATCACAAGTCGAGCCTGGCCCAGGGCAGGGCTCGGGGAATAGAACAACTCCCGAAATCCCTCTCCAGGTATGTTCCAGGTACTCGATGTTTGGCATTACAAGTGACAGTGAAAATTTAAGACCCGGACAGTTGTTATGAACTGGGCCCACACTAAAAGTATTACGTGGGATGTGTTCGCCTAGTTGTGCTTGCGGGGTTGAGCTCTGCTCTTGCGGCCCGCATCTCAACTGTCAATCAACTGTTTCTACTACCACTACTATTTTTTTCCTTGTCTTTTTTTTTCTTGTTCGTGTCTTCGTGAAGTAACGTCTTCGACACGGCTAAACAAAATATATGCGCATTCACTCGGCTTATGGGCCAGACTCCCGAAATTTAGTGTAAATAAAAAAGTTCAAAATTCAGTTTTCACTGTCACTCGATATATATGAAGACCTAGCCGTAGAGTGGATACCATGACCTACGTCCCAACCAAGCCCCACTTGGCAGTGGAAGTAATAAATTAATGGTGAAAAACTAGAATGGTCGCACAAATTTCATACACATCTTTACAGGGTGGCAAGAAGCCAAATTACCAAGAGATCTTGAGATGATTTCGGGGCTTTTTAGTGTCCCCGCGGCCCGGTCCTCGACCAGGCCTCCACCCCCCAGGAAGCAGCCCGTGACAGCTGACTAACACCCAGGTACCTATTTTACTGCTAGGTAACAGGGGCATAGGGTGAAAGAAACTCTGCCCATTGTTTCTCGCCGGCGCCTGGGATCGAACCCAGGACCACAGGATCACAAGTCCAGTGTGCTGTCCGCTCGGCCGACCGGCTCCCTGACAACCTTATAGAAAATAACCAGCTATATAATGCAGATTAATGAATGACCAATGAATAGTGCAAGCTTCTCTTGTTTTGCAACTACTTGATCATACAATATCAGAGGCGTTGCAAGTAAATCAAATGCACGCGTTGTATAGACAGGTTTTGACAAATTATTTCATAAGGCAATGGCAGGTGAAGTAGGGAAATGGCTCTTAATACACACTGAATTTTGCACATTCATTTTTACGTGTAAAGGCGGCACCCCACACGGCGCCGACTCCTTTATTCTGGTCTTCACGTTACGAATAGCCAGAAACACAGCACAGTTTCCTTTCATTTTTCGCCGATGACACAAAAAACAGCATGGAAGTTTCCTCAGTGGGAGACAAAACAAAAAATCCAATCTGATATCATGGTTGTCGGGAACCGTCTCAAAGCACTCACTGGGACGAGACATACATACATACATACATACATACATACATACATACATACATACATACATACATACATACATACATACATACATACACACACATTCATACATACATACACACATTCATACATACATACACACATTCATACTTACATACACACATTCATACATACACACATTCATACATACACACATTCATACATACACACATTCATACATACACACACACATTCATACATACATACATACACACACACACACTGTGTGTGTGTGTGTGTGTGTGGCCGTGAGTGCCCAAATGAGCCACAGAGATATTAGAAAGAACTTTTTTAGTGTCAGAGTGGTTGACAAATGGAATGCATTAGGAAGTGATGTGGTGGAGGCTGACTCCATACACAGTTTCAAGTGTAGATATGATAGAGCCCAGTAGGCTCAGGAACCTGTACACCTGTTGATTGACGGTTGAGAGGCGGGACCAAAGAGCCAGAGCTCAACCCCGCAAACACAACTAGGTGAGTACACATACTCACTCACTCTCACACTCGCTGAATTTGTCAAGTTGAGTGTGAAGAAGCTGTGGTAGTGGCGGCGACGGTGTAGGTGTCGCCTTAGTTGGGAATAATGTAAGTGGATAACGGTTTGGTGTGCTGCTGCTCCGCTCCTGTGAGCGCCTGCCTGCATGTGTTGGTCTCTCATGCTCACACATCACCTCCAGCCCCCACCTTTGTCTGGTATTTAATGGCTCCCAACCCTTTAAGCTTACACCCTTCGAATCAGTGTATGGAGTAAAACCGATTGTATGGCATTTTGGAGCATTTCACTTGCTCGTAACTTGATAAGGCAGTGCTTCTTTGCGGGGTGGGGGGCTTCCCTCTGGCTTCCCTATAGGCTCTATATGGCTCATATGCGCTATAAGTTTCATCCTGCGTCCTGCCCTTGTCCATGCTAAATATTTCCATTCTGTCCACTTTGACACTGCCTCTTTAAGAATCTTGTATGTCATGATCATGTCATCTCTTGCGTGGTCAGGTCTATAGTTCTCTCAGTCTGTCATTGTCGTTCAGGTTGCCAGAGCCTGAACACCCGCGAGTCCAGGTTCACGGGTGTTGCAGCCAGTGCGCTTGCACAGTCGTCTTGCCTAATGTTCAAACTATAATGTGTGTTTATCTCTCTGCCACCCGCTCCTCCTCCACTATGCCCTGCCCGCTCCCCTCTTAGTATACCCCTTGCCACCTCACTACACCCCTTCTCCCTCACTATACCCCGGCCCCTTCTCCCTCACTATACCCGGCCCCTTCTCCCTCACTATACCCCGGTCCCTTCTCCCTCACTACACCCGGCCCCTTCTCCCTCACTACACCCGGCCCCTTCTCCCTCACTACACCCGGCCCCTATACCCTGAAGGGTGTGGTGAGGGTGAGTACAAACGGTACTTGAGATTGGTGTTGAGGTACTGGCCTCACCGACCCTCCCAGGACGCCCTGACAGCCTTCTCTCCCACGCTGGCAGCGCCCAGGTGTACTACAACCACCACCACCACACACCTCACCACCATTAATATTACTTTCACCAACACTCACAATTACCGCCCCCAACACTATGGCACCTTCAGCGTCAACAGTACCCAAACACATTGACATCATCGCAATCACAATATTTCTCTTGAGAGCAACGTCCACCGATACAGGTGAATGAGACGGAGAGGGAGAGGCAGAAGAGTGAAGAATCTCAGACCAAGCATACGAGGCAACAATCAAGAAATCATTCCCCCACAAGCTGCTAGTAAAACACAATAATCCACATTATTACGTACAATTTATCCCAAGCGATCACGATATGAACCATTTCTAAAGTTTAATGGTGTCTGAGTAGGAATAGCGAAGAAAACGCGAGCCCGGCAACAGTTGGTAGCCCTGAGTACCCCCCCCCCCCCAAGGTCGCGCGGATCAGCAAGGTTTATTATCCAGCCTCTTTATTGAGCACATTGGTCTTATTATGGATAAAACTGTGATAGCCCATTGGGCTCTTCCCCCTAAGGCGGTGGTATGCCACGTGCTCGAACCCGCGCCTGCAAACATGTGCGCCACATGCACACACACAGATGTTTGGTGGTAGGGGAGACTGTCTCCTCCTCTCCCCCCCCCCTCACACCTCACCTTCCTTGCCTCCTTCTCCTCCTCAGAGGTGAAAATTGAGTGACCTGTTGATGGCAGTAGTGGCCAGGTTTGCCATCCAAACAAACACGGTCTGTGGCTTGTTTGTTGTTTGTTTTGTTTGTTTGTTTGTGCACTGCTCGTAAAGCATCTCTCACACACAGTTTGCTAATTTGTTTAGTGTACTTAATTATTGGTGTCAAATGATCTTCGAGGGTATGGTCAGTGAAGATGGAAATGTTTAGGCTTAGCGAGTCTGCTTTACGGTGGTGCGCTTACACCGTTACTCACTTGCGTTGGCAGCACCCGGCGTTGGCAGCACCCGGCGTTGGCAGCACCCGGCGTTGGCAGCACCCGGCGTTGGCAGCACCCGGCGTTGGCAACACCCGGCGTTGGCAGCACCCGGCGTTGGCAACACCCGGCGTTGGCAGCACCCGGCGTTGGCAGCACCCACCGTTGGCAGCACCCGCCGTTGGCAGCACCCGGCGTTGGCAGCACCCGGCGTTGGCAGCACCCAACCGTTGGCAGCACCCGGCGTTGGCAGCACCCAACCGTTGGCAGCACCCGGCGTTGGCAGCACCGGCGTTGGCAGCACCCAACCGTTGGCAGCACCGGCGTTGGCAGCACCCGGCGTTGGCAGCACCCAACCGTTGGCAGCACCCCGCCGTTGGCAGCACCCCACCGTAGCTATTGGGTCCCGTCTTTTTTTAATTGTCAGTCGTCGAACTCAATGGATCTCATTTATATTATATTTCTCATTTCTTTCTCCATTTGTTGGGCGTCCTGCGACAGGTAGGCTTGAGGCTCCGAGATGCCCTTGCTGCCAGTGACAATATTGAAGTGACATAACGAGATATCATGTCACGTGACGTGATATATCATGGCAACAACGTGTATATAAATATTAAATCATGGGGTACCTGGTGATGCGTTTCCCTCCTTGATGATCGGATTACTTCTCGAAGGCGTGCGTTGGGACGTGTTGCGTTACCATGACGTTATCTTGAGTTATCTTGAGATGATTTCGGGCTTTAGTGTCCCCGCGGCCCGGTCCTCGACCAGGCCTCCACCCCCAGGAAGCAGCCCGTGACAACTGACCAACACCCAGGTAACCTATTTTACTGCTAGGTAACGGGGGCATAGGGTGAAAGAAACTCTGCCCATTGTTTCTCGCCGGCGCCTGGGATCGAACCCAGCACCACAGGATCACAAGTCCAGCGTGCTGTCCGCACGGCCGACCGGCTCCCTCTCGTAGTGGCCGACGTAGCCGATGTAGTGGTAGTAGTAACCTGGTAGCGTGTCATGGGGGGGGGGGCTGGTAGTGTGTGTCAAGGTGATCCAAACTTGTGCAATATTTGTGGAGTTCCTTAACCACTCTTCTATCTCTCCATATTCTCTCTCTCCCTCTCTCGCGCCCGCACAAACACTCACATACACATAGCTGTATATTTGGTACTACTTTTGTACTCTACTTATTTTCTATTTCTATACTCAGTGGGTTGTCGTCAGGCAGTAGCGACGTGAGTGGGGCTCGCCTCTCCGTCCTTTCCACAAGGAAGCGGTGGCGCAAGAGTGCCCTGGTGGCCTCCACGCCGCCGCCGCCAGCACCGCCGCCGCCGCCGCCAGCACCCCGTCTGTACACCAGTGCGTACCGGGATTGCTTACCCCCCCCCCCCCCCCCCCCTGCCTTCACCCCCCCCCCTCCCCCTGCTTCACACACCCGTCGCTGGCAGGTGTAGCACCAGATTCAATTGTATTATTTTTTTTGTAGTAGTAGGGTGATGGTGAGAGTGATGGTGTGCCAGTGGTGGGTCACTGAGCCAGACGACCAGTAGCACGGACTACAGTCTTACCAACATGCATGAGACACGGTGCAGGAACAACAGTGGTGCCATCTCCAGGTCGCGCTCAATGTTGTCAAAGTTGCAAAGAAAGCATAATCCAGCGTGAGCAGTGACATCAATACAACAATGATATCAAGTGATCATTCTGAGGATACAAGGACGGTGGTCTCACAAAGTGACAACAAGTGTGTGTGAGGACTCTAAAAGAGGCTCTTGAGCGGTTTACCATAACAAGACCAGCTTGCAGACCATGGTTGGGGGGGGGGTGTGCTGGAGATGATACTGCCCGAATCCACTCTATAAAATATCTAAATTATTGGGACTGCTTAAAAATGTTCGTCTGTATTCTCCAGAGCGCAGACGCGATATACGTAATAATTTAAACTTGGGAATATTAGAGGAACTGGTCCCAAACCTGCAGACGGAATAACTCGACATGAGACCGAGGCATGGCAAGAATGCAAATAAACAATTGAAAAGCAACTGTGCAATAAGTACGCCGAGAGACAATTTTATCTTCTTCAATTTTAACATAAGGAGCACCTGGCCGACCCCTGGAAGTGTTCAAGGAGAACTTCATGAACGCCTCCAAAGGATACCTGATCACCGGGAGCACGTCACGTCTGTGATTCATACGTCAGGCTGAGAGTAGCTGCGTTTAGCAATCTGGTTGGCCCGACCACCACCAGGAGGCCAGGTCAGAGGCCAGTGCCAGGTAACCACAAGGTAAGGCACTTGAGGCAATATGGAACAGAACTACTGGGATACCTTAACAAACTTGAAGGTTAGCAGGCAAACGGGATGTAGTTGGTCCTCGTTTCTAACGAGTGTAAGGTGACGAAGAAGTGAAAGATGACTGGAGGCCTGAAAACTAAGTAAAGGAAACGATATCTACAAATATAATAAAGATACCTGTGTAGATGTTTCCTGTGTAAGAGCAGAGTTACACACAAACTGCGTATGACAAACTTTAGAATGGCAGTTAGAAATCTAAAGGCCTCAAGGCAATAGGACTCCATAGAGCCTAAGAGGTAGTGGTGGAGTATGTAGCACCGGCATGAAATACAAAACTACACATGAAATGGGCAGAGGCTTACAACCAGACAAAAACACAAGTCACAGCTTCGTATCATCCTTTGCAGATGACAAAAAAATCAGCATAAAAATTACATCGGCTGAAGACATTGAAAAACTTCAAGCTGATATTAATAAAGTTTAAGACTGGGCATCAGAAAATAACATGTTTAACAGTGATAAATTCCAAGTACTCAGGTACGGTAAAAATGAGGACCTTAAACATAATACAGGTATAAAACACAATCAAATGTGCTCATAGTAGAAAAACGCATGTAAAGGATTTGGGAATAAAGATGTCTGACGACCTAACGTTTAGGGAGCTAACCAAGCAAAATTTGCGACAGCCAGAAAAATGATAGGATGATTACGAGTACTTTCAAATCCAGGGATCCCATCACAATGGTTGTACTCTTCAAGTCACTTGTGCTGTCCGTCTTGAGTACTGCTCAGTACTCACTTCCCCCTTTCAGAGCAGGAGCGATTGCTGAAATAGAGGGAATACAGAGAACATATACGGCACGCATACGCGATAAAGCACCTAAATTATTGGGATCGTCTCAAGCCCTCCAAATGTACTCACTAAAAGACGAGAGAGATATCAAATATATACACCTGGAAGATACTGGAGGGCCAAGTACCAAATCTACACAGTAAATAACAACGTACTGGAGTGAACGATATGGAAGAAAATGCAGAATAGAACCAGTGAAGAGCAGGGGTGCCATAGGCACAATCAGAGAACACTGTATAAACATCAGAGGTCCACGGTTGTTCAACACCCTCCCAACAAGCATAAGAAATATTGCGAGAACAACCGTGGACATCTTCAAGAGGAAACTAAATTTATTCCTCCAAGGAGTGCCGGACCACCCGGCTGTGGTGGGTATGTGGGCCTGCGGGCCGCTCCAAGCACAGCCTAGTGGACCAAACTCTCACAAGTCAAGCCTGGCCTCGGGCCGGGCTTGGGGAGTAGAAGAACTCCCAGAATCCCATCAACCAGGTATCAACCAGGTACGAGTGTCTTAATTAGCGTACTGAGCTACGAGGGCACGTTAAGGGAGCTCAATCTCTCAACTTTAGATGAGAGAAGGAACAGAGGAACATGGTCACTACACACAATATACTGAGGGGAAAATAGATAAGGTGGACAAAGGACAGTCCTCTGGCGTGAGAGAGATTAGGACAAGTGACACAGATGGAAGCTGGAGAGGCAAATAGGTCGAAGAACTGTACGGGAGGTAAAGTGGAATGCTCTGAAAGAAGTCTGGGAAGCCACCTCCACCACAACTCTACTGAAATTCGAGTTCTTTGTCGTATCTGACCTTAAAATTAAAAAAAAAGCACCAGGGAATCACTGTTAGGCATTAGACCAAAGGTGGCTGGAGAGGTGTGTGAGGTGTAAAGGGTGGGGAGGAGATGAGGAACAAGTGATTATTAAGGCAAGGGGTGAGTTTAGGGCAAGCAGTGAGTGAACGAGGAAGAGAGAAGGTAAAGGCAACCACTTGCAGGCCCGGAAAGAGGCGTGGTCGTGACACGTGCAATAATGACACGAGTTTCCTTGGAAGGCCGCGCAGTGTTTACCTGGTGAGCTCCCTGACGTAATCCCACCGCTGTCACCACCACCACCGCCGCCACCAGCACCACCACCAGCACCACCACCACCTGCTCGGTCATTATCACCACCACTACTACCACTTCCATAGTCACCACCACCACCCGAAATTGGTCACACCGTTCCATGCACCAGCAGCTGCTGCACTTGTGCCACAGGCGCGCTCTCGCCGAACTGCACCCAGCTCAACTTTCAGATATTCTGAGTGCCTCCTTCATCAGTTCTCAATCCGTTTTTCTGTTTGCCATGTTTAACCCAATTTGTCTCGTTTTCTGTTTGCATTGTTAACCTTTTTTTCTTAACCGCGTTTTCAGTTTGCTACTTTATTCCTTTATGTGCCAATTAATACGCATGTTTTATCTAATGAAAGGTATACATTGATCTTTTAACCGGATAATTATTGCTGATTATTACAATGTAAACGTTATTGCTCTGATTTTATGATTATTTTTATGCGTTTACACGTATAAACTTTCTGTACTCACCTAGTTGTGCTTGCTGGGGGTTGAGCTCTGGCTCTTTGGTCCCGCCTCTCAACTGTCAATCAACTGATTGACAGTTGAGAAGCGGGTAGCTGGCATGGGCCCCTCCAGGCAAGGCCAGGCAATGCACAGTTTTACCCAACACAGCTCCCACAGTTCTTCAGTTTGTGCTGGAAACTTTCCTGTGCATTAACTTCCGCGGTGCTACCAGTAATTTGCTCCACCGATGCGTTAGTCTATTTCCGCACCACTGTTAGGTTCACTGGTTCATTTAGACATTTTAGGTTTGTGGAGCCTTGCGCTGCCTCTTTCCAGAGAGCAAATTTTTCTTAGACGCTCATCAGTAGAAAGCTTACTATGTCACGGGTTTAATTAGTAATCATTCTTTAGAGAAAGTTATCATCCATTCATCAGTGAGGGCGTGCAAGGACAAGGCAAATTTAAAGGATTACATTAGAATAACGAACACTTTAAAATACTAATCCTATTACCCGTCTTGGCTAGCTATCTCTTCTTCTCTTGCTTAAGCACCACCCTTACTTAAGCACTTCCCTTACTTAAGCACTTCTCTTACTTAAGCACTTCCCTTGCTTCCCTTTCTCTACCTTTAGCCATTTTTGTAATCTTTCCAGTAACGACTCCACGTTAATCACATGCCATAGTTCACACTTAACTATGAACGACTCGATAAAAATGGCCCTGGGGGTTGCAGGTAATTACTAATACTAAATCGTTTAGTTAGGCCTACAGTGACCAGCCATTGTCCGTCCCATACCCCAGACCATCCCCCCTCAACATTGGGTGAGGCTAGCCCCTAGCGTCTAGCCTCTACGTCTGGATAGACATTTCTTACAGGTATGGATAGATATATGAAACCATTGAGAGAGACTTGTAATCTTCACATTAAGCATAATAAAATGGGGCGCATAATAAATTAACTAAACAAATTACGCTTGCATATGGAAATTTACTTGCAATATAAATGCACTAATTTGCAAGTTCTAATATAAGGGGGGTTTATGATATGTTGGGCAGTTTGTTTTAACATACAGATTAAAAAATCTGCAATTTATCGGATTTACTGTTGTATATGTTATTGTAAATTATTATTATATAGTTATATTTTAGTTTAAATAAGTTGAACGTGTGTGAAGAATAGAAGGGGGGGGGGTTGATAGAACCGCGATGGGTTGTGATAGAACTGTGATTGATGTGACTTATCTGGGGACCGGTGGAAGTATGTTGATGGTAGGGTGGGAAAATGGCGAGACTCCACCACCAGCTCCCACCACCACCAGCTCCCCCCCCCCCCCCCACCGCCACCAGCTCTTCCCACCACCAGCTCTTCCCCCACCACCACCAGCTCTTCCCCCACCACCACCAGCTCTTCCCCCACCACCACCAGCTCTTCCCCCACCACACACCAAACACAGGAGTCTTCTCAAAGCACTCACACTTGAAGCAATTATCTTGTATCAAAGCGTGAGGGTCTGGCCAGCAGTCCACGAGACCCACAGCAGCGGCCTGGACCTTCAGTTGGAATACTCCCTGTACACAGGCTCTGTCAGGCTAAACAACTGCCTCAACACTACACCAAGAGAACTAGCTCCACTACCAACTAGCCACCACTACAACTAGCCCACCACTGACAACTAGCCACCACTACAACTAGCCACCACTACAACTAGCCCATCACGCCACCATACAACTAGCACATACAACTAGCCACCACTACAACTAGCCACCACTACAACTAGCCACCACTACAACTAGCCACCACTACAACTAGCCACCACTACAACTAGCCACCACTGCAACTAGCCACCACTACAACTAGCCACCACTACAACTAGCCACCACTACAACTGGCCACCACTACAACTAGCCACCACTGCAACTAGCCACCACTACAACTAGCCACCACTATGTAAAAACACACAAGTAATTTTGTGTCAAAGACTGCTCTTCAAGCATTTGAAGATGGACAGCAAGGACCTCGTAATAGCAGCTGTAAATAACCTGCTCGCTGTACAGATTATTGGGTTTAGAATCGCTTGTATAGGCACCATCTCGCACAAATACAACTCATCATGATGACACACATCACGTATAGCAGTCAAATTAGCATACACCAAAGATGAAATTGAATTAAACGATGGTTAAGACTATTTCGCCCCAAACATTCAGGTTTGATAGAGAAATCAAAATCAGAAGTGTGTACGTGCTATTATAAAGAAAACTATAATGGGTTTAGGTCTGTCACGTGTGTGTGTGTGTATATAGTATATATATAATATTATATATATATATAGTATATATATAGTATATATATATATATATATATAATACATATATATATATATATATATATATATAGTATATATATATATATATATATATATATTTATTTATTATATATATAATATAATATAGGCAAAACGTGGACCAGA
>WNGS01169498.1:58186928-58214825 GCA_020271785.1 Procambarus virginalis
GGTCTGAGAGTCGGCCAATCACAGTCGAGGTATCACTGCGCATCACCATCACGCAGGTGACGTCATCATGTCACCCACCAGCCCACGGTCTTGTTATCATTACATTAATCAGACATACAAATGCTGCTCTTGAATAAACAAAATGACAAGGCTGTGCTAACAAAGGCTAGTTTATCGCAATACACGGGCCAAAACACCGTGGGTGCGCGTAAGAGCAAGTGTAGAAAGTTGAAGATCAAGAAGCGTCGAGCCCGCCAGCTGAGTGTGGACAGGTAAGGCAAGGATGGCCCCGTAAAATCGAAGGTAAGCGAGCTAGGACAGCCAGGTGGGTTGGGCAGGCAGACAGGCAGCAGGCAGGCAGAGAAGGCAGGCAGACAGGCAGGCAGGCAGACAGGCAGGCAGGCAGGCAGGCAGGCAGGCAGGCAGGCAGGCAGACAGGCAGGCAGGCAGGCAGGCAGGCAGGCAGGCAGGCAGACAGACAGACAGACAGACAGACAGGCAGGCAGGCAGGCAGGCAGGCAGGCAGGCAGGCAGGAGACAGGCAGGCAGAGACAGGCAGGCAGGCAGGCAGGCAGGCAGGCAGGCAGACAGGCAGGCAGGCAGGCAGGCAGGCAGACAGACAGACAGACAGGCAGGCAGGCAGGCAGGCAGGCAGGCAGAGGCAGGCAGACAGACAGACAGACAGACAGACAGACAGACAGACAGACAGACAGACAGGCAGGCAGGGGCACCGATCATCTCTCACACACACACACATCACACCACCAGTTCCGTACTCCTTACTATTACTGTTGTGTGTTCGCTTCCGCATTCATCTTCTAACGTGGACTGGATCGGAAATTGCAATCTTGAATATAACATGTTAAATTATTTATTTCAGGAGGCAAATAGATGTCCGCTGCCAATTGCACAAGCTCTCACACGTTCACTCCTGCCTTGACACACTGGTGCAAGTCTGGCACACTTGGGGCAACGCCAGTCAATATTTACATGTTTTACATCATATTTACGTAAATGATATCAATAAGAAAATCATTGGAGCAGGATGACGGATCGAACCAGCGTTCTGGGTTGCCCTGGACGCGGCTTCTATTCCATTGCAAGGCTTATATATCGAGGTCCCTCCACAGTCGAATTACTGACCCTCGCCAGGATGCAACCACACAACAAGCTAACTAACTCCTGGTACCTATTTACTGCAAGGTGAACAGATGCATTAGGTGGCAGGAAATGCGCCCACTCATTTCTGCAACCGTCCTCGACTCAAGTCCATTACATTCAGCGGTCGACCCCACAGACGCATTCATAAATTTTAACATGCTGTTCATTCAAAACGGGAATTTTCTCAAGTATAAATTAATATTATAATATATTATCATATTGTGCATAAATAGGCATAGGTTAGGTTAGGTCAGGTGTTTAGGTTCTGCTGGCGATTATTTGTATTTGTAGTACGTGGGTGAAGCATTTACAGCGTTGTGGTTCGAACAAAATTCGTCAGTGAAGCACTTGTTCCGGATATGTTCGAACGTCAGCAGTTGTGAGTCGTGTGTAAACCGCTTTTCATTCATAAACAGGGGTTTGGCGGGCGTATGGAATCACTTTTGGATCTTTGTTTGGAGGACGGGCTGATTTCTGTCCCACCAGGGATTCGAGGCCGGAATTCTCGATTGCGAGTCGAGAACGAACCCGACTCTACTACCGAGACCCTAAAATGTGCAACACAATGCACATATGTGCTTGTGTTGCACACATGTGCTTTGCGTTGCACATATGTGCTTTGTGTTGTGAGTCTTGATACCAATCTCTCACGTGAGATATTGTTGCAGAGTTCTGAAAGTGCAATTTGGTATTACTAATTTATAATGGTTGGTTTAATTCACTTTTTATTCGTTAAATTAACTACTGGACAGACCATGCCAGTGCTGCCATCTGGTGGGAGAAAACCGGGACTATAGCAGTCTGTGGCTTCTTCTTGTTGTGTCAGATTTAGCTACTCACAACGAAGTGTCCATGTAGCACGGGCTATGGTGAGCCCGTGACAGTCTATGGCGGCTTTGTAGTCTTTTTATCTGACGCTGTGGCACACGCCGCCTCTCCCTGCCTCACTCCTGCAGGTTTTCTAATGATTTAACTTTATTTTGTCTTAGTATCATTTAGTAGACGCAGGTGTTTCTCATACAAGATGTATGGCATTTATTAATACTATACACGGCTGTTCTCTTTAGCGTGACAGGTGTGCTACACTTCTGTATGTTCTCAATTACCTCTTTGTATCTTGTAACACCTGTCCATCAAAACTGTACCGTACTGATACACATAGATTGATTGATAAAGATTAAGCCACCCAAAAGGTGGCACGGGCATGAATAGCCCGTAAGTGGTGGCCCTTTTGAGCCATTACCAGTATCAATAGATGATACTGGAGATCTGTGGAGGTGCGATTGCACCCTGCGTGACGGGAGATGTCTCATATGTACCATATATCACATATGTATCATATGACACAAGGACATATGTGTCCTTGACACATATGTCCTTGGAAGTCGCTACCTGCGGGCTCCTGTGTTGTCTTCATCTTCGTGAGACAAGGAATTCTGATAGTTTTGTCCAGCGTCGTGTTGTGTCTAACGAGATAAGGACCCCTTATCGATGCTGCATATTTCAAATTGGTCTCACATATGTTGTATAGAATGTCCTTAACGACTCCTTGTTAAGCAGGTGATAATCGTTGGGTTTCTGACGACGGGTATGGTGTAATTCCAACTTCCCAAACCTTTCATTTACCCGTTTCCACGAGGGTGTCTCTTCAGTCTCCTGTTTCCAATACCCAGTTCTGTGATATTGCACTTGCTTGAGTTAAACTCTAGCAACCAATTGCTGGATCAATATTTAATTCTGTCCAGTTTATCCTGTAGTTTGTTGCCGTCTTCCATTGTATTTACTCTCTTCATAATTTTTTAAATCGTCAGCAAACGAGAGAATAAGATAAGATAATCGAGAGATAAGTCATATGTATTGGGCACATGACTGGCGGATGCTGTGAGACGGATGCTGTGAGACTGACTAGGTCTCTCTCCTCACAGTAAGTCTTTGTCTTCCGTTGCTTAGATACTCTCTTTATCCCACTCTGTTGTTTTTGTTTTAGATGTAACTACTCAGAACGAATTGTCCATGTAGCACGGGCTATGGTGAGCCCGTAATTATCCCACTCTCTTTATAATCTCTTTATACTCTATCCACTGGATCACCTCCTCACCTCTGCCTGCTTTTCCATGTTGTGCCTTAGTCTCATGTAGGTTTTCTTGAGATATATGCAAGTTGTGTGTATCAATTTTTGCGTGGCATATTTGGGCATTCATT
Organism: Procambarus virginalis; assembly: GCA_020271785.1. NCBI lineage: Eukaryota > Metazoa > Arthropoda > Malacostraca > Decapoda > Cambaridae > Procambarus > Procambarus virginalis. The sequence goes on from WNGS01169498.1 coordinate 58,190,292, forward strand.
GCCATTGTTTTGTTCTCAAGTGCTGTCATTGGTCATTCAAGTGGCAGTGTTTTTCTCATCACTTGAAGTTTCTTGTGTTATCTTCTTGTATTTTACACACTATTAACGTCGTGAATCATGTCTTACTCACCACAGGAATTATCTCAATTATTCAAATGCGAAATTCACTTTTTTTTATTTAATATCTGCCGCTTAAAATTATATACATTTATATTATAAATATATAGTTTGTCTCAGAAGACACATAATTCCACAATTAAGAGGTACTATATAACAAATCATATATGTATGTTCTGTTACACAGTACTCTATATTACTCTACACCTCTTATCATAGTACTGTGTATAATAAGCAATCTTTCATCTGAAAGACCAAATGTAAAGTGAATTTTTGTGTGAGAGGCGAGGCAGCATCTTTGATGGCGGGGCGCGCGATCTGAGAGTCATTAGGATGCCAAGATTGGAACTGAAATTACCATAATGTTGTTTCTCATGTCAAGGGAAAAATGCTGGCAGACCTTACAGGTACACAGCTCTAGTGTCTGTCTCTACCACCTGTACCTGGTGGCTGGGTGGAGGGAGGGAGGTGCTGTTGTTCCCTGACCCCCGCCTCACCACCCTTACCCATCTCCCTCACAACCCTCACACCCCTCCCCCTCACCTCACAACCCGTCCTCTTAAAAGTAACATCAATTTTGGCTCGTATGCGCGCTATGGCCAAATTTGGACGTAATTTGAAATGAAATCGGCTCACAAAAGTGACGTACTGTTCCGTTTTCTGTTTGAGTCGTCCGGCTTACTCGGACAGGTTAGGAGAGGAAACTTTCCATTAACGTTTTTCATAACGTTTTGAAACTCTATGATAATTTCCTGCCCATCTAACCTATCATATGACCCTTAACTTACTGTTGTTGAAAAAAATCCCAAATTTATTTTAATTTTTTTTCATTTTCAAATTACGTCCACTTTCGACCATACTGGTAAACAGCCAAAAGCGACGTTATTTTAAGAGGACAGGTTGGGCACTAGAGACGGTGGAGAGTTTCTCCACTTCCAAAGTCTTGTGTTAAAATATTATTTCCCCGCTTGATTTACTCTCTAACAGGAAGCCATTTCCCTCGTTGATTAGTTTCTCTTGATCACAAACCACCGATGTATACCAGAAACAGGTATTTTACACACAATACCGTCAAATACGCGAGAGAAGGATCCAATACCAGAGCAGGATTCCCCTAATGCATTCGGGAGTCTGAGTATAATCCTGGGCGTTCAGTTATGCGCTTTGCTGGGGCCGCGAGGGATGATGGCGCGAGTGAGCTCCGGCAAGCAGCCAACCCGCCGTCCAGCAGGCCATCACCAGCCGGCTATACTGATGTAGTCTGGCGGCTACGTCAGCCGGATCATATGGGTAAGTTGAGTGGGAATGAAAACAGCAGAGAGTGTGATGTCTGCATCAGCCTTGGTCTCATCAGGTACACCTGGCTCTCACTGGGTATACCTGGCTCTCACCAGGTACACCTGACTCTCACTGGGTACACCTGGCTCTCACTGGGTACACCTGGCTCTCACTGGGTACACCTAGCTCTCACCAGGTACACCTGGCTCTCACCAGGTACACCTGGCTCTCACTAGGTACACCTGGCTCTCACCAGGTACACCTGGCTCTCACCAGGTACACCTGGCTCTCACCAGGTACACCTGGCTCTCACCACGACGTGCATAAAGCACAAGATGACCTGGATCTATTGAAAGCAAGGTGTAACAAATGGCTACTAGAGTTTAACTCAAATAAAATGAATTAACGAAGCATAGTGAAGGGAGATGTAGTCCAGATACAAGGTACCAATGGAAGATTAAATCTTCCAAGAAACTGACAGAGAGAAGGATCTAGAGGTTGTAACGACACCGAACCTGTCTCCTGATTAAAAGTTGAGAGGCGGAAGCTAAGAGCCGAAGCTCAACCCCCTGCAAGCACATCTAGTTGAGCACACACACCTGTGGGGCGTGCCTTAGGGTGGTGAGAGAAGGGAAGGCATTGTTCCTAGGTCACCCTCTACTGAGTCGTCAACAGGTATTGTCATGGTAAACACCTGTCACTCAACACCTGCCTCTGACCCTCGTCTCACCACTAACCAAATGACTGGCACTGTACCACACTGTGGTACACCACACTCTCACACCATAGACCCGTCACTATACCGCAACCCTATCATCATACCACTAATACAACATCATACCACTAATACAACATACAACCACATACAACATCATACCACTAATACAACATCATACCACAAATACAACATCATACCACTAATACAACATCATACCACAATACAACATCATACCACAAATACAACCATCATACCACTAATACAACATCACCACTAATACAACATCATACCACTAATACAACATCATACCACTAATAAAATCATACCACTAATACAAACATCATACCACTAATACAACATCATACCAATAATACATCATACCCTAATACAACATCATACCACAAATACAACATCATACCACGAATACAACATCATACCACTAATACAACATCATACCACTAATACAACATCATACCACTAATACAACATCATACCACTAATACAACATCATACCACAAAATACAACATCATACCACTAATACAACATCATACCACAAAAACAACATCATACCACTAATACAACATCATACCACAAATACAACATCATACCACTAATACAACACCATACCACAAATACAACATCATACCACAAATACAACATCATACCACAAACAGACCATCTCCACTGAACCTCAAAATTGATCTTTTCATTATCATAATCACACTCCACCCCACACCCCCCTACACACCCTACGACGCTACCCTGGTCCTTCTCCCTGTACTGCATTAACTAAGACGAGAGCGCTGAGGCTTGCCGTAAACCTCGATTGTCTCTGTGAGTTGAGAGGGAAGGTAAGGTCTCCCCGAGGTCTCTGTGGCGCCCTGATTGCCTCCGTTGTAACGGCTGTGTGGTGAAGTCCCTCACTTGTCTAACCGGGACCGCCTCATATACCAGTACTGCTGACAAAAACTCATAGGTCCACCAGTACCCCTGACACCAATAACGGGTCCCGTTATTGGTAAATTAATACAATAATGTATTAATTTATTTCCATAGATAATTAAGCAATGTGTGGAACCAGAAGCTCCATCCACTGACATCTGTTCGCTTGTTCGCTTGTCAAAGGAGCCCATTGAGGTGGTACTCGAGCCTGTCTTCTAGTGTAGTACGTCGTATGTTGAGGTATAAATCCTCTAAAGATAAAAACTGGTATACTAAATATCATAGCGGCTCGCAAAATTTAACGCGATATCCCGTTTTCTATTCGTGGGTAGTCGGTTAGGTTAGGTTCGGGCAATTTAATACATCATTTTCGTGACGCTGTGAACGAGGAATTGTACGGGAAGGATCGCGGAACAGAGGCGTCTGGCACTGAGAATTGGGTGACGAAGCTATTCCTAGGTTATGTATTTGTAAAGGATCCTAAATGTCATAATGGGCAGTTTGGCCTTTAGCAAGTGTCAAGCAAGCTGCCAATAAACGGACGTGTGGGCCCCTGCTGTACGGAGAATGGATACATTCGAACGTGGACTCAGGTGTGGACTCAGGTGGTATGAAGGGGACTCAACGTGAGTCCCCTTCGAACGTGGACTCAGGTATGAGGACCCTTCGAAACGTGGGGGTCCTCACCCCCACGATGGTTCTCAGGATCAGGGGGGCGCCGCCCGGCTCTGCCAGCCTCTCACAGCTGCCACAAAATTGTCACCTCTTAAGACAACTAAAGTTGGCTCTNTCTTTTGCCAGCTCACATTAGTCAGTACTGTATGTGATACGGATGTTGTTCACCTCTTCTATTGGCTTCCAAAACGATCATGTCTGGGTACCCAGCATTTTAAACTGCAAAAAGTAACAAATTATTCATCTGTGAAAAAAACTATTCCGTTAATTGAGATACAGAAAACCCATATAGAAGTGTCTGCTTGGACACACAAACAACAACTTGATTAATTATATTTTTTGCATTAATACAAATCTGCATTAATGCCATTTTAATTAATGTGTATTAATATATTGTTGTAACATCATTGACTTCTGTGCAAAATATTAAAGACAATTAATCAATGAATCATTGGGCAGGTAAAAGGGTAGATAAGAATTTGCTGTCACCTTCCTTCCACATTAGTTGTACACCACACGCAGATGTACTCTTGGTCATTACACCTGCAAATAAAAAGGCAAATAAATAATCTGACTGCTTTGAGCTATTAACTAAATTTTATATGTAAAAAAATATATACAGAACTGTATAACATCGGGATTTTACTTCTTGTTACTGCCTGAAACCAACCTGTGCCACAGACTCTCAGAAAGTTCCGTAGGAAACCTGAAGACTGGGTATGGTTTCTTCTCTCATATCACAATTAAGGAATCATACCAATAGGCAAACTATGTTTTGTGTGTTTCTGTATACATGAAGGGCTTTGAAATTTGACATTACCTGTACATTTATACTCATTTTAGTTTTAAGCATTTAGTAGGCCTAAATACATAAACTATATTATTCACTGTGAAATAAATACAGTATATAAAAAATGTATATCTATAAATGCATCTACAGTATATCTATAAATTAGAATGTTGTGTGTCTGTCTGTTAGAGGTTGGAGGCCACATGCATGGAGCTAGCCACACCCAATTTTTAACAGTACAGTAATTACTCGAGTACGTGGCCAGCATGGTTGGGCCGAGATTAGTATAACAAAATGATTGCCTTTTAACAGTGAAAAAAGTTTCCTCAGAATTTAATTTAACAGGTCTACTTAGATTTGAGCAATTTGTTTGACCAATGCATGCCTGATGGGTGTACTATCCTTCAGGATTAATTACCTAATTAATATAACCAAACTTACCAACTAAATGTCAACCAACGTTTTGCTGTTATTGAACTTGAATTACTGGACCTGTACTGTTACTGATATCTGCTGAATGAAGATTTTTCTATAAAAAAATATATATATCATGTTTGTAAAAATTACTAACTGTTGTTCAGTTATAATTTTTGCAATTCGTATCACGTAATAATTGTCACTTTCTATTTCTCTACGACATAATTGTTCCCCATCGAGTTCCTATAGTGTTCATTTTATTTCCACATTATGCTTGAAACGCTCTGCATTTAATGGCTTTAAGCATTGTACTTGACTTACCTCGAAATCCTAGTTTTTATATATAATATATATATAATATATATATATATATATATATATATATATATCTATATATATATATATATATATGTATATATATATATATATATATATATATATATATATACAAAAGGTTTTACATTATTTTAAGCCACTAACACGCATAGCGTTTCGGCAGGTCCTTAATCCTAATGTTTCCCCTGGAATACGACCTGCCAAATTGTTTAACAACCAGGTACCCATTCACTGCTGGGTGAACAGAGACTACAGTGAAGGATTGGCGCCCAGTCAATCCTACCTGGCCTGGATACGAACCCAGGCTAAAGCACCGGGCGAGTGAGTCCTTTACCACTGAGACTCCTCAGTGTCCCCGTGTTCTTGTATTCTATATACGTATGTACTGTTATCTAAATGAATTATTATTATAAACAAAAAGTGTCGCGGGAATCTCACGGAGCAACGGGAGCAAATCTCAACAGGTGTCCCAGGAACTGCCAGGCGGAGCGGAGACACGCGTCCACCTTCCTGCTTTACACTAATGTTTACGTCTGGGAATTTAAAAATGGCGGTCGCCTCCAGTTATAAGCATGCGCGCGCACATGCACACGCACGCCAAAACGCACGCACGAGGCGAAAAACGCAATGCTCGATCCTGCAGACACAACTAGGTGAGTACAACTAGGTGAGTACACACACACACACACACACACACACACACACACACACACACACACCACACACACACACACACACACACACACACACACACCACACACACACACACACCACACACACACACACACACACACACACACACACACACCACACACACACACACACACACACACACACACACACACTGGAACAAGTTAAGTGAGAAGGTGGTGGAGGCCAAAACCGTCAGTAGTTTCAAAGCGTTATATGACAAAGAGTGCTGGGAAGACGGGACACCACGAGCGTAGCTCTCATCCTGTAACTACACTTAGGTAATTACACTTAGGTAATTACACACACACACACACACACACACACACACACCACACACACACACACACACACACACACACACACACACACCACACACACACATATATCTACTTACACCCACAGATGGTGAACATTCTAATTGTAAAGTATATGTGAACAAGAGCTTGGACATGCTCTCCAACACTATATCTATGATTGCCCTGTTATCAGTGCTTGCAGACCAAATGGCATGAGGTACTTCTAGCTCTGTAACTACTTTATACACTCAGGAATATTAGAAGATTTATTAGAAAATTTATTAGAAAATTTATTAGATGAATTATTATAATTATAATTATCGGAATTATTAGAATACATAATCTTCATTTTTCAATTATTATAATTATTAGAATTATTAGCAGAAGACAATCTCAATTTTGCAAGAAATTACCTACTTAAAATTATGTTAGATTAAGGACCTGCCGATGTGTATATCTGTGTGGGTGACTAAATATGTATATGTATATATGTATACGTATGTATATGTACATGTATGCATGAGTATGTGTATATGTATATATAACATTAATAGTTTAGTAACTAACGTCAAAAGATTGTTATTTGCTTAGCTAAACGAACTAGAGGGTTCAGTTCCTGAACCGATTATGTGCCTCTGTAATCCTTTACACCACCGCCTACGGGATGGGTATGGGGTGCATAATAAAGAAAGAAATTGAATTGAATTTACAAGATTGTAAATACTATGCTATGTATTCTCACAAGCCCAATGCACCTTCTTGCATATAAATAAATAAATAAATAAATAAATAAATAAATAAATAAATATTCTTGTGATCTATCCATATGTTGCTAGTGAAGGCTAATAGATCTAGGCTAAATGGAGGCTTGGGAGCCGGTCGGCCGAGCGGACAGCACGCTGGACTTGTGATCCTGTGGTCCTGGGTTCGATCCCAGGCGCCGGCGAGAAACAATGGGCAGAGTTTCTTTCACCCTATGCCCCTGTTACCTAGCAGTAAAATAGGTACCTGGGTGTTAGTTAGCTGTCACGGGCTGCTTCCTGGGGGTGGAGGCCTGGTCGAGGACCGGGCCGCGGGGACACTAAAAGCCCCGAAATCATCTCAAGATAACCTCAAGATCAGCCTCGCATTTCATGTTCTCTGAGTTCCTTATATGACTAACCATCCTGTGAGATGGGAATATTAGATGAACTTATTATTATATTATTCTATTATTATAGCTACTTTTTGATCTACATTGTGTAATCTTCCATACAGAATAGTGCAGCAGGACATTGATGTGTATACCTAAGTTTGTTAATAATTTTTTTTACAGAGATTTTATAGGCAAGAGATGGTTGAGTTGACTGCATTTATATGGACCTTAAAAAAGGCTTTTGACAGTCCTACATAAAAGAATGTTCTGCGGAAGAGAACGAATTAACATCACGTGCGACTTAATCATTAAGAACATTGACAACTTAAAAGACTCAAAGGCCCCAGCAGGTTGTTGTTGTTGTTGTTGTTATAGATTCAGCTACTCGGAACAAGTTCCAAGTAGCACGGACTATGGTGAGCCCGTAACTTACCTGGTACAGAAGCGGGGCAAGTAGCACGGGCTATGGTGAGCCCGTAGTGGACTTACCTGGCACAGGAGCGGTGCTGTGTGTGCCCAGCAGGTGTGGACGGAATTCAATCCAAAGTCATAAAGGAACTGGCCTTCCTAATGGAACTATGCCTACCGCTGAAACTTTTTTTCATAAACTCTCTGGACCAAGGGATAGTTCCTCTAGATTGGAAATATGCAAATGTCACCGCTAATGTAAAGAAGGCAGAACGAGCTCAGCAGAAAGCTACCGTCCGGCCAGCTTGACCTGACATATCTTCAAGCTCACGGAGAGACAATCCCCGACCGTCCAAGTGGTTGGGCTCTATTCCTTCCCCTCCGTCCCTTCCCAAACCTTTATCCTGACCCCTTCCAAGTGCTATATAGTCGTAATGAGGGAGTCATCTCACTGCTTCAATCGAATAGCAAACTCACGGGAGACATCTCCCGTCACGCAGGGTGCAGCCGCACCTCCACAGATCTCCAGTATCAGCTCTTGATACTGGTCATGGCTCAAAAGGGCCACCACTTACGGGCTATTCATGCCCGTGCCACCTTTTGGGTGGCTTAATCTTCATCAATCATCAATCGTCATCTCACTGTAAACAAGCGCACGGGTTTGTTAAAAGTTTACCTGAGGATCACTAGCACCCTAGTGGCCTCGACGAGGACAGAAAGCCAGCGGCTAGTCAAGGATCCCATCCATTTGTCCTGATTTTTTTTAGCTGGATTTTAAAATTCAACAGTTTTGGCATTTATGGCTTCAGCGGGTACGCAATTCCATGGGTTTATAACCCTATGGGTGAAAATGCATCTCCTGTTTTCAGTCGTACATTGTGGCTTGTTGAGCTTGAAAACCTTGCTGCTTGTTTTTGTTACATCTGACGTTTTGAGGAAACTGTCTGGATCAACGTCCTCCAAATGGTTCAGTACTTTAAGTTTCGATGAAATCCGCCTTGTCGTGTCGGGTTTACAGTGATGTTAGCTCCATGACGTTCCTGCCATGAGAGTTGACGTAGTTCTGGAATTATTTTTCTTGCCTGGTGTTGAAATTTCTCCAACAATGTCTTTCTGAAGATGAGGTCTCCATGCTTAGATCCAATGATCCAATGATTCATTTGTATCAATCGCACCGGCGATTGATACAAGTGAATAACGCACCGGCGATTTATACAAGTGAATAACGCACCGGCGATTTATATAAGTGAATAACGCACCGGCGATTTATACAAGTGAATAACGCACCGGCGATTTATACAAGTGAATAACGCACCGGCGATTTATACAAGTGAATAACGCACCGGCGATTTATACAAGTGAATAACGCACCGGCGATTTATACAAGTGAATAACGCACCGGCGATTTATACAAGTGAATAACTACCTTCTTTTCCCTAAAGTTAAAGATTCGCAAGATTATTCCCAGAGTTTAGTTAGTATTTTTTTATTGCTGTTCCCACATGTTGTGTCATTTTCAGTGAATGGCGGCTTGTGACTCCAAGGTCCTTTATCAATCTCCCGCAAGGTAATGTTGTTATGTTGGTAGTTGTGACGTGGAATGTTATGCCCCACATGCAAGGTCTTGCATTTTTTATATAAAAAAGCATTTGCCAGTCTTCTGATCATTTGTGGGGTTCATGTAGATCTCTTTATAAGGTTTCAATACCATTCTCTTCCCACTTTACCATAAATATTAGTGTGAAGTGAAACATGTGTATGGGACAAGTAACAAAGTCAGTAGACTAACAGATGTTGTCACAGCTCGTATAAGACTTGGCTACAAGTATCTCTGGCAGTTCGGCTTGTATAGGGATCTAGATGAAGTAATGTGTAAAGTGTGTGGACAAAGACAGGGACACACACTCGAACACTATATCTTGGACTGTAGTAAAATTGAGCCATTTAGAGATAAATCTAAGCTCACGCTGTATGATATGGTAACCTATCTTATTACCAAGGATAAAATACCTGAAATCCTCGCACTGTATCCATATTTCGCTTCCAGTAGATAAATGACATATGAGATGAAGAAACAAGTAGTGTTTTGTGAAGACTAATAATAAACAGAAGCTTATGACTGTAATATCTCCATTGGTCAAACTATTATGTATTAGCGATAAGACCTACCATTAATGTATAATGACTTACTGTAAATATATAGCTCTTGAAATAGAACATTCTCTGTAACTAGCTGACATTGTAACTATAAGGTGTGAAGGATAGATGTAATTGTTTATGTAATAATCTAAGATGAGGTCTGATAAAGACCTTTTGTGCCCTCTGTAATGCTTTTTGCGCTACCGCTCAAAGGATGGGTATGGGGTGCACAATAATCTAGCCGCCTCCGGCGGCAACAGTCAAAACTACGGGCTCACCATAGCCCGTGCTACTTGGAACTTTTTGTTCCCAGTAGCTGAATCTATAACAACAACAGTACAATCGGGTTCGTCAGTCGTAGCAGCTTCCTGTATGGGACAGACCGCCCTAGGACGAGCAGAGGTTAGGCGGCGTCAGTAACGCATTGTGGCGACGGCAGGAGAGGCCATGCAGGTAAAAATTGCGTCTCCCCCCAGCAAAAGGGAAAGGTCGCCAGGATAGGCTATTCATGCTCCTAATTAACTGCCTCGCAGAGCCCGGGGTCGAATAAAAATGAGAAATGTGAAGCTCTAAGAAAATTTGTCCTTTTCTGAGTCACGTGATTATTAAAAGGTTGCTTTTGATGTTAACATAAAAAAGATCAAATGTTGCTGATATTTCCACACGTTCTTGCAGAGTTTCACATTGAATCGGACGGGAGGCGACCTCGGTAAATTTCTTTTGATCTTTGCTCTCTACGCAGGTGGGGAAGAAATTTACAAGGGATCTTCATTCGGTAAAAACAATATATGATCGGCCAAAGAGCCACAAAACATGAGTGAGGACGCGCCATTAACGGAGGCAGAGGCCGCATGTCATGAGGGATACGGTAGCCTCGGCTATTCATAAGTACCTCAACTTGCCCCCGACTTTTCGATCATCAAATTGGGTGAGTCTATTATATCCCGACAATGCACGTGAGAATTCATCGAGGCAAAAAGATTGAGACCGGGATTATATTTACGAGTCTCCCCTTCTGCGTTTTCTTTTGCTTCCAATTTCTGTTGTACAGGACCCTGAGATTTGTCGCTGTAATAAATGAAATGTATGTAAATTATACATAAGGTTTTACAACCTATCTTCCACATATTCCGGATAACGTATTGCCGGATGGTATTTCCCAATATTCAAGAGCCAAGAATGATTTTCAAAAGAGGTGATCACAGGAGACCGTGGAGAGGCGTGAAAGGTATTGAACATTCACAGGTCTCTCATTAAGACGTCTGGCTCATATGTCCCTTGGGTAGCTGGCGAGCATACTATACCTGCCCTTCCAATTGTGACGACATCTCTCTCATTTCCAAGCTGTGAGAATTTTAATATTATTTATCATAAATGCTCTACTGTATTTGTATTCTTTGTGTGCTCCTTCCAAGATAGTGTGGTTAATCCATAACTTCCAGCGGCTAAGCAAGATTGTCTTCTACAGACGAGCGGTCACCCCGGGTTTTAGCACCGCTCCTGTGCCAGGTAAGTCCACTACGGGCTCACCATAGACCGTGCTACTTGCCCCGCTCCTGTGCCAGGTAAGTTACGGGCTCACCATAGCCCGTGCTACTTGCCCCGCTCCTGTGCCAGGTAAGTTACGGGCTCACCATAGCCCGTGCTACTTGCCCCGCTCCTGTGCCAGGTAAATCCACTACGGGCTCACCATAGCCCGTGCTACTTGGAACTTGTTCCGAGTAGCTGAATCTATAACAACATAACAACAGAGGGTCACAATAACGTGGCTGAAATATGTAGCCTGTAAGACGCTATGATAGAACTGTAAACAAAGCCAAGACACCATGAGAACAAAGGGAGGAAGAACTTAGAAAAAAGACAGCCCAAGATGTTATAAAACAAATGAAATACGAAAGTGACAGAGGGTTAGAAGAGATAAATACCATCGATAAGAGACAAAGGACTGAGGGAATATAACAAACCATGATTTTACAAACAATACCAAGAGGCAAAAAAAAGTGGGTGTATATATACAAAAATTACAGAGAACAGAAGAGAGACAAACAGACGAGAAGGTGGGAAACGAATTAGTTAATATTAGAAGAGAATCAGAACTAAGAAAATTATATTATTTCCAAGAGCAAGAAACAGACGAAGTCGGTCCATAGTAATATTAGAAATGAAATATGAGAGTGAGAAGAGCGTCCAGTGGTTAGAGAGAAGGTCACCCCCAGGTGACTCTTGACTTGTAGTGAGGCAACACCAAAGGTGAGGGTGAGTTGCTAACTCCTTCCGTCTCTCTTTTCCTTCTATCCCTTCTCCCTCCTTCACTACCAGCAACTCTCCGTCCTTCCTTCCTTCATTCCTTCCATCCTACTTTCCTTTCTACATTCCTTTCTTCCTTCACTTCTTCAGTAATTCATTCACACCCTCCTCAACCACTTGGGCTGGACGGAAGAGCGACGGTCTCGCTTCATGCAGGTCGACGTTCAATCCCCCGACCGTCCAAGCAATTGGGCACCATTCCTTGCCCCCGTCCCATCCCAAATCCTCATCCTGACCCCTTCCCAGTGCCATACAGTCGTAATAGCTTAGCGCTTCCCCTGATAATTTCCACCCTTCCCTCTCCCCTATACCCCTATCTTCCCCTTTTCTCTCCTCTCCCCCCCCCCTCCTTCTGGTCTGCGGCAGTTTGCAGTGAAGTAAACATCTTATTAAAGTTTCTTCAGAGTTTTGGGACGAACAAAAATTCCTCTCGTGACAACGAAGCCAAAATGGCGCCATTTATCCTTGTTGATTGACTGCATCGACGATGGCGACCTGATTTTAATTATCAGACGAGAGAACAATATAGAGCTTTGTGCCCCAGTGGTCGTGTCTTTTGTGGGGAGGAATTAAAAAGTCAAGTTTAGTGGCTGAGGAGGTAGGGGGGGGGGAGAAGGTGCTATAGAGGAGTGGAAGGTAGGGGGTAGGGGCGGGGAGGGGCTGGCAACAGGATTGGGGATGAGGGGAGGGACTCCTGGATAGGTAATGAAGAAGGGAAGGGGGGGCTTAGGTAAGAGGAAGAGTGGGCCTGGCGCGTAGTGTGGGGTGGGGAGGGGGGTTGAGGCTTTTGTGTATGGAAGGGAAATGGAGAAGAGATGATGGTCTAGTGAAGGGAAATATGGAGGGGGAGTGCCTGGTGGAGGGGGGGAGAGTGCCTGGTGGAGGGGGGGAGAGTGCCTGGTGGAGGGGGGAGTGCCTGGTGGAGGGGGAAGAGTGCCTGGTGGAGGGGGGAGAGTGCCTGGTGGAGGGGGAGAGTGCCTGGTGGAGGGGGGAGAGTGTCTGGTGGAGGGGGGAGAGTGCCTGGTGGAGGGGGAGAGTGCCTGGTGGAGGGGGGAGTGCCTGGTGGAGGGGGGGAGAGTGCCTGGTGGAGGGGGGGAGTGCCTGGTGGAGGGGGGGAGTGCCTGGTGGAGGGGGGAGAGTGCCTGGTGGAGGGGGGAGTGCCTGGTGGAGGGGGAGAGTGCCTGGTGGAGGGGGGAGAGTGCTGGTGGAGGGGGGAGAGTGCCTGGTGGAGGGGGGAGAGTGCCTGGTGGAAGGGGGAGAGTGCCTGGTGGAGGGGGGAGAGTGCCTGTGGAGGAGGGAGAGTGCCTGGTGGAGGGGGAGAGTGCCTGGTGGAGGGGGAGAGTGCCTGGTGGAGGGGGGGAGAGTGCCTGGTGGAGGGGGGAGAGTGCCTGGTGGAGGGGGGAGAGTGCCTGGTGGAGGAGGGAGAGTGCCTGGTGGAGGGGGGAGTGGAGTTAACTGTACCTGTACTACACCTGGCCTTGTATTAAGATAAGTACAGGTGTACTCCCCATGAGACCGCTATTACAGCAATGACAGTTTAATACCATAAATATTCTTTCCTTTAATAGATCATATTTACATTTAAAACTATGAATTGAGACAGCTTCACCCAGTTCCTCATCTTACAAGTCTTACATTGAAGCTCTTACTGACACGTCTGTCACTCATTTGTATCACTAAAGTTTCCATCTAAGCCTTCTCGATCTGCTGTTCCGCACTTTGCATAATCACTTCTTTGAATACCTTTACAAATTACCTCTCAATCTTCTATGTCGTTATCATGTCTTCTCTGNGCTGCTCAGCATCCACTTGGTAGGAGAACTTGCTGGATCAGCACCTTTCTGCTGGCAAAGTCACTATTAGATTGAATATATAATTATATTTTATTTCACCAAATTATCTCACATAAATAATTGTATGAATATTGATCATATGATCTTATATGATATATTGGTATTGTCATACCTTGTAACCTTTCTCATCTAACCCCTTGTGTTTGCCACCAATATATCTATCATGCCCACAATATATAAATAGTTAAGGGTATGGGTTATCACTTTTCTCTGATTGAAGTGTGAGGCAGACACGACCTGATTTAGAAGTTGCAAAGTTTAGAACAGCAGCAAAGCAATATTTAGGCTGCATAAAAACAATGGCACCATTTAGTAATTACCCAAGTGTAACTACCTACGTATAGTTACTGGATGAGAGCTACGCTCATGGTGTCCCATCTTCCCAGCACTCATTGTCATACAATTGTCTGAAACTACTGACAGTTTTGGCCTCCACCACCACCTCACCTAACTTGTTCACGCCGTCTACCACTGTTTGTGAAAGTGAATTTTCTTATATTCTTTGGCAGCTTTCTCTAGTTAGCCTTGATCTGTGTAATGGTGTGTAATGGTGTAAAAGCCTCCCTCCACCTCCAGAGTTAAGGAGAAAACTCATATTATTTACTCATTGGGCATTTAAGGTTATCTGTTTATAAATGTTTATAAATTCGAATAATGACGTTAATTCAATTAATTCTTTAAGGAATTGGTTATTTTTTAGTTATATAATTTATAAGTAGTAATAGGAAAGAGAAAATTAATTTTCTAATTGATTGTTATGATGTATGACGTAATAAGTCAAGTGGCATCAGTTGTGGGATGACATCACTCTGTTTAACTAGGTGCTTATTAATACAAGGAAATTCTTGTATTCTGTACAATGCATTGAAGGCATACATTGCTGAAACCCCTTTTATCCATAGCTTAAAGAAAAAATCCGCATTGAATGTAATGAAATGCCTCTTTTGTGGTAGAGCCTTGATGGCTTCTTGAAACTAACTCACTGAGATAGCTTCCCACTACCGAGTCACATTAATCATATTAGTCCTGTTGTCTACTGAGGACCAGAGCCAGAACCTGGCCCCCTCTCACAGAGGTACAGAGATCTAGGAATTATTATGATACCCACACTGAGAAAATATCCAGCAAGTAGGTGAAGCAATGGAAACAACTGCATGGTTCACAAAAAGAAAGCATTAAAACAGCTAACAGACTCCACAAATAGTTCACTAAAAGTATGGCTCAAACTCCCTAATACACAAAGCTATTAACAAGTGGCATCTCAGGAGCTCCTGATTTCCACCCCAGCTACAAGTCAGTGTGGAGCTGGAGCTACTGAGGCATATCATTACACCTAAAGGCATTCTGAACTGAAGGGACAACTGTGAACTGAGGGAAAGAAAGAAACACCAGCATCCTATTGAGACCAAGATGGCTCTGGAGGAGTATGAGCCAGCTAGAGGGTGAAATAAAGCTCGAGACAATTTGCAAAACAGTGCCGAGTGAGTACTGTATTGACACTGAGTGATATTAAGGCAGTTCTGCCAAAGCTGAGAAATAGGAGGAGACTGTATTAAACATGAGATGCTAATCAACAAACCACTAAGACAAAAAAGACAAACACCAGAACAGACACTGAAGAAAGACGACAGAGACAGAGGAGAAAGGAGCAACAGGAAATTCCATGCTGTCACCATGACAAAATATGCAGGTGGGACACCAATTCAGCCACGTATGCACAGTACAAATAGTAGTAAACCCATGTCAAGAACTCCAGACTAGCAATTCAGTGGAGAAGGTCGAACCAGCAAGGTACATCGCTGGGTTGATTTGACGAAATAAGTGAAGACACTAAGAAATGCCTGGTTTCAGACACCACATCAGAAGAGCTAGAAGGCAAGGCTGAGCCGGTCACCAAGGAGCCAGCAGGATCACCTCCAGAACCCATCATAGAAGATACTATAAGTGCTGCTGCTGCTGCTGCTGCTTTAGAATCAGCTATTAGGAACAAAAAGTTGCAAGCAGCACGGGTTATGGTGAGCCCGTCGTATTCACCTGGCACACGAGATGTACACTATCAGTGCATGGGCAACTCTAAATGAGCACTTTGAGAAGGGCTATCCTAAACACATGCAGCTTAAAGTGCAGATTATGTCATATCCACTCAAGAAATGTGGCTTGTAAAACACATTTGTGAAGCAAATACTAAAGACAAAGAATGACACATAAGCATATGGCACCCACAGGACAGAGTTCAAAGGATGGCCTATACTTGTCTTTTGGAAAAGAATTGTAACTCATGAACAAATTCACAAGGGCCGTGACGAGGATTCGAACCTGCGTCCGGGAGCATCCCAGACACTGCCATAATCGACTGAGCTACGACAGGGGTAAAAGAGTTGAAACCAAAGTTCTACTGAACTTACTGGATCCCATAGCCTCTCCGAGGCACAAACCAAGATTTTACACAACTCCCCCCTGCACCCGAGCTATGTCAATAGGCCGTTCTCCCTCTTTGCCCTTACATCATTACACACGCAGTTTGCTCCGTTTGTGCCTCGGAGAGGCTACGGGATCCAGTAAGTTCAGTAGAACTTCGGTTTCAACTCTTTTATCCTGTCGTAACTCAGTCGATTAAGGCAGTGTCTAGGATGCTCCCGGACGCAGGTTCGAATCCTCGTCATGGCCCTTGTGGATTTGTTCATTTGATGCATCACGTTAGTGTGATCTATGTGTAATTGTAACTCACTATGACGAGGTGACTCAGAAAGGTCAGACAGGTCTGATATCTGTGACAGGACTGGGTGATGGGTAAGGCTGAAGCTGGAAGCCCCAGGTATGCTAACTATTGGTAGCTTTGCACACTAGGGTGAGGGGGGGGGGGTTGAGTTATGCTTTGAGTGAACCATTAGGATTTGAGTGAATCATTCACAAAGTCTGTTGACTGTTTCAGTGCTTCATTTTTGTGAGCCACACAGTTACTGGCATTGCTTCACTTACTTTTTTATGTTTTTTTATTGTGGGGTGATCGTAACAATTGCCAGCTCTGTGCCTCTATGAGGAGGGGGCCAGGTTCTGCCTCTGGTCCCTGATAGTCCAACAAGACTCCTACAAAGTCACAGATGTGACTCAGTAGTGCGAAGCTATTTCAGCGAGCCAGTTTCAGGTATTTACCAGTAATTCCTCCAGACAGGAACTTAAACATTCATGAATATAATTAGCAAGCCAAGAAAAATGGGCAGGATGCAGGTCAATAAGTTCTAGATCTCATTACCCTTTAGTCATTGTAGGATAAGCACCAGCTTACCCAACAGATTAAACCAAGCCGTGAACCTCCTGTTTTATCCCTATACCCCCATCACCATTTGGAGGCCTGGTCGACGACCAGGGGACGCTAAGCCCTGGAAGCACCTCAAGGTAACCTTAAGGTAACCATAAGTTGTCCCTGCTAACAGCTGCAACTCTTGAACAGACTACTTCCAAATAGGGAAATAAGAAATATCTGTATGTGGTTTCTATGCAGGGATAAACCTCAGCATTGAATGTGATGAAATGTCTCTTTCTGGTGGGTCTCTTCGTGGCACCCTGAGATACCCACCTGGAACCTCCCAAACCTTGGGTGCCACACCAAGCTCTTAACAGATCACATGTGCCTACCAGAGACTAGAACCAGAATTTGGGTCCCCTTAATAGAGGCAGAGGGGAGTCTGGATATACAAGAATGATACAGTATTGAAGGAAAAAAACACAGAGTGCACCAAAACCAGCAACTGTTTGGACAATGTTTGCAACCCTAAAACTATGTACACATTCATTGTCTAATCCCACATTATACAACGGTTGCTATAATCAGTGTAGTGCACATGGTACCTCAGTACATCAGTGCACATGGGGGCTGAAATTTTTTTTTCCCCTCCTATAGCTGCCTGATGAGTGAATAACAAAATTTTACCAGTTTTAGAAAATGTATGGAAAATATTGGCAAAAATATAAATGTTCCTATTTGCAAAATTTTGATTATTGCACATCCCAGTGTGAACTAAAAGTATGGTGTACACTGGGATGCACAAATCAAGCCTGGTCCTGGTAGTCCAGTCGAGTTCGTTCTTGACTCTCAATCGAGAATTCCGGGTTCGAATCCTGGGCAGGACAGAAATGGTTGGGTGCATTTCCTATTGCCTAATGCCTCTGTTTACCTAGCAGTAAGTATGTACTCAGGAGTTAGTCAGCATGTTGTGGGGTTGCATCTTGGGCAGGATCAGTAATTCTATGGGGGGTTGGGGGGGGGGGAACTGACCGACCTCAATGTAAGCCTAACATATATGATTACACACTGCCTGCCTGTCCCGACACATTGAATTATTATTATTATTATTATTATTACAGAATATGCACGACTCATTCTTGAACAAGGAGTGGCAAATCTGCAACCCAAGAAACCAGTCGTTTGGACGAAAAAGAACAGGGAACATAATACTTTGAGCAAACAACTCAACCACATGATATTCAGAGGTAAGAATTAGGGAAATGCCATCTGGAACATACTGTCTTCCAGAAAAGGAGATGACAGAATATCAAGAATTTTATCCAAGGATAAGGCTGGCCTCTAATGGGGCATGAGCCAGCTGCAAGTGTAAGAAAGCTTGACTGAGCTAAACAAAAGGTGCTGAGGCAAGATCAATACCAACAGCTAATGGGAGATGCTATGTTAAAGCTGAATGATAAGACATGACAGGATTCAGTATGAGCTGTTTATGTATAACTTGAGGGGAAGAGCTGATGGATGCTACAGAAATGAAGTTAGAGACACTTAGAGAGGAAAGTAGAGATTAAACAAATGAACAAATCCACAAGGGCCGTGATGAGGGTTTGAACCTATGCACGGGATGTTCCCAGATGCGCCTTAGTCAACTGTGCCACGACATGGTAAAAGAATTGCAACCTGGAGTGCTACTGCCCTCACGAAGATTCCGAAGCTTCTCAGAAGCACAATCGGAGTTTTACACAATTCCCCCATACACTCGGGCTCTGTCAACCAGATATTCTACCTCTATGCCCTTACTTCAATACACACAGAAATCCCATTAGCGTGATATATCAACATGAAATATGTTCATTTGATATATCATGCTATTGTGGTTGTGTGTGTGTGTATAGAGATTATAATGTCACAGGCCTCTCAAAGTCTACATTACATTGTCCTGAAGCACTGACCACCACAAAAAGCATAAATAGGTCTTCAGCCACACCCAGCCCACTGGGTAGATCATGTACTGGTAGGCAAAGTTGTAGTGTTCTAAGAACCATTCAAATTCATAATGAGAAAGCCAGCACCTGCCAATCACCAGCCACCCATGGGCAGCAAGGATGACTAGTATCCCAGACTAGCCCCGATCACTGAAGTTACTGAGCTGGTGCAAACAGCAATTGTTCAACATTTAATAAAAACCCAAAAGGAGAGGGCACATGAAAAATGTGACCCCTAGAGCTAACAGACAAGCAGCATAGCTGGGAGGCAAAACCAACCAGTTATCCAGGAAGACCAGCACTCAGTTCCCCCCTGGAGATGAAGTTTCTAAAGGGCTACATACATTAGTCTGGTGAGGACCATGGGTGCAAAGTTCAGGTTGAAGAGAAGAGCACACAAATGATGAGCAAAGTGTCCCAGCAGAAATATGAGGTACACATCCACTCTGACGCAGGGAACTGGAACACCACTCCGAACAGCTACAAGGCAAGAAGTTCTGGCAAAAGACCCTACAAGTCGACAAAAACAATGCAGCTCCATCACTCAGATTTGGAAGGATGCGAGCAGGCATAAACAAGACAAAATGTCAATTATTGCTACTCTCGGCACTAACCTGGCAATGGTGCAAGGTGTCAAACCTATGCACACACTGAAGCAAGCAAAACATAATTAAGATTAACCACAGATGCAATCACTCCTCAGATATAGGTCGTGTTAGTAACAAGTCCCAAAGCACTACATGACTTTGGATTGACTGAAAAAGGAGTTGAACAGGAGGAACTTAAATTCTCAAGAAAAACAAATTTTAGCAGAGAACTGCAGTTGCTGACAGCGTCAAAGAAGATTGTCTTGCATAACAACTGAGGCAGATAGTGGTAACGAGACATGCAATGTGAACAACATACACATTTGCAAAATATAAATAGCATGTAGAGTTACATGTAACTCCTGTGCAGGACCGAGGTTCAATGAAATGCCGCACACTTATCTTTTTTCCAAACTCGCTGGATGCCGAATTATTGTCGTATGGACTAGTAGCTAACCGTGTGCTATCTGGTGGTGGATGTGGTGAGTTATTGGGGCGAGTTATTGGGGCTGCTTGTTAATAATTTTTGTTGTACAGTATGTATTTTGATAGCTCTGCACTGTTAACAAAATAGTTTTTGGAGGGAGTTTGGGTGTCTTATAGTCTCCTTTAATTGCAGTTAGGGTAATTTACCTCAGTATACAGTACAGCAATTGCAGACTGCAAATATCCATGTCCTTGAAAGGCAATGAGTCTGTCTGTGTTTATTCATATGACCTTTAATTTCCAGTGCATAAGCTCAGGGAAGCAACCAAGAGGAAAGCCCAGAAAAATACCTTGAAATATAAAGGTATGCCTCATCCTTTAATTCAACTACATGGTGGTGCTCAAGATCTTATGAGGGAGAAATAGAGACCCCCCCATTAAGTGTATTAGCTTTGCCAGTAGCAACCTTAATTGTTATGGTACAAATACTGCACAATCATGTGACAAAATCCTTGTCTTGGTGCTTAATTTAAGTATCCTATGGGTATGATATCAGGTTGTCAAATCTTTAAATTGTCAAAGCCACTAGTGTGTTAAGTGACCCTTAGGTAAATTCAGGTAAATTATGGTCTAGTTCTTGAAACCTTACTATGGGCCATAATACTGACATTGTCCAATTGCCCTATGCCTACAACTGTTTGACACCTAAGAACTTTTTTGAGATTACACTAGTTTGTTAACACATTCACTGCCTAATACCGCATATTCCATCATAAAACCAAAATACTGTACTGTACTGTACGGAGTAAGTGGGATGAAGCAAACAATGTCATGCAAAATTTTTTGCAATGGCTTATTATTAAGTATAAACAAGGTGGGTGTATGAATTTAACATTGGGTTGTGTGCTCATCAGGAATCCTCAGCCTACTTTCCGGTGTGATTTGGGTGCCCCGCCGGGCCAGCAAAAATGTTAACTGTCTCTGACATAGCTCGAGTGCATTGGGGGAGTTGTGTAAAACCCTGGTTTGTCTCTCGAAGAGGCTGCAGGATTCAAGTAAGTTAGGTACAACTTCTGGTTTCAACTTTTTGACCATGTCGTAGCTCAGTCGATTAAGGCAGCGTTTGGGATGATCTCGGACGTAGGTTCGAATCCTCGTCATGGCCCTTGTGGATTTGTTCATTTGTTAACTTTGTACATTTGCAATTCAGTATTTGATTGCTCTAACAGCTATCTTCTCATATTTTATACCTGTAAACAAAAATTCTAGCTCTCCATGGCTGACTGGAAAAAATATGGTATTATATATATACATAGTACAAAACAGAAAGCTACTTAATGAATAAGATATAATGTCTGGTGTTCTTTATGTGATATAAAGAGAATTTATAGCAACAAAATTGTATAAAATACTGTACTGTAATGTAACAAACAATGCATTTTCTCACCTACATCTAACAATAAACAGAAGTACATCTTTTGCCAGCTCACATTAGTCAGTACTGTATGTGATACGGATGTTGTTCACCTCTTCTATTGGCTTCCAAAACGATCATTGTCTGGGTACCCAGCATTTTAAACTGCAAAAAGTAACAAATTATTCATCTGTGAAAAAAACTAATTCAGTTAATTGAGATACAGAAAACCAATATAGAAGTGTCTGCTTGGACACACAAACAACAAAACTTGAATTAATTATATTTTTTGCATTAATACAAAATCTGCATTAATGCCATTTTTAATTAATGTGTATTAATATATTGTTGTAACATCATTGACTTCTGTGCAAAATATTAAAGACAATTAACTTAATGAATCATTTGGGCAAGGTAAAAGGGTAGATAAGAATTATGCTGTCACCTTCCTTCCACATTATGTTGTACACCACACGCAGATGTACTCTTGGTCATTACACCTGCAAATAAAAAGGCAAATAAATAATCTGACTGCTTTGAGCTATTAACAATAAATTTTATATGGTAAAAAAAATATATACAGAAACTGTATAACATCTGGATTTTACTTCTTGTTACTGCCTGAACCAACCTGTGCCACAGACTCTCAGAAAGTTCCGTAGGAAACCTGAAGACTGGTATGGTTTCTTCTCATATCACAATTAAGGAATCATACCAATAGGCAAACTATGTTTGTGTGTTTCTGTATACATGAAGGGCTTTGAAATTTGACATTACCTGTAATTTTTATACTCATTTTAGTTTTAAGCATTTAGTAGGCCTATATACAGAAACTATATTATTCACTGTGAAGTAAATACAGTATATAAAAAATGTATATCTATAAATGCATCTACAGTATATCTATAAATTAGAATGTGTGTGTGTCTGTCTGTTAGAGGTTGGAGGCCACATGCATGGAGCTAGCCACACCCCAATTTTTAACAGTACAGTAATTACTCGAGTACGTGCCAGCATGGTTGGGCCGAGATAGTATAAACAAAATGATTGCCTTTTAACATGAAAAAAGTTTCCTCAGATTTAATTTAAACAGTTCTACTTAGATTTGAGCAATTTGTTTGACCAATGCAATGCCTGATGGGTGTACTATCCTTCAGGATTAATTACCTAATTAATGTAACCAAACTTACCAACTAAATGTCAACCAACGTTTTGCTGTTATTGAACTTGAATTACTGGACCTGTACTGTTACTGATATCTGCTGAATGAAGATTTTTCTATAAAAAAATATATATATATCAGTTTGTAAAAATTACTAACTGTTGTTCAGTTATAATTTTTGCAATTCGTTCACGTAATAATGTCACTTTCTATTTCTCTACGACATAATTGTTCCCCATCGAGTTCCTATAGTGTTCATTTATTTCCACATTATGCTTGAATAAGTAGGTAATTTCTTGCAAAATTGAGATGGTCTCTCTGCTAATAGATTCTAATAATTATAATAATTGAAAAATGAAGATTATGTATTCTAATAATTCCGATAATTAAGAATTATAATAATTCATCTAATAAATTTTCTAATAAATTTTTCTAATAAATTTCTAATATTCCTGACGTGTATAAAGTAGTACAGTAGCTCAGAAGTACCTCATCCATTTGGTCTGCAAGCACTGATAACAGGGCAATCATAGATATAGTGTTGGAGAGCAGTCCAAGCTCTTGTTCACATATACTTTACAATTGAATGTTCCTTGTGTAGGTGTATTCCAGATACATCGCCTGTGGATACGGAGGCTTGTCAGTGGTTTGTTTGTTCCGTGTGCGTTGTGGAGTGATGTGTAGTGTGATGCTTCTTAACTGTGTGTGTTGTCGCACAGTAGACTAATTGACTTCAGGTAGAGGATAAAACGACTCGTTCGTGGGGGATCCAGTACTTCCAGGACTCTTGCGAATACGCTTTGACGACTACTACGTTTTGGCTACAAGACCACTGTACCACAACTCTTGTGTTATGTAAAAAAGTGTATGATGTTCCGTCGTGTGGGTGTGTAGATATGTGTGTGTGTGTGTGTACTCACCTAGTTGTACTCACCTAGTTGTGTCTGCAGGATCGAGCATTGCGTTTTTCGCCTCGTGCGTGCGTTTTTGGCGTGCGCTGTGCATGTGCGCGCGCATGCTTATAACTGGAGGCGACCGCCATTTTTAAATTCCCAACGTAAACATTAGTGTAAAGCAGGAAGTGGAGCGTGTCTCCGCTCCGCCTGGCAGTTCCTGGGACACCTGTTGAGATTTGCTCCCGTTGCTCCGTGAGATTCCCGCGACACTTTTTGTTTATAATAATAATTCATTTAGATAACAGTACATACGTATATAGAATACAAGAACACGGGGACACTGAGGAGTCTCAGTGGTAAAGGACTCACTCCCCGGTGCTTTAGCTTGGGTTCGTATCCAGGCCAGGAGGATTGACTGGGCGCCAATCCTTCACTGTAGTCTCTGTTCACCCAGCAGTGAATGGGTACCTGGTTGTTAAAACAATTTGGCAGGTCGTATTCCAGGGGAAACATTAGGATTAAGGACCTGCCCGAAACGCTATGCGTGTTAGTGGCTTTAAAATAATGTAA
The DNA here is from genome assembly GCA_020271785.1 of Procambarus virginalis. Taxonomy (NCBI): domain Eukaryota; kingdom Metazoa; phylum Arthropoda; class Malacostraca; order Decapoda; family Cambaridae; genus Procambarus; species Procambarus virginalis. The sequence continues at coordinate 58,214,678 of WNGS01169498.1, forward strand.
AACCTTATATATATATATATATATATATATATATATATATATATATATATATATATATATATATATATATATATATATATTATATATATAAAACTAGGATTTCGAGGTAAGTCAAGTACAATGCTTAAAGCCATTAAATGCAGAGCGT
>WNGS01169498.1:58221639-58259139 GCA_020271785.1 Procambarus virginalis
TGTGTTCCTATTGGTTGTGGTTTTATAGGGATTGTGCAACATATAATTACCCAAGTGTAGTTACAGGCTGAGTTACGCTCATGGTGGTACATCTTCTAAACACTATCATATAATCTTTGAAACTACTGACGGTTAGTTATTAAAATAATAGTCTTGTGATAGCCATAACATGTATTCCTACCGGTATATCTAATAATGGTCCCTATACAAAATTTAGATCAACTTTGCAAAAGTAGTGAGCACCTGGAGGACGACGACTCTGTTTCACTGCTGACCACAGTGTTACCGTCTTTGCCCGTGACTCGGGTCTCTCGTCGCCGCGTACTGTTGCTAACTATCTCTGCTCTAGTTAGTGACACGCACACAGACGGTTTGGTTGGGGAGTGTCAGAGATTGGCGGTGTTTTATATGCGATGATTCAAATGATAAATATGCCAGGGGAGGTGGTGGTGGTGTTAACGGGCCAATATAAAATGAGTCATCATGGTCATACACAAGAGGTTATCGGATCGGGTCGAGCCCACAATCGTACAATTAAATTTTTTGTATTTTCAGATAAAGATTACAACAGGACCTCATAGAGTAGTAAGCGTATTACAAAACAGATACAGTACAATAAATAGTGAATGCATAACATATCATTAAATTTATAACATTCAAATTAATCACCAGACATCAAATAATGAGATCATAATGAATCCATTGGCAAACAAACCAAATAAATCAGCGAGACCCGCCTCCAGACGAATGAATATGGTCGACCGGTGGCAGGGGTGAGTGAGGTGGGTACCAGCATGTGTAAAGTACAAAAAATCACCATACCCCAGTCCACGTGTTGAACATCAAGGTGAAGCATTAATGCAGCGTGCAAAAAAAGATGGAAAGAGAAGAGTTAATGAAAATTGGTTTTGACATTAAAGAATGGTAAATTTAAATACATACTGTACGTGTTAAAAAGGGCATCCTACCAGTCCAAACTACAATGATAAAACCCATTACAAAGTCACCAATGAACTAAACTAACTAACTAAAGTTCACCAATATCTAGGTCCGTTAAAGTCGTGTTTTCATATTTGTTAAGCACAGTTCGGATTACATGAATTCTGCCACATATAACATGACAAACAGCCATGTAAAGTGTCCACACAAGTATTAAAAGCAATTACTTTTGCTATAAAGTAATTCAGAGTAAAAATGCAAACATTATCAGAAGTATATTTATTATTAAATCTTATTCATTGTGCAGATAGTGAGTGTAGTGCTTATCTTATAGTTCGTATCTATCTGTTTTATTTTGGAACATCTTGCGAATGACATTCAAGGATTTTCTTCAATGTCCAGATCGAACACGCTACATAGATTTTTTTTTTCCATTTCATTGATTTATTATGCACCCCCATACCCATCCCGCGGGCGGGTGGTGGAAAGTGTCAGAGGCACATAATCGGCTCAGGAACCGATGATGAAAGAAATTAACCACATCACGAAATTTGTTTTTCTTAGGACCAGGTTTAATAAATGTTCACAGTTCTCTTATCACAGTACCTCTTTGCACTACTTCCCATAAATTCTAAGTGATTATTTGTGGCTATCCTTGCCTAACTTTTTTTTCTAATACTTTACAACATCAGCTGTAAATGTCACACTGCTACCCGTGTACTTTACTATACTAATTAATACCATAATTACAATTAGCTCAACTTTCATCGAGAAGAGGCGTGGGTTGTCCAAGCCTGTCTAAATCCATGGTTTATCATTGTTCTTACTGTCATTGTTCCCAATAAAATATACGGGGCTCCTCACCAGCCGTGCTGACGGTTATTGTATATTAAATATAAGTATTGTATAAATATACAAGTTATAATGTACATTTACTAATGTTACTGTGTTTACTAATCCGCATTTAAACTAATACTTAATAAAATAAAACAATTACTATCCCTATTATCCATATAGATTTGATTGAACTTCGTCTATTAAATTGTTATCTTTATCTCGTTTACTTTAAAAAACTCGCTCAATTTTTACCAGAAAAGTATAATGAATGTTGATAAGAATATATTGCTGGAGGAGTAGAAGCAACAGCCTGGCACAGTGCCAACATAAGGCACCACGACTCCAGTATCCCTCTCCACGCCTTCCCGAGATGGGGGGGGGGGGTACGGGCGTTCTCCATGTCGCCGAGTAGCAACAAAAAATTAAAGGTTTTAAATTTATCTAAACTAAATTTATCTGTACCCATCCCATCTAAGAATCGATCACTAAGAAAGAATATGAAGATCTTCCTTCTCTAAAGTTAGTCACGTACAAAATAATGGCCTTCATCGAAATCCCAAGGTCCTACGAGCATAATGTTTACACTAATGGCTCTATCAACCGTCAACAAGACTCAACAGTACACTAAAAACAATCAAGTTTGTAATTCAAAATCTGCTCTTCAACACAAACTTATGAGATAAACAAAAACCTCGTAATGCTAATCATAAATAATCTGCTCGCTGCGCAGAATGAAATGGTTTAGAAAAGATCATGGGGGGGGGGTACATTCACACCATAAGGAGAAGGCAACTATAGGAATCAAGGAAAAATTTGAGAGTGGCTATACTGGTAATTCCAACACTAACACCAGAAGCATACAAACAGGAGTGGGTGCACAATAACTAGCCGCTTCTGGCGGCAACAATCAAGGGTAACATCAGCAGCATATTGGACGATGGACAAACCAAGAACATCTTTTAGAAATATGAATCAAGCTTCCGTCAAGGCAATTCACATGTTAGACCATACTGGAATATGCAGCACCGGCATATAATCGGTATCTTGAGAAGCACAAAAGCAAAATTAAAAAAAAAAACACGAAGCTTGAGATTCAAGGCAAGTCTACTGGAACTACATCTCGCAACCCTAGAGACAGAAGCATTGGGGACATGGTCAACATAAAATATACCAAGGGGAAAAGAAAAGGTGAACAACGACTATCTTTCTCCTGTCCCATCCCAAATCCTTATCCTGACCCCTTCCAAGTGCTATATAGTCGAATTAGTTTGGCGCTTTACCCTTCCTCCCTCTTCAAATTTTAAGACAGCAAGACAAGAGAACACAAGTGGAAGATTGTAATGTAAAAGTCCACGAAATCCCAGGAAATACTCGTACCCCTGTACGGGTGATCAACATGTGGAATGAACTGGAAGTTGTGGAAATCATCGCCAGCCACAATTTTCAGGTCAGACTCAACAAAGAATTCGAACATCAGAATAGTTAAATAATAATGCAGCAGGTACAATTAGGCTAATAGGTGGGACATAAGATCATGAGGTAGGAGGGTCTAGCTTAAGGCAGAAAGTAGTGTTAAGTTTTACAATTCTTTGGTATACGGTGGGAAGTTTCTACTCTTCCAAATAATGCTGACCTACATTGAATGGTGTATGCTCTATCTTATGCCCAGTTCCAACCGGCTTCATGGCAGCATGACAATATTAAGACAATATAAAACTTAAAACTATTATTGCTACCATGTCTACAAATTTCCACTATACGAGAAACCTACGGCGGAAAGTAGAGAGCAAGAGAAGTAAAGATGATTAGAAAGATATCCTAAGCCTTGGGCTAACTGGGGCAGTGGCAGGGATGGTAAATCTGAGAATCCACTTAGGTTAATTGGTGGAGACGGCCACCGACTCGCCCAAACATATTACGCTCCACACTTTCCAGCACACCATCTGGCACACGCTTAAGTGCCACCACAACCAAGACAGGATGAACAATCCATCTTGGTTTCTTCCCACTGGGGATGTTATACATGCTGCTATGGAGGTATGTTCACTCACAGGATGAGTGACGCTGCCCAATAAACTAGCGCCCCATGGGGCAAATATAAAACCAAAGCAAGTTGTGACAATAGATTGAAAGGAGTTTGATTTCAAGATATGGAGACATATTTGAAGTTTCCTTACATCTGATGTTTACGTAGCTAACTATTAGGCAAATTTTACTGCTGTCAAGGGTTCTATCCAAATGATCAGAAGTCGAGCCTGGCTTCAGGCCGGGCTCGGGGACAACTCCCAAGACCCTTTCCAAGTAAGACGAAGGTATCCTAGGTAAACTAAGTAGCTGGACAAAAATACTCTATTTAAGCAACATCTCTACATAATCCAGTATCCTGAACTGCTTTGTCACTCGTCTAGCAAAAACAAAAGTAATGCCGTTATGAGATTTTGCTATAAAGTGAAACAAAATGGATGAAAGTGTTCTCAACCTCATGTAATGGTGAGAACCACCATTACATACCACCACTCATTATGATGGTATACCACCATTCATTATACATGTTGTTCAGAGATGTAGTTCAATCCAGAAATTCGTCTTGTGCTCCCGAGTTGTGGTTGAAAAAGTGTGTTTGACCTTCACTTTAATAAAAATCAGCAGCTGACATAGCAAACTCCTTGCTTTCGCACAATAAAATAAGCTAGAAAATCAGTAGAAGCCACAAGGACGACTCGAACTTTGTACTTTCAAGCTCACGTCATTAGACCACTACACCACGACATGGTCAAAAGCAATACTGAATTCTCTAGGTTGTCTGAGGCTTCAACTGAAGCCTAAGGAAGGAAACCTTCGGTGGAAGCCTCAGGACCCATAGAGGATTCAGCTGAATCATAGGCTGCATTGCTTTTGAGCATGTGGTGTAGTGGCCTAGGAAATGGGAGTGCCAAGTGTGCGGGTTAGAATCTTCCTCACGGCTCGTACTGATTTTCTCACTGATACATAACGTTAATGTGATTTCATTGTGCATAAAATAATTATTATACGAGATGAGCCAGAACACTGTTTGGACTATTATGGGCGAGGGAAAAAGAGTGAGCAGCGGTTCCTGTGTCACACAAATAGCCATTAATAAGCTGTACGTATTAGTGGCTTAAGGCATAGTATATACACTAGCTCTACCTTTAAACCCAACACTATAACGCATTGTGTGTATATGTACTCTTACCTGAATAAAATATTGAGCCTCGCTTCCTGGCTCTATAAGTGAAGCCAATACACCAAAGGAACCCCGACCTCCTCCTGGGTGTGCTATACTCCCGCCAGATGGGCTACCCTGATTGATTGATTGATTAAGATTAAGCCACCCAAAAGGTGGCACGGGCACGAATGGCCCGTAAGTGGTGGCCCTTTTGAGCCATTACCAGTATCAATAGATGATACTGGAGATCTGTGGAGGTGCGACTGCACCCTGCCTGACGGGAGATGTCTCCCGTGACTACCTTGAGGAGTGATGGGGGGAAAGGGGTCCAGGTCCGTTATTACGTCTCCGTGGTGTAGTGACACTCGCCTGGCGTTCCGCGAGCGCTTTGTCATGGGTTCGTATCCTGGCCGGGGAGGATTTACTGGGCGCAAATTCTTAACTGTAGCCTCTGTTTAACTCAACAGTAAAATGGGTACTTGGTTGTAACAACGATTCTTCGCGGCGGGGATCGTATTCCAGGGACCTGCCCGAAACGCTACGCGTACTAGTGGCTGTACAAGAATGTAACAACTTTTTTTTAGATATATACAAAAAAGTCACCATCCAGAGGGGCGACCCACAGGGGACCCACAGGGGTGGGGGGCCAGGTCACCAGCGAGACGACCCTAAGGGGGGAAGAGGGGAGCAGGTTACCACACCAGCGGTCAGTGAACCTTCCTCAATCCCAACTATAGATTTTTCTCCCCAGCTGTGGGCCCTTGCAACGTCTCGTCGTCTTTTCTCCACTGCCATGTATCATTCAGCTCTTCACATCCTCTAGAATATACCGACTTCCTTATTTTACTCTCAATGCGTAGGTAAGTACTGTAAACTTTAACAGCTTAACACGATATTTATTCCCGACTGGTCTGCGTATCTGTACTAATACCTCTTGAGAACTATTCAGAACAAAACTTAGTTAATGAATAACACGCACTTAAGGAGAGAAACGATACCGACATACACGATTCTCAGGGGAACTGACAAAGTCAACAAAGACATGTTCAGTGAGAGGCTTGATAAAACAAGGAGACATTGGGCAGAAACTGTGCTACATAGCCTTTCCGGCTTGATGCCTTTGATAATTACTTGGCAGAAACTTGGTGGAGAAGAGTCCCGGGGATGGTCGGAAGACCTGGTTTAGCGTAAAGGTAGTGAGCAAATTTAACAGACTAGAGGGCGAGATTGAAACTTGCACACTAGTTTCAAGAACAGATATTAAAGAGACAAAATGACTGGTCATAGCATTAGACAAATAACAGCTGGTAAAGTCAGGCTTAGGACGTGTGACCCTGCAAGCATATTTAGGCGAGTTCACCCCTTTCCACCGCCTTATTATACAACCTGTCCCCTCAAATATACAATTAACACTAGGTGTTTGAACCACTAGGTGCAAGAACCCACAAACACCACAACAAAACATTTTAATTTAGGAAATGGGTATTATGACTATACACAAGACACTGAAGGTAATATAAAAGGTGTCTTAAATTAAAGGGAAAACAGCAATTTGAACTTAAAACGCAGTCCAGCCTTTGAAGAAATAAAATGGAATATTTGTACTCTGTACGTGTAATCAACTATAAAAAAACACGCACAGATGGACTGCACCGTAGTCACTGTTAGGCAAACATGAAGATTAAACCACCCAAGATTGATTGATGAAGATTAAGCCATCCAAAAGGTGGCACGGGCATGAATAGCCCGTAAGTGGTGGCTCTTTTGAGCCATCACCAGTATCAATAGATGATACTGGAGATCTGTGGAGGTGCAACTGCACCCAGCGTGACGGGAGATGTTTCCCGTCCACCACCCAAGGAGTGACACGGGCATTTGTAGCCCGGAAGTTAGGCAAACACCTATGTTGTTATAGATTCAGCTACTCGGAACAAGTTCCAAGTAGCACGGGCTATGGTGAGCCCGTAACTTACCTGGCACAGGAGCTGGACAAGAAGCACGGGCTATGGTGAGCCCGTAACTTACCTGGCACAGGAGCTGGGCAAGAAGCACGGGCTATGGTTAGCCTCGTGGTCAGGAGATGTCTCCCGTGCAAACAGCTAGGCAAGCCTCCCTATATATATGCCCTGCCCTTCTACCTTCCAGGAAGAAAGCCTCGGCTGCCTAGCGACAGGGAATGTCGCTGAAGGCGCCAGTGTTACAGTCTCATACGATAAGTAATACAGTACTATGATGTAGATGGGTGCACTTAAAATGTAATACTATATTTTACAAGTATCATAATGATAACCAGGCCTAGCGTCTGGCGATAAAACTCGTGTAATTCGGTGAAAAAAAAATTATAAAAGCAAATTTACATGACAGTTTCCTTTACCCAATGAAAAGTCGAGATTCCATAAGCACAATTAGAGAATACACCGAACATTATAAGTCCGAACTCTTCAACCTTCCTACCAACATATATACAAAATTTAGCTAGAACAAAAGATGAAGCTTAATTAAAGAGGAACTTGACACGCTCCAGCTGGAGTTACCTAATTAGCCTTTGTGATATGAAGACAGCCTCACAGACCAGGCAGTCAACAGACAACCAATGCCCCAGGCCTGGCAGCAGTAGAAAGTGCTGCCAGTCCAGTGATGGACGCCATGTGGCTTGCCAGGTGGAACTAGACAGAAGCAGCCAGACAGGAAGACACTGGTGTGGCCTTACCCCTCCCCCCCCCTCCCCAACACGCATCTCTTAACTTATACTATATAACTTAAATATTATTCCTCGATCTGTAGGATAGTCATGCACGACTGTACTATAGCCAAGAAAAAAATCAAAAGTCGTCGATAGTTGGATTGTCTACGGGGCCTCGACAGCTTGGGCAAACGATGTGTTGAAGATATGCAAACATCTTCAACATAACTTAAGTTTGGAGCCATCGAGGCAGAGACCAACTATTCCATTTATCATACTATCAAGCAAGAGTAATATATTTAGATCATACAACAATTTATGTGTCTTCAAAGTTATTAATGCGCCACTAAGCTACCAGTATCACCTGCTGATAAGACCACAAGAATACAAGCAATTGAATCTACTCTTGCACGAAAGCTATATCCAACTACTTCCAATAGCGTTAAACCATAGTTCAACCATAGCTTTAAACTTTCCAGTTAGTTTAACTCCCGTATCACGGTTGGAATTTGTTCTACGAATCTGCAACCTTCCGTGTTCCAATCTTATTTTTATCCCTGTTTAAGCCTTTCATTAGTTTGTACACTGCTATCATCTCCCACCTGTCTACAATACGTAGGCAGAGTTTTCTTGGGCTTTTCATAAGGATGGTTCCTAATTAGCATGAAACTTTTTTTTACTGTTCTGTATATTTTTTAGAATTGATGTAAATTATCTTCAGTATGACATTAGAAAATGGAAACAATGTCAGCAGAATTATGCTAGCACCTTTCACACTTGTGTATTAGATTATGGAAAATACACAATAATTTAGAGGCAGTACAGTACTTTAGTTCACTACCACGATAACTTTCATAGCTAGAATAGAACTTCAGTTCCTGGATCCAGATGGTGCCCTTCCCTACTGCCCAGAAGGATGGGTGTAGGGTGCACAATAAACACGATCAAATCAGTGGAATTCATCCGTAATACAACTATTTCTGCAAAGATTGATAAAGGTGCAGCAACATCGAGGATGTTCAGTGGTACCAGGTAAAGCCTGGCCTGGCGCCAGTCTGACGTGTGGTGTCTCCCTGACCACCGAGAAACCTGACAGCCTCGCCCACGTAACACCTACTTCCTTCATGGTATTTCTATCAGTCCTCCGCTTTTCCCACTCAACAAAATCATAATTATTTCCAGACAAATCCAGTGTAGTGTTTAGTAGTAGTTCTCTGTGCAGGAGCAGTGTTTGTGGGCGTCTCCTTGCTGCACATATCAACAGTTTCTTACCTAACTGTCTGCACTTCCGGCCCACGTATTTTTGTGTTAGTTTTAAGACGTTCCCAGTGACATTTATAATTAGTGAACGATAAACAAAGTTCTAACTTCAATCAAAGTGAAGATTCACTTTGTTTAAACGGTTTAATGTATTTAAAAAATAGCACATAAAACTGTGATAATTCCTCCATAAAAGACTAGCGAGGATTTACCCAGACATTAAGGCACCACAGTATATTTGCGTCTCAAAACTTCGGAGGAACTCCTTGGCTGCGCTACACAAGATTATCAATGCAATCAGCATATTAATACATGTAAAATCCTAACAATATACTTTACTGCTATCTGGTCTTCAAAGACAAAGATAATGCAGTGGAATTATTTATTTTTTATATTATAAAGGTGGAGGAGTATGGTGGAAAAATCACACCGGCACACTTTGTCCATCTTCTCCGTCCTCAAAAGAACCTCATGTTATCGCATTTCCCTCCTCATACCCACGTTTCCTTCTCCCATGCCAATTACCCTACGATCTCTTACCCTCTCGACCACAACATAATTCTCCCATTTGCCTCTCCCTAACTTCCTATTCTTGCCCCTTTTCCCAGGCTATCTTCCTCCCCGCCCCCCCGCCCCTCAACAAGCCCCAGCAAGCAAGGTTACGTCACGGACGGCGGCCCTCAGCGTCGAGAAGGCAAACATCAAGGTAAAATAGTCGGTCACGCCCCCCTACCTCCGCCCAGCTGTTGACTGCCTTCATGCCTCCTACCTCATGCATACCTGCTTCCTCTACGCTTCCCCATCCTCCTAACATTTGTGTATTCTAGTCGTCCGAGCCTGTCACTGCATGGCGATAATAGTGTCTGGAGGACCAGACACGGGGTCATTTTTGTAGTGTGTGTACTCTTGCAGAGAGCTTGAGGGAAGGGATGCTCTCAAGGCATCTAGTAGAACCCTGTTCACAATTTTTCGTGATTATATTGTTTTCAAAGTTGCGTACAGTTTCCGCCTCAACTACCTTCTTGATTTGTTCATTCCAACCGTACATCTGCTGCACGCACACTGGACTAGCACTTCCTTACATCTCTACAGCTGTTCCGTTTATCCAGTTTCTCACTGTGACCTTTTGTTCTATTGTTCTGTACATGAAACAATTCATCCCTGTTCAACTTTTGTATTCGTCTTCGAATCTTAAGACCTCTTAAATCATCTCAAGTTTCCCCTCGAACATGACCCGCCAATCTATTAACAACCAGGAACTCAATTACTGTCAAGTGAACAGAACTGAACAGTTAAGGATTAACGCCCAGACAATCCCCCCTGGCCTAGATAAATCACTAGGCGCTTGGCGAATATGCTACCGCCGAGCCATCAGGGACTGGTTTCAAGCGCTGTTCTAAATATTCCCGTCTGCCTTGTCCAGTAATTTTGCCCTACATGCATCTTCTCTCATGAAGATCTCTTGCTATCCTGTTGATGTGATTAAAACGTCGAATCATGAACTTTACATCTTTATTGTCTGCAATTTGTGCTACTGTATGATCTTAGGCCTACTGTATTATTATGGGCTATGGTCATAATCTTATCCTGGTTTATTATAACCATAACTAGTTTATTCTAGCGATGATAACGCATACAATATTTTTGATGCATTTGCTTGATTAAGACATTGGGCAGTGTTACGGTATCGCCGTCTTCGTTAAAGAATGGAGTGACGATTTCGGCGCCATCTATGAGTGGGCACCTCAGTTCTCCTGATATCGGATACTATGTGGAAAACGCCATCTATTGGTGGTGGCGTGGCAGCGATCAACGGCTCTTGTTTCCTGCCTTGATCAGACAGAGGTTGACGTGGATGACGTCTGTTGGATGGCAGGTCACGATCAGCGCCATCTGTTGTGCTACAGAGCATAATGTCAACTCCCCGATTAGTGTTACCTCATGGTTTCCCCAGTGTACCTTCTGTCTGATTGATGACGTTTTTGTCCACATAAGTGACGTGTGGAGGTGATTTTACTGAGGAAGGCAATTTACCTTGGGCAGTTCATGTACTCTCAGCTTGATCCTGGAAGACGACTAAGTAAGCCGCCGTTGATCTGAGCAGTGTGTTAACTGCTAGATTGTGCAGTGTTGGTAGAGATCGACGTACCCGGGATTGGCTTAGAGTAACGGACGACAGTGAGGCGCCTATTGTGAGCTAGAGGCTCCTGCCAGGGGTTAGCTACCCATGTGTATGGTTGTTTGTGATCCCTGTCAGCATGTTGCTGAAGTCCTCTGCCAGTAGGTTGCTGGAGAGCGAAAGTAGGGGTGTAGGCAGCTCTTGAGACTGTGTGGACTGGCCCACGTAAAAGGTGAACTCCCATCAGTCAGTACACGTGTGCAAGGTACTGGACGGGGGAAACGCTGGAGTTGGTGAACACTGCCAACGTAGAAGTGTCCTGCGTGAAAGTGGCACTACTGTATATACGTGTAGTCATTCTATTTAATCTAATAATTTTAATGGTGCAGGTGTAAATATATTGATAGAGGGAACTGTGTATTGTTCATCCCCCCCCCCTTTTATTCTTTACTGCACTACTACAGTTCTTGAAAGCGTACTACCGACTTCGGGTCGGACACTAAACGAGGTCAATCCATCAAGAACCCGGTTACCGGTCCTAACTGGCTGTAACAGGCAGTGATGTAGTGAAGGCAGACTTCATACAGTTTCAAATGTAGATATGATAAGAGCCCAGTAGGCTCGGGAATCTGTACACCAGTTGATTGATAGTGTAGAGGCGAGACCCAAGAGCCAGAGTTCAACCCCCACAAGCACACATTTTCAGTCGCTTCACACAGGATAAACTAATAGCACTTCGCTCACAAGTTTCAGCTTCCGGTACACAAACATTTTCCATCTACACTAAATGTCAATTCTGGATACATGTACTCTGAGTGCGAGCAGCACAGTAAACAATTCTGTCTAAAGAGCAGACTTAGAGGTTACTACTGCCAGGCTTAGACTCTCCTACAAGTTTATTGCACCCCCTGCCGAAGAGAATCTCGCCAAAAGTAAACTGTCAGCAGAACTATTCACGTGTCTAACAAAGAGAAATCGGAATTTATATAATTCTATTACAAATACTCAGGATATGCACAAGCATATATTTCAAAGTGAGGTACAACCAGAAATCTTGACCAAATATTGTGTTTGTTTACTGAAGGTTAGACACGCACGTGGTTGTTAACGTTACACCCCTACCCATTGGGTGGTGTATGGTCACTGAAGGAGCATTAGTAAATATTAAGTGGCTCACCACAGGTGTAAATTGCTCGGGTTAGAAACTTTGTGGTCAAGTTGTTAAATTAATTATTCTAGAAAAGACTATTTATATATACATTAACTGTAACCAGCTTATCGGATTAACTATTAGCTAAATGAATTTAAAATTCAGTTCGAGTCCATTATGTGTGTCAAACCTTTCCCCACTACCTAACACTGAATAGGTATATATATCTGGTGAATAAATGCACGAAATCAAATCTACATTTTACTTGTGTTCCATATATACAAAGAATTGTATCACCTTAAGACACTATTTTCTTGAAGCATGCACATTACACTAGTAAAAACGCCCAAGGGGGAGGGGGAAGAGACCCAGATGCAGCAAAGTATCATCCCTATTTAATTATATAGAAATGTGTGTTCGAGGTTGGAAACCAGACGATAACGAAAGGGTGGGGGGAGGATTAAAAGAGGGGAGAGGTGGTATCTTCTTGAGGTTATCTTGAGATGATTCCGGGGCTTTTTAGTGTCCCCGCGGCCCGGTCCTCGACCAGGCCTCCACCCCCAGGAAGCAGCCCGTGACAGCTGACTAACACCCAGGTACCTATTTTACTGCTAGGTAACAGGGGCATAGGGTGAAAGAAACTCTGCCCATTGTTTCTCGCCGGCGCCTGGGATCGAACCCAGGACCACAGGATCACAAGTCCAGCGTGCTGTCCGCTCGGCCGACCGGCTCCCTTAAGGTAAGGGGGAAAAACGGGGATAAGATGGAAACGGGGAAATGGTGATGATAGAAAGTGGGGTTGATATTGGTAGAGGGGAAAAGAAGAGGGGGAGAAACTATCCCGGGCACCGCCATGTACCCCCTTTATTATTTTATAAAATGTTAAATTTCTAAAAAAAGTCGTTATAATCATCACCCGCAAACTGTGCCGCGCATGCGCCACGACCGGCGGCCCTTGTACCAACCGAAGGAATGCATAAATATGTCTAGTCACTCGTGTCAAATATGGCCAGAGGTGACGCGTGACGGGAAAGCTTCGTCACACGTTTATTCTCACCAAACAGATATACCTCAGGTTACACACATTTACGAGTACGTCTGGGGTGGGTTTGTAAACATACAGCCCAGTAGAGCAGTCCTCTGGACATCTCTGATCGAGGAAGTTGTGGCGCGGTAGTACCACCTTAGGGCGTGTGTCTGATCAATACGCTCCACACGCACATGTGCGTGCGCACACACGGGTCCTCGCAGCCTAACTTCTTTCAACCGGTACCTCTGCTCACCTAACATTAAATAGGTACCTGGAAGTTAGACAGCTGCCTTCTGAAAGCTACATCCTGGGGGGTGTGCGCGCGAAAAAACTTGCAATAGGTATCATAAAATTTGTCGAGAGTCAAACTTTAGACAACCTACTGTTAGAAAGGTGGGATTCAAGAGCTTACAGCTCCATCCAGCAGGCAAAGTAAACACACATTTTCCACGCCCTTAAATCTTTACCGACTAGAGTTACGCTTCGTGAATATCCTAGTCCCTTTGTCTCGTCGGTTGTGCTTACAACGTTTCCCAAATTTATGATCACATGCTATGGTGCTCTTTAGGAGCCGGTCGGCCGAGCGGACAGCACACTGGACTTGTGATCCTGTGGTCCCGGGTTCGATCCCGGGCGCCGGACAGAAGCAATGGGCAGAGTTTCTTTCACCCTATGCCCCTGTTACCTAGCAGTAAAATGGGTACCTTGGTGTTAGTCAGCTGTCACGGGCTGCTTCCTGGGGGTGGAGGCCTGGTCGAGGACCGGGCCGCGGGGACACTAAAGCCCCGAAATCATCTCAAGATAACCTCAAGATGGTGCTCAGCGTTGTGTAGAGACCATTTAACTTCAGCACTTTGCATTATCTTTCACAGCACTGATTTTCTTGTTCTTAGCCACCCTTCATAACATTTTGCATACAACTCCCTATTAATGTACTATGTTTCATCCTGAAATGCTCTGCGAATTTTTTTTTCTAATTTTATTTATAAAACAAATACATGACAATGAAAACATTACAACATTAAGGCACCGAAGCACCAAAAGACAAACCTTACACCAGCACACACCAACCAACAACAACAACACCAATTGACATGCAAGCAACACAGAACAAATACACTACAGAAGACACACCAAAGCTGAACATACATGAACACCCAGAAAAACACAGTGGACAATTTTCATAGTGCAAAACTTAAATGAATCCATGGAACAAGCATGCTCTGCGAATTGGCATCATTATGTACACATCTGATAATTCTCCTCACTAATCAAGTACCAAATTTATGTACTTTTGTATACATAAAATATTACTACTATTAAAGAACGCTGTGTTATACCATTACAACCATTGTGGTTGTATTGGTTTGATAAAGACAATATACTGGTGACGTACATGTTTACATGTAACTGGCTTATTAAGGATACAATTTGCTTACCTAACCGAATTTGGGTGCTATATTTCAAAGGCCATTATGTGCTATAAAAGAAGAAAAATGTTAAATCATACAACCAGCTTATCAAGACTGGAACTTGCTCGGATAACTTTTTCCGATTCAGTTCCTGAGCACATTGTGGCCCTCTTATAATCTGTACCAACATCGCTGTCCGGAAAACCCGTTCTCTCGCATATTATATACGTGGCATTTTTACCGGAATCGACAATGTTAAAAATAAAACCAAATAGTAAAAATTAGTGTTATAATAGAAGTTTTCTGTGCATCTGCCTCGATAGGTTAAGGTAGACTGCTTGGGTTCGTATGCCTAGTCTCAAAATTCAAATTTCCTCTATTAACAAGCTGAACTAACTTATTTCAGTCATTGAGAGACTTAATTTCTCACACAAACATTAAAAACCAAGATGTTCAAAACGTAAATCAGGATAATGAAAGCTACATCTTCACGCAAGTCAAGTGACACTGATTAGCTGGCAGGAATACGAAAAAAGCCATACGCATGTGATGGTTGTTCGGGGGGGGGGGGTCAGTCAGAGCGCGCGCGCGCACGTGGGACCCGTCAGTGTTAGAGTGGGGTCGTGAGAGAGACGCGGCCAGGTAATATATTTACCTGGCACCATAAAAGGGTGAGCAATGTTTGGGCGTCAGAGGTGACCACCCCGGCAAGACACGCGGACACCTCAGGGCGTGGGTCCTCACATACTGGTGTCATCGATCAGCAATGTGCACCAGTGCTTAAATTGGTAATGTCTACAGACCGCCTCTCACATCCATGATTGTATCCTGTTGCTACTTTTGGCCACAGGCCTTTGCTCGACGGCCGATGGAGAAGACGGTATTTATCAATATATATAATTCATGACCATGTTACGACCCTCGGCGTTACAAGTTCTTGCAAATGTCTGACATCAGTGGTTCATACCAATGAACTTAAATATTCCATGCGTTATAATATTGACTTTCTATGAACCTAAATAAATCTGTCTGCAATATAACCACTCGACATTGAGCTTCAAACTGCAAAACATGCTGAAGAATGTGATAAGCTTAAGAATGCTAATACTGTATTAATATTCCAAGCGTGTGAGGGCGAGCCACATGCCACCACAGTGAGTGGTGAGGTGACGCGGACTCACTGGTCAGACTAGTCTCATCCCCCAGACACGAATAGTGCTACTCACACACAATATAAAACCATGCAGATATGCTACAAAAGGGGCTCACCATAGCCCGTGCTACATGGACATTTCGTTCTGAGTAGCAAAATCTAAAACAGCTACAAAATGAATAACACTAATAAGGTAAACTCTATACGAAACGGAGTGAGTGTAATACAAGATTATATATATAATATAATATATTATATATGTACTATATTAGGTATCAGAGTGTATTAGGCCTAGAAAAGTTAGGTTTTATTAGAAACAAGTAAACTTTTTCCAGTTTGTCCACATTCAATAGTACCAAATTCTACTTTATATGTATATAGACGATTTGGATCATCGTCAATATATGTAAGATGGTCCACACCGTTAGTATAAGTACTATCTAAACACGAGGATGGTCTGGCATAAGAACACAAAATAGGCACTTTAATACTGAATAAATACAACAGTACAATTCAAACATTTACAAGTTAAAGCTGTTAAAAAGTAAACTTGTAAAGTTTACAAGTTAAAGTCTTACATTTGTATATATAAAAGAGTTAAGAACACTAACATGATGCCTCTTAAAAGAAACCGAAATTAACTTCACTACATTTGGTAATGTGCTCTCGCGTAGAGAAAGAATAGCCAATGTGGCATGAGTATTCATATTTGGTCTTCACACTAATTTACAAGACGTGCATGAAGTATGAAGTCACCACCCAGTCAAAACCTGTTCTCAAGTGGCTTCACTGCCTTCTTCCTCGTCCTGATATAAAAGGATATTCTAGTTTGGTAATATCTATGACGTCTTCATGGGAACATTCTAGTGTTCACCTGGTCGCAGAGGCATTCTCAGCCTCTCGTTACCGTGACCTTGTACAATTACCATCATCCTCAGCCAGGATTCATCAAACATGTACGTGTCCACTTACGAAACCTATATATCTTTCCTCGATCATAGTGGCTTAACAGTTTACGAGCTTTAAAACTTTGCAACCCAAGCTTACTATTATAATAGGCAATCTCCTAGCGTTTCGGAGCTCATAAACCATTAAATAATTGCAAACTAAGCCGCCATAAGAAAGGAAAAAAGTACAAGTTTCATAAGTGGTCACGTAAATGTTTTACGAATTTGGTTTACGAATCAACGAACGAATTGGTTTCACGAACCTTGGTCTACCCGGCGAGGTGCTCATATTTAAACACCATCACGGTATCATGTTACTATATTTCCTCCCCTGGTAACCGCCACTTGGTTTTATGACGCCAGCAATTTAATCCGGCTCCCGTGAGTCATTAGACACGTGACGAAACTAAGGTGACACTTGTGAGTCAAGTTCTAGAAACCACCAACAAGGCCTCGCATAACTATTATAAATTGTATTTAAAGACAGTTTCAGGCGATTAATAAGAACAAGTGCACCTCTTAAATTTATTATATTGTGATATACAGTGCCTTAAACTGCACTCGGCATGCATCCAAAATGTGACGAGTTATTAGTTGCATCCATATATATACTGTATATATATGCTCTACCAATAAGAAACTAAAACCTTCCTGCCCCCCTTCATGTTCTTTGCTATTGTAAAGAAATTAGTAAGCAGGCTGCAAGCAGCTGCTTCCAACAGCCTGGTCGACCAGGCCGATGGCCGTTGATCCCCGGAACTAACAGAAGGTGGAACCAACTGGTGGAAGCCATTCACACATCAAAGATCTGAGGGAGAAATCTCTGCCCAACAAGGTGTTAATAACTAGCTAACTGACAACGTTCAGCAAAATCATGTTGTACAAATCAAATTAGTACACATTATTCACCTGGACGCGCGATGCGTCAAGGTACAGTCATAATGGTACTTAAGCCTCTCAGACCTTCAGGATCTTGAAACTAGTTACACTGAACATCTACATTATCACCAAACTAATCTGTCTTGGGCTCCTCATCTCGCCCACAGCCTCGACCCTCCCCGTCACTAGCTCCTCTCCGTCCACAACAGTCCTTTCCAGTCCAAAAATCAAACCTTGCTACCATTGACAAGACCCTATCAATATTTTCATCGCACCCAGCATACTTTATAATTTACTACCTACTTTGCGGCAACCTCAAACACTTCCGCTCCACCCAACATCCCTCAGTAGGCCGATTTTTACTTCCCAGGCCGCCGTCCACACCATGTCTCTCCCTCTACGTCCCCTCACTCCCCTCGTATCACCTGAGAACATCAAATACTAGGGAAAAAAATGTGCACAAACTTCAAGAGAACTCGTCACGAAATCCAAATTAATGGTATATTAAAATTATGCCACTGAATGTCAGTTAAGACCAATCAAGATTCATCACTTAAATCGCTCTAAATATTTTAAGAACAAAATACCAGCTTTAATACCAGACGCGCACAAATCAACAGCACATATGAAAATGGCAACAAAGGACTGTTTTAAAACCTGAGGAAGTAATCTTTCAAAGGACAGTTTGTACATAGCATACGCCAAGGACAGTTATAGGAGTCATTTATCAGATAAGAGCCGAGTTACGCGGGCAGATTATAAGCACTGGTAGCAGCACTAAGAACTATATAAGGCACTTAGGAGAACAGATGAAGTGGACAGTTTCTTTTCAGAGGATACGCCTAAATAAAACATCAGCCAGAGGGTCAAGTTAAAAATACAAACGAGTCAAAGTATACTGTACATAAATCAAATGTAAACATGACTATCTTATGTTGATCACAAGATCTTGAAACATATAAAATGTACAATGACAAATTTTTCCCAGATGAGGGGAAGTTGAACAGGAGAACACTGGTGGAAACCGAAGACAAACCAAAGAGATAAAAAATATTAGCCATTCTTTACCGCCCTAGTTGTGAACACATGGAACGAGTCGAGAGCAAAGCTGTCAATTCAACCCGGAGTTTTAAATATATGACAGTCATAAAAATTTGCTAATACGGTAGTTGTACTACATATCCGAAAGCAATGAGGTAGCCCATCAACTAGTGTTCCCTTACCAACAAGCAATTGCCACCCCGCCCCCATCCACAGGGAAAGGGAATGCAAAAACCCTCTGAAGCTTCAAAGGGTTATATAACAGATTTTAGGGAAAACGGTAACTCAAGAGTAGCTCTCGCCCTATAACTACACTAAAGTAATTACATACACTTAAAACATTGAGAAAGTACAGTTGTTTACTAATCTACTATCCCAGAAATAGGGGAACTGATCTGCGGGGATAAACTGCTGGAGTGAACTTTATGATGGACAAAAATAGAGGGGCCATATTTCAGTTTTTTTTAAGCAAGTGCTTAGGCTGACCAGTAACTTAAGAAAACCTGCATTGACGCTAAAACCCCCGATGGGCGACGGAGATGCCAGCAAACATTCCTACGGTATAAAGATACTAGGCAAATAGAACGAACTGTAATGTAAAATAGCGCCTGCCCCATCCATAATTTTAAAAGCAAATAAGACAGACAAAATGGTCTGGAATCCTTGCATTACACACTACAGTTGACAAGATCTGGTCCAGGAACAAAGTTCGGTCAAGCAAGTTGTTATATAGACACCATAACACAAACAGTCGCCAATGTAGGATGATAGATAAGAGCAAGGCAAAATATAACACGGAAGAATATGTAGTATTTAATTAACTGGTGTGCGGGATGAAAATGTTCCACCCATCCTTCGGACTAGCAACTTTAAGCGACTCCACAGCTTATAAATAGCATACTTGGCAAATGCTGCCTACAGGCTCTGCTGACCTTGACAATAATGCGCGGCAAAAACCCTCACCTTGAGATGTCCGGCAGATGAGACAACAATTCCCGTTATGCATGGCGTTATCATACTAGAGTGGTTGGATCATGTTGAGAATAATCGAGGAAGATAGCCCGGCCCTCTACCTGCGCAACCCGTCCTCTTACAAATTACGTCGCTTTTCGCTCATATGCGCTACGGCCAAAAAAAGGCCGTAATTTGAAAATGAAAAATAATTTAAAATAATTTTTTTTATCTTTTTTTTCCAAAACAGCAAGTTATAGGGTTCTCTGGCAGGTTAGGATAATCACTCCAGGGTTTCAAGGGTTAAGAGGACAGGACGACCTGCTGCCATATCTCACTAAATACGCCTAGACATTCCCAGCTCTTTGATTTCATGATACAATCACATACCATTTAGATTTTTTTAAATTATAATTTATAATTTATAGAAGCTACTACAAGAGGTTTAGAAGGCTGAAAATGTATAGGATGCTGTAAGTGGCATTAATTTTACATAAATACCATTCGACAACTTAAATGTGCATGCAGAGAAATTAATAACATTAATACCAACAGACATGGTAATGAAATTTTTAAAATTAAGGAATTCAAATGAAATTATTTAACATCTGAAGAGCTGAACAAATAGCCACCGGGAATGTTGCTACGATGAAACTTTACACTATGACATGACAGTATTACAGTGCAGAAAATGGCTCTTGCGCAAAGCTTCCTGGAGTGGCAATTCAGAGACTACTAGGAAAAGCAGAACATCAAGAAGGCATGTTTCGCAGTAGATATGCTTGTTCTTTGCTGTAAAATCGTTCAACGTCATTTCTCGGGACTACCCATTTCTATAGGAACTTTTTGTTTTTCTACTTTTCATAGGTGTTAAAGTCGGTAAGAAACGTTCCCAAAATTTAACAAACCAGTTAATGAAAATATAAAAGATACGACATCCAACTAAAGACAATTATTGGCTACCGACTACAAGTTTCAATCTTTTATAGCCTATCCAACATTGCAATTATGGAACCTGTATTATGAAGGAATGTTGGGGGCCGCATTTTCCTGTATGACTAAGGGAAAAAGGCTATTATTTTTTTGTTTGTTCTCAAGCGAATAGCCATCACACACACACACATATATACAATGCACAGGATAAAAGGCCCGGGTTAAATCTGGAAAGCCTACCGTTCATCCCTATGCTCCCAACAGTAATTGGGGATATCAAAGTAAAAGATTTAGGAGATCGCATGCCGAGGAGAAAAATCTAGTTGAAAATCTTAACCAATCCAGTACCTTGCCCCAGGCCTAAATCTTAAAATATAAATCACAACCTAGCTGATCAGGCACCATTGAATTCCATTTAAAGTTTCGAATACGGTTTCTGTACAAGAAAAAAAAAGGACAATACTTATTCTGAATTTTGACAGAATGAACGAAATGACTAATAAAAAGTAAGGCAAACAACTCTATTGATTAGAGAATCAACTTTGGGTTAAACAATAAATACTGAAACTAATTGCCCATTATATTTAAGTTGAGAACTATCCACTACTAACTTTCTAGGTGCTTGCCTGTGAACTGCCAACTGCACGAGGCTCCTAGCTTACCAAAGCACTCCCCCCCCATTCCCCAACACAACACAAAACATAAATAAAGTATCCCAGCAAGCACCCCCCAGCGGCCGCTGCTGGAGGAGGATGCACTCATTACCCGCCACACCACCTCACGCTTCATTGACCATGCATGTATTCAAATGTTATTGTTGATCCCTCTCTGGCAAGCCAAATGCCTATCTTTTATATTATTAAAACACCTAGCCATTCTAAATTGTTCACTTTTATTAAATGCTGGTAATTCTAAATTGTTCACAACCGCTGGTTTCATATTGATGGAAAATACTTTGATACTGATATAGTTCAGTACTTCAATGTCCAATAAAGGATTCGGTAATACTGAAAATGCTTATACAGAACCTTTCACCACGTCATTAGAGAAGTCGAAATGGATACTAATTTAAACAGAAAATGCTCCATTAAATAGGAACGTCATCTAAAGGATTTTAGTGTCTCGGTTTATTAAGAGTTTTAACGTGAAACAGGCCTTTCGCGACCAATGCGTCTTTATAACTGACAATATCGAGCAATAGCGTTATATATTAGGCAATGTAGTAACAAATTAATTCCAGAGATTCATTCTCCAGTTCAAGTTACTCGCCTCGCCATGACATTTAAAATAAAAAAGATAACAGGCCACATTAGTTCCCAGCACGAGACACACATTCAAACACCATGGTAACTGGCAAGAGCTTCGGCAAAAAAGAGATAAACCGGCCGTCATGCTTGAAGGTGCAGTAGCCACCGCCTTATCTCGCCACAATCTCGGGCCTCACTCCCATAATGGCTTTCCATTAAAGCCAACCTACCGCTACCACTACACGCGGTGCGGGAGCGGTCACAAGGTCAGCAGAGAAAGCTGGGGCCCAAATAATTTCAGACTCCAAAATATATACATAATACTTTGAGTATGTGTGTGTTGTGTTGCCATATAGTCCACCCTATCTCTGTGCGCTTCTCTCATGTTTTGTGCAAATTGATCCTCAAGGTTCGGAGAAAACGAAAGAAATTAACGGTGGCACAAGTGTCCAATAAATGTTTTAGATTCAGCTATTCTGAACAAATACTGTCAAGTAGCACGGGCTATGGTGAGCCCGTAGTGGACTTACCTGGCACAGGAGCGAGGCTGTATATTGACTAATAAAAGAAAGTAGTTAGTAGCAGCATTTGTTGACCCCCCCTTTTTGCAAGTCTTATACTGTATAGTAAGGTATTATGAACAACTCTGGCAAATTATTTTTTGCACTTTTCTATGTTCAACAATCTCTTTTGTATGCAATATGCATTCAAAATTACATGCCATCTGACGGAGACGCTGTGGTTTGAACGTTGAGCCGTTGGGAACAATGTTCTCTTCGCAATGCCTAATTCATGGACACCACCTCGGCATACATGTAACTGTATATCAGGGTCTCGTCATCAATAACAAAGGTGTATTCCCAGTTACCCTAATACGGTCGACATCCTTTATAGGAAGCGATTAAGACTCCATCGCCCGTTTCCTTAGCAAGTCAGTATTCTGGGAACCTAGCAGGCACAAGTCTTCATCAAATGATCGTGAAATGCGTCACTGGCCATTAATTAACCATTTAAAGTGTCTGCAAACTATACGTTGCACAGATGCTACCTGGTTGCTAATCTCGTTCTACCGTGACATGTGGCTACTTTCATAACTTCCTTCTACAAAGAAAGTTACTCGTTATTTAACCATTCCCATTTAATACAGCATTGTCTCAAACGTAACACATTTGTAAATGTCCTTTGGTCAAGACGAAAAAAAAAGAAAGAAAGCATGGAAACTGGGTTTCTGGATATCAGCACGAATATTCGCCAATAGTACATTAACAAAAACTTGTGTAAATAAATATATTTTGCCTGACGAACGAGATACAGCAGTTAGTATGATCCATAATCAACTTACGTGTTTCATTCATTATACAACTTGGCACTCTTCCAAGAACATGCTTTGTTCAACTTAATTGATTGACCAAGATTTAGCGTACCTGTGAAATAAATTCAAAGATGCTCTTCATCAATATATTTTACCATAAATATTGGAATTGTGCCCCATAGTCAAGGCGGAGATAGGATACGGTGGTATTTAACGTATACAACATTGTACGAACTCTCAAGAAAAACATGACTGCATACAATTGTGAACCACCTTGAGAGGAGAGTAAACAATGTGGGTGTCCTTGCATACACGAGCAGACCCCCATGGTGGGCAGTGAGTCACGTCCAAATATTCTCTCTGCCTGTATCTCAGCCACAATTAACCTCTCACTCGGTGCCACTCGCACCTGACTACCATTTCTTACACTTGCATTTCCGGGTTTATCAGGCACTGACTAGAAGAGATTTGTGAATTGCCACCTTAACATCAATTTGATCCCACGCTGTCGAATTTAATGAATAAAATAGTAACAGCAAGAGTAATTCCGCCACTCAAATTTACAGACAATACAGCTTAAGATTGCACATCGAGGCACCTATCGATTGGTCTGTGTGCATGGGAACAGAGCACCAGCATTCCTTCCATGTCACGGGAAGGAAAAACAAAAGTAAATAATTGTGTTGATAGCCGTCTTCTCTCTCCAACTAGAAGGCGAGACGTGCCACAGGATCAAGCATTCATTTACGATCGTTCAGAAAAAAGGGGAGGGGGGGGGGAGGGGGGGGGAGGGGGGGGGGGAGGGGTGGCGTTGAGCAGCGAGACATTCATCCCCAAGACTAACTACTCTATTACGTTGTAACGTGGTGTGTAAAGGAAGGTAGACCTCTAGTTAAACGTTCCGCGTGTATTTTCACAATTTCCAACATTATGTTGAGAAGAAAGTTTCAAAGCCGTATAAGATAATATTTGTAATAAATTACTTACGATTCATTTAATTAAAGTTTTAAATAATCAGTGAATTTTAAACACTTGATTATTTGATTACCAAAATTTATTATCAGACGTTGTCTTCGGTGACCTCAGGTTTCTGAATGACGGCCCAAACAAGAGTTCCTGGTGTCTACTATCCAAATAAATTACACATTTCTGGACGAATATCTTAAAAAAAATTGCTAACCTGTTTCAGCATGTCTTCAGTATTTTACCTATGCCATTCTGTAGCTGTCGTTAGCTTCCAAACATGGCTTGCTTAATCCCTTTGGTGTTCGTCCTTCGTTTGTTCAATTTTCACGTGGGAAGTTGAATGTGAGGGCGAAGGGCGTAGCACCCTATACAACCATACAAGGCCAACACCACACTGGGGCCTTACTACCAGACTGGTACACACAACCCTACAACACTTTCACGTCACGAAGTTTTTGTAACTGCATACATAAAAACTTAATTGTTTTTAAGCAATACCCTAGAGTAATAAACATGCAGGCAGGTAGCACCATACCTCAACGAAGCTAGGAAAACACTACGTGTATTCTTGCACAAGCCGCCCACGCCCACTGACTCACGCTAGCCGCCCACGCCCACTGACTCACGCTAGCCACCCACGCCCACAAAATGACTCGCTTAGGTAACAGTTTTAACATGCTTAATGGAAACTTATGACAAATGTAAATGTTTACAGTTGGGTTCCAAATATCAAAAAATAAAATTTGTACAATTTCATTTTAGGCAAAGCAAGACAGATGAATTCCACATATTACCCTAGATGATGTGCATCATAAAAACTAATTTCAACACTGCGGCCAAAGTGTGGATAGATAGTTCTAGTAGGGTAGCCAATACGGTGTAGGAGCGGGCAGGCCGCCAAGTCTGGCGGGGATGATGATGCAACAGCCTCAACTTCTGCCGGCTCCTGTTGCCATTCTTCCTACATACATACAATATACTATTTCCTGTGATTGTACGGGTAACAATTAGCAATTTTGCACGAAGGAATGCACTATAAAACGATCAAAATTAAACAAGAGCATATAATGCCTAAATGTTGGGATGAGCTATCAAATTTTTAAATAAAATAGTTGTTCTGAATGTCGTTTTCATTCAAGTGTTTACACTAAACCTGATCACAAAGTTAATGCAGATGAACATGAGAGCGATGCATACGTCTCACTCGACCAATCATGTGTACACAAACCTGTTAGTCAGCTCCATAAGAATTATAACATCCTTACAAATCTGAAGCCAACAGTTTATACACGAGTGGTGTATATATGTGTATAGGAGTTTCAGCATTATATAACAGTAAGATTGCACTTATCAGCGATAGCTGCCATAAAAAGGAAACTATGCAAGAGTAGTAACTAAACTGTAACGCACGCACTTTTTTTTTGTTTGAAAAACATTAACATTTTACCGAATTTTTAATAATTTTGCAAAGTTTGGAAGTATTAGGAGGTTAATATTAAAGTCGTATATTTTCCACTAACAATGAGTGGCCCGAGACATTATCCACCAGTTTAATTTCAAACAAATTCAGAGCGTAGTCTTCCCAGTGTGTATGCCTTCTAGCAAACTCTACACTGTTTCTTGGCTACGTGTACAATACTACTAGCCAATATGCCAGCCCTTGCCAACACTCGCGTGAACACCAAGCCAAACGAATATCATGCGTGTGTGCATGTTTTACTATTTGTATTTACTGTACTCGCCTAGTTGTGGTTGCGGGGGTCGAGCTTTGGCTCTTTGGTCCCGCCTCTCAACCGTCAATCAACTTTTGAACAGATTCCTGAGCCTACTGGACTCTGTCATATCTACATTTGAAACTGTATGGAGTCAGCCTCCACCACATCACTTCCTAGTGCATTCCATTAACTATTCTGACACTGAAGAAGTTCTTTCTAATGTGTGTCTGGATCATTTGGGTATTCAGCTTCCACCTGTTTCCCCTTGTGCGTGTACCACCGTGTTAAATAATCCATCCTTATCTACCCTGTCAATTCCCCTGAGAATTTTGTATGTGGTGATCATGTCTCCCTTAGCTCTTCTGTCTTCCAGCGACTTAGGTGCAGTTCACGTAGTCTCCTCATAACTTATGCCTCTTAGTTCTGGGACTAGTAGTGAAAACACTACTGTGTTTACATGTACGTGTATTTACTATTTATACCTACAGGATCGAGCTGTTAGCTCTTGGACATCACATTTCTAACCATCGAAAGCCTAATGCGTCATTGTATAATGGAATGTGAAAAAAATCGCGGAATTCAGAGAACACCATCAATGGAGTCCCAAAAAATGTTTAAGTACTTCATTCATAATGATGTGCTGCCGGAAATCTTGGCGAAGTATCCAAAATTTGCTTACTGTAGGTGATTCATGCGCATGACTAAAGCTGCCGCCCATCTGGGTGGGTGTGGAGCCAGACTAGTAATTGACTCACCATAGATGTACAGTGCCTTGTATAGTGACTTTAGCCTCTTGTTGCATCACTTGTGATACAAAAAGAAAGATTATCGATGTGTATATGTATTTTTGTGTAAATGATTGTGTGGATTATATATACATGCATATACAACATTAATAATTGTGTAACTAGTTTCAAAAGAGTTACTTGCTTTGCTAAATGAACTATGGGTTCAGTTCCTGAACCGATTATGTGCCTCTTAACCCTTTCCACCACCGCATGGGATGGGTATGGGGTGCATAATAAAGTAACATTGAATTTAATTGGAAGCTTTATGTACTGACGACCTATTTTTTCCCTATCATATCTACAACATTTCTCACACATACACACCCACCCACCACAGGATGCAGACCGCAAACAACTACTAACTAATTCCCAGGTACCTATTTATTGCTAGGTAAACAGAGCCATCAGGTGAATAACAATGCCCATTTGTTAATGCCTCTGCCCTCATGCAGGAATTGAACCCGGGTCCCTGAACAGCAAATCCCGAAACTGTCCGTTCGGCCGCAAGGATCTGTGCTTGCCTACCTACGTATATACGTGCGCATAGATTAAGGTAGTTAAGAGTTATCGAGCAACTACTCGCCATTTGTTAATGTCTAGCGTTTAATATCATCTGGATAGATAGGCAACTATAATTTAACATTACGAAACATGGTTCTGAAGATAACTAGACTGCTGAAAATCACTGGTGCAATAATTTCCACCTTTAAGTACTGTATGTACAAATTAAAAAAGTTGACATTTACAGTGTTGTCTAAATGGGAGAGAGGTTATACATAAACAATTTAAAAAAATATTTTTTAATTATATGCTAATTAAGTTCACGTTCCGATTTAATCAATCCAAGCTAAATTGAGGAAATGATAGAAGAACAAGTCTTTCTAATCTGTACCGTAGTACAGGGAAGTTACAGCAGACAACTTCCTATTACTGTATTATAAAAAGACAGGTGTCAGACAAAAAATTAATGTAAAACCTGTAATAGAATGAATTCATCTTGCATGCAACTACTCATGGTAATTTGGAATAGCCAAGAAGCAGAGTTCCCGAATCTGCCGCACGAGAGGCAGAGTTTATAAACGGCAGAGGCCGTTTATAAACTAATTCCCAACTTTACACTACAGTGATATAACAAACTTAAGGGTCGGTAAACGACCCTTAAGATATCTTTCTTCGACGCTCTGTTCACTCCAGACAGTTAGGTCTCGGCTGCGCTTGGATACAAGTGACAAAAATAACCCATTTTTTTTTTTTTTTACTTATTAGGTGGTGGTTGGTTGACTAGTCCAGCAACCAGGAGGCCTAGTTGGGAACCGGGCCGCGGGGACGTTGAGCCCCTAAATCACCGCAAGGTTTGGAGTGCAGTACATGCTGTTACGGCAGCATGTTCACTCACATTAAGAGGGACGCTGCCCAATAAATTCGCCCTTCAGGATAAATTTGATTTTTAGTTTAACGCTAAAAGCTAGAATATTAGCAAGATTCAAAAATTGATTTATAAGTTAAGTTTATAATACAAGTAGTTAGCCAAAACTTTATATTTAAAAGCTACATTTTTCAGATTTGTAAAAAATCATTACAGTTGTGACTGGTGTGAATAGGTGTTACAGCCGCAGATAATGTAACATACTATTACAACGGCGAGGCTGATAATGTAAAGTACTTTAGCTCACTGATTTAAAAAGTTAACAGGTTACATTTACTGTAACAATGATTTCTGGTCTAGTGCAATTCTTGAGGATTTCGAATTATTTAAAAATGTTTAATGTACATGCTAAATCAAACTTTAAAATTGGACAAGAAACCTAACCGATATGTTATCCAACATGTGTACAAGGTTAAGAAAGAGGAGATTCTAATGAGGGTGAGGTAAAGGAATGTGAAGCATACATCATCCTGCCAGGCACGCAAACCCGCCCTCCGTCCCTCAGGCACGCACCCGCATGCAATATTCAAATTACTATGGTCTCTAGCTAGGACTGACAGCAGACACTAGCCTCAAAAGATAAATATTGAGGCAATGTAATGGGATAGAAAACGGGAGTCCCTGGACTCCCAGACACGCTCTACCCACTGGACCACCAAACTGTCTCAATGTTCTCTCGCAGATACATCACACTTATTTCATTGTGCACTACCTTCTGGTCTTAGCATGATTTCCGACGAATGGAATAATAAAAATATACTATCCAATTAAATATTAACGAAGAGGTCTTGAGTAAACCCTTTTCAATTGCACGGTCGGAACGTCAGGGATGTCCCCTTTCATGATTTTGAACGTTATCTTTCAAGAGCCTCTGCACTTGGCAATAAAAAAGCAATGACTATTGTTCCACCTTGTCTTCCCAATGCTATGACACTTCCTGTTGGTTATGCAGACTACACCAATATTTGTGTGTCGACAGAAAAGACTGATGACTGTTCAGGATGAGTTAGCCAACTTTGCGAGGGCAACAGGTGCTGCCATTAACTAGAACAAAATTTGTATGCGGCTACTGCATTTTTAGTGCGATTAAGGAACAGTTCAGAGGTGCTCGAGTACGTTCCTACCGTCCTACCTACCGTTCCTACCGGATGTAATAAAGTTAATGGACAAGTTCATGGTTCTGTGTAGTCTAGTCATTATGATGGGTTATATTTGTGTGTGATGGCAGCCAGACAAAGTATATTCGAAAACCTTTACTCTGTGCAACAATTAGGTCATTTATAATTGCTAGTACTGTATGAGGTTCTTGCTGTCCATCTTCCAAGAGGTCTCCATTTTAAGAACAGATTTTGAATCAAAATATTATTCTTCTGTATATTTTTAATGTTGTGGTAGCTAGTTGTAGTGCCGCAGCCAAATTAGCGTGTGACAAAGATAAGTTGAATTAGACCTAGGTATCATCTCTGCTGTCAAAACTGCAAAACACTCAGGTCTGCTAGAGAAATTACCGACTCCCAACGATCTGAAAGAACCAGTATAAAAAACCGATTTGTTCAGATCTGAAACCTACGTTTATGGGCAGTACAAAACGCGAACCAGACTGTGCGACACAGTGGTTGCCAGGATCAGGTTGGGTTACCGTTACCTGTGGCAGGTTGCTACAGGTAACCGTTCAAGTGATTGGTCTCCCAATCCTGAGTACTCCAAGTGAAAACTGAGCAGGAACTTGGACATTATCTCCCACACTACATCACCTAATGCCCAGTTATCAAACCATTCAGACCCGTTGGCATGAGGTACCCGGAGCTTTGCAAGTTACTTTATTCACTCGTGTTCTTGAGGATATCCTCATATTGCACCAAACATTTGCCAGTGCAGGCTACTGATTGACTAACCATCCTGCGAGATCGGGGACTTTCAGTATCACTGCTCCCTCTTTCACTCGTTCATGATATTCTCATAATGCACCCAGAGTTTGCAAGTGCAGACTACTTATCACATGCCTTTATATGACTAACCATCCTGTATGATGGGGATTTTTAGCATTACGTAGCTATTTTTTGACACGCTGTACTCCTTCATTTAGTCTAGGGTAGTTGCACAAATGCAGATGTACCCAAATGTGTTAATATTTATATATTGCCTGATTAGTCTTCCGGGTTCTACCACAAAGTTACAACTTTGAAGCTCGCACATGCAGCACGAGGGTAGGCGGTTCACTGACGCATAGAGACGATATAAATATCATTATTCTCTCCCTAAGCCTAGCAATGGTAAGTACGAACGTCCCACGAAGAAAGCAAGTGTAAGGTGTTACACCAAACTTATAAATTAAGCCAACTAATTTGTGCAAAACAAATCAAACAACTCACTAGAAGTGAGAAATTTTAGAATACATATAAATAATTTGTTGGGGGGACAGCCTATCCGCTCATTAAGCGCTGGAGAGAGCAGGGGTTCGAACAGTGGTGCAGCAATAATGTTAGAAATGTGTTGCGAGATACATTCCAGTAGTAATTACTATAGCACAGTATATGGTAATTTAAGTCGTCGTGGGGTGTGTAATTATAATTTGGATGGAAGAGTGATGACGTGGTATGTTGAACTTTATGACGCTGCGAACTGTTACCCTCTAGGTGTTCCACTAGCTTATTTTCCTCATTTTTCTGTTACGTTGCAGGAAATGTTACTTAATGGTGCGGTCTGTACCTTAGCAAGTATTCTCGCTTGATGGTGTTCCTGACTGTGTATTAATGGCTGGTATAGAATATCTGCTGTTTTCAAGTATCCTTTGTATTCCATCTGGTCAAACTTCTTTTTGATGTATCAGTTTTCCTTTGGCATCTCCTCACTTGTAATATTTTTCTCAGCGACCTGTCTTCTAACTCAGTCAATTGTGTTGGCTATTTTAAACTTCCTGGAATTATTGAACTGAATTCAGGACATTCCATATCCTTATTAAAATAAATTTTCGAAGTTTCTGTATCTGCTATTCATAAAGACGTGATTAGACCTATAGGGTAATTTGTCCAACCACTTAGGGTGGACGGTAGAGCGACGGTCTCACTTCCTGAAGGTCTGCGTTCAATCCCCGACCGTTCAAGTGGTTGGGCACTATTCCTTCCCCTGTCCCATCCCAAATCCTTATCCTGACCCCTTCAAAGTGCTATATAGTCGTAATGGCTTGGCGCTTTCTCTTGATAATTCCCTCCAATAGGGAGGGTAATTTACGACTGTGTGGTAGTGGAGAGGTGTAGCCGTGGCCTTGGAGGTGGGGGGGGGTGGCAGTGGCCTTTGGGGGTGGTGGCGTATGGTGGACAGGGGCCTTTGGGGTGGTGTGGCGGGGGGTGGTGTGGCGTAGGGGGCAGGGGCCTTTGGGGGGGGGGGTGTGGCATGAGGTGGTGTAGCATGGGGGTGGCAGTGGCATCGGGGGAGGTGTGGCGTGGCAGTGGCCTTTAGGGGGGTGGTGTGGCGTGGGATGGCAGTGGCGTTTTGGGTGGGGGTAGTGTGGAGTGGCAGTGGGGTGGAGTGGCAGTGGGGTGGGGGGGTAGTGTGGAGTGGCAGTGGGGTGGGTTGGTGGGATGAGGTGGGTTGGAGTAGCCGGGTGGGGTGGCATGAGGTAGGATTGTGTGGTTAAAAACAAGATCTGCGGGCTAGCCAATGCGTTTTGCGAGTGGTTATGAGGTGAAATGTTGCACTGGTCGTGTACGAAGACGAGGCTGTAACCTTGCAATGTCATATGAAAACATACCCGTGTGCGCATAAACACGCAAATATATTGCAAACCATGCATGTCAACGTACGTTGGGCGTACCTATATCTTAGTTGTATTAGTCTACGTTGGAAGCTCTAGTTCATACACCTGCACGCATAAGTCAAGGCAGCAGGTTGGGGATGTCAGCAGACGGTCCTCAACTCTGTTTACATTTCTTCCCTGGCACAATAAACCACCAGCACCACCACTACCGGCAAGCCGGTGCCGGCTAACGCTCTTCACACTAACGTAGGGATATTAATACAAGCCGGGGATCTACTGGACGGGGTTGGGAGGATTACCAAACAAGGGAGTCTTTCGCCAACTTTATCTTATATGCTTGAAGAATCCAGCGGTGGGGAATGACAGTTAGGGACAAAGCACAAAATTCATCTCGTGTCAGATACGCCGGAAAATTATTATACCATAGGTGAACTTTATTCATAGGATAGGTGTAAAGGTCAAGGGCATGGGAGGGAAGAACACGGGGAGCACTCAACCCAAGTCTGGGATAGCCGTGAGCTTACTAGGTGCTGGTGAAAGGAGGCGACGGGGAAGTCTGGGGAACCTGGGAAATGGCATCTGAGGCATCATAGGCAGGGCGGAAATCTGCAACGAAGAGTGGGTTTTATCTACAATCTTCATGGCAGTCTAACAGATGCATCCTGACAATGCTTGCCCGGTAATAGTTTAATATTATATTAGCTCCATATTTTTATAATGTCCCAAAGTGCGAGTTTATTGGGTGGTGACTTTGCGAATGAAACCGGCATAGTAGCATGCATCTATGCCCCAATATGCTGCCAACCCGCTGGATTATTCATCAACTTGCATAC
This sequence comes from Procambarus virginalis, assembly GCA_020271785.1. Classification (NCBI taxonomy): domain Eukaryota; kingdom Metazoa; phylum Arthropoda; class Malacostraca; order Decapoda; family Cambaridae; genus Procambarus; species Procambarus virginalis. The sequence continues at coordinate 58,254,205 of WNGS01169498.1, forward strand.
CCAGAAGCAACTGGGCTCACTATCCCAGTTCTATTGACATTATCTAGGGTTTTGTACTATAAATGTACCATATAACTAACCTTGTAAATGTACCAGACTTTTAGGCTGTTCATTATTTTACTCTGTTCTGTTCTGACAGCTCCCAGCCTGGTAGTGGTGGAATGTACCGGATTTGTTCAGGAGTAACGGTTATGGAAAAGATGGGAAGGAGTGGATGTTGTAGAATACTTGGTTTTTTTTTTTTGGGGGGGGGGGAGCATGTCGATAGTGTGGAGCTGGAAATGTATTGTGGGACAAGAATGGATGGACTAGAAGGGGGGGGGGGACGGTAATGAAGGATATGCCCATAGGCACGTTAACCCCAGAAATTATGTACGTTAGAAAATATCGTTCATGATATTTATAATCCAACTGTTATGTGATGTTTTCTTTACTTTATTAATAAAGATAAATGATTGTGGTGCATACTGATAAAAGATTTCCCCAGGGTATACCACACAAGATCTCCAATAACGTAGTCGTTGTTTAACGAATATCTCTGTTCCCCACCCCCCACTCTCACCCCAATGTCGAACTACTGACCCTCCCCACGATGCAACCCCACAACAGCTGCCTAACTCCGATACATTTTACTATTAGGTAAATTAAGGCATTAGGTGAAAAACGTGTCCAGCCATTTTCTGTTTTGTCCCGGAATCGAACCCGGATCACATATGGCGAGTCAAAAATGAATCGTACTTGCTACGAGACCCCTATGTGTCATGACAAAAAACTGCTCAATTAGAGGAATGGAATAAATTATATACTCACAAAATGACAGCTTTATATACTTTATACCCAGTTTTAAATATGCTTTATACATCTTCCTGGTATAATTAAAATTAACAGTAAGCAACTGATATTAATGTACAGGTGTATACAAACCTATTAATTTGTAGGGTACTTAGATGTTCAAATGTGAATACTGTACAAAGAACTGCCCTCGTTTATTAACAGCAAAAACATGGCCGCCGCATTGATAAGCAAGACATTCTAAGTATTTCCTCAGAAATGTAACATCTGTTAATGTAAATTTTGTTGACAATATTAATTTAAGTGTGCATGGGTCTATCTAATTTCACAGTTTCACATTTGTAATAGTTTTAATTTGTAATTACGACAAAATTACATTCATTTTCCCGAGGGTACCCGCCCTCAAGATTTTATATTTTTAGGATTTAATACTCGTGCTTGATTGCGTTGGTAATTTAAAATAACATATTGGAACAGCTTATTATTGCGCCTTAATATCAGTAGTAACTTGTGGTTTCCATTAATAGAGGAAATGGACGATTAGGAGTATGAATATATTATGTACTAGCCTAGTTGAATGTTTGGGGCTCAGTGTCTAAGCCTACTGTGTTTTTCTTTCTTTCCAAAACCACTCACGGGTAAGGTTTATATTGTGCGTATCATAAACAAAAATATAGGAATGTGAACTATCTCTGCATCGAACCGCACGTCCATGGGTCATCCAACAAGGTTAGCAGACTGATGTTACCACTGCTAGGCTTAGGCTAGGCTACAAGTACCTCTGGAGTTTGTATCATCTGCTGATAGAGATTTGACTAAATGTAAACTGTTAACAAAACTATTAGCATACTTTGCGTCATTCCATGGAGTGTGAAAAAATCGCGGAATTCAGAGAACACCATAAATGGTGTCCAAGAAATATGCAAGTACTTCATTCATAATGTTCAGTACTGCCACGAATCTTGGCAAAGTATCCTAAATTTGCTTACTTACCAAATCCTAAATTGGGTAATGCATGCACATGACTAAAGTTGCCGCCCAGTTAGATGGGTGTAAAGCTAGATTAGTAAGTGTGTGACTCACCATAGATATAAACTGCCTTGTATAGACACTGTTTTGGGCCTCTTCTTGAATCACTTGCGATTCAAAGAGACTGTCGATATGTACTGTATATGTACAGGTATTTGTGTCCATATATACACTGTATGCAGTGTATACATGTACACACACACACACACACACACACACACACACACACACACACAACACACACACACACACACACACACACACCACACCACACACCACACACACACACTTTTTTAGTGTCAGAGTGGTTGACAAATGGAATGCATTAGGAAGCGTGTGGTGGAGGCCGACTCCATACACAGTTTCAAGTGTAGATATGATAGAGCCCAATAGGCTCAGGAAACTGTACACCTGTTGATTGACGGTTGAGAGGCGGGACCAAAGAGCCAGAGCTCAACCCCCGCAAGCACAACTAGGTGAGTACACACACACACAGTATATGAATAAGATTAGCAATTGTAACTAGCTTCATAAGATTGTCACTTGCTTAGCTAAATGATCAATGGGGCTCAGTTCCTGAACCCATTATGGCCTCTAATCCTTGCCACCACCCATGGGATGGCTATAATGTAATCCGTCTTGCGCTACCGCTCACAGTATGAGTATGGGGTGCACAATAAACTGGCCGCCTCCGGCGGCAACAATAAATTATATGGGGCATAATAAATGAGTATTAATATTATGCCAGACAGACACTAACAATCATTTGACCGATGCCGTTGCCAACAAACCATGTGATTATATTTGTATTAAGACATTATAAAACAATTAAATTGACACGAATACGCAGACATTGAATCAAATACTGAAATAATATCCTTTACTTTATAAATTAGGATTAAGGACTTGCCCGAAACGCTATGCGTACTGGTGGCTGTACAACAACCTGCCCTCTAAAAGAACGGCCGAGTGTGTATTCACCTATTTGTACTTGTGGGGGGGGGATGGGGAGCTCTACTCTTTCGGCCCGCCTCTCAACTGTCAATCAACTAAGTTTTTACACACACACACACACCAAACCACCGCAGGAGCAGCTTCGTAACGGCTGTAACTCCCAGGTACCCATTTACTGCTAGGTAACAGTGGCATCAGGGGTGAAAGACTTTGCCCATTTGTTTCTGCCTGGTCTAGGAATCTAACACGGGTCACAGAATTACGCGTCTTGCGCGCTGTCCTCTCAGCTATCAGACCCTGTGTGTAATTAAATTAAATTTATTTTAATAAAAGTATTATATATATATATATATATATATATATATATATATATATATATATATATATTCTAATACAAATGTTTAACTGTCGGGTGGCAGAGGGACGGGATTTCTTGACAAGGTGAGGCTAGGAGGAAAGGATGGGGGGGGTCCATGTGGCGCGGAGAAGGAAGATCTGATACCGTGACTCACCGCTCAGGATTGTTGCATGGCTTCTTCACTCACATTCAATAGCCATGTTCTACAGAATAAACAGGAAATACAGAAAAAGTCTACATAAATATATTAGACATTGAAAACTATTTGGCAAGCAATCCCTGCAAATCGGGAACCTAAAGAATTATGGCATATGTAATTTTACCTGGTTTACGGTTTAAGTTTATCAGGTCCCCCCCCCCCACCCCCGCCTCGGTTTAGCACTTACTAACTGTTCCTCCTGAGCCACTACACGTTTCTGGTGTGCAGTATACATGTCACTCATATCTATGATAAAACACAGTACGAACCACTGCCAATGGCTGAAAGCATCGCAAGATAGCTAGATATTTTTAAATTCAGCAATACATCAACAGCCACTTGTTCTCAAGCTGGGCTTTCTTGATAATTTGTTTTATTTAATGCATGCTACTTTAAATTGTTTTAGTACACAAGGTTTAACAATTACTTGGTTTTTGTATTAATGATTAAAATAAAGGGTCAACCTATGCCCAACCAAGGGTTTATACTCACCTGGAGGAGAAACCAATGTGTGTTAGTCACCTTATTTTATTGTCCCGTGTTTCTCAGCATCATAATGCACACCCACTATTATTCAGCCACTATACTATTGTTAACACTCAATGGCGAATTCTTAAGATACTACCAAGCACCCAAGGAAGCGAGTTTCAGCACCTCAAAGTGGCGATCTAGAGGAGACAATCTGGCTGTATCTTCGGTTCCAAGGGGTTCCTGACCAACATGTCCTCTTTATAGCACGTATTTTGACGAATATTTTACACAAGGCCAAAAACTGTCTTACTAGAAAATGGCAGCAGCTCGCGAAATTGATATACTATCCCGTTTTCTGTTAGTGGGTAATGTGGTTGGTTAGGCTAGGACATTTAGTACGACGGCTTCTTGACGTTGGGAGGCTCGCGGAACGGACTGACCTGGCGTGACCTGGCACTGCCCAGGTTTGTGTCTCTCACCCCCCCCACCCCTCCCTCTGGTTTCGAGTAACTTGTCCTCAGGCTAGGCTCGTCCATGCGGTGGCCGAACCCAAAGATTTTATCACCCGAACTCATCAATTTTAACGTACTACGTATTAAGAATTAATATTTTCTGAAGTAATATTACAACGTGTTGAATAGTTAGGCCTAAGTAAGGTGGTTAGTTTTTTTTTGGTAATTATTGGCATGTGTTGCACATGCGTGAAGAATTTCGAGGTGTAATTCCCATAATATTATATAAGATGGACGTAAACACTGCTCGGGAAACTGCTCGTTATCAGTTGCAAGTCTTGTGTAGTGTTCATTCATAAACGTAGTTTGGTTGGTGGATTAATGAGCATTTGACCTTTGTCGTTGAGGACGGGTTGCTTCGAGACACGTGTTGCTGGCTGGTGGCCAGGTCTCAGGGTGGTGGAGCAGCCCGTCTTACGGGCTGCTTCCTGGGGCTGTGTAACAGAAAGGCCTGGTCGAGGACCGGGCTACGGGAGCCTACAAGACGCAAAGCTCTGAAATCATCTCAAGATATCTCGTACTCACCAGTTGTCTTGTGTAACCGTTTTCATTCATAAACATCGGGTTTGGCGGGTGCATGGAATGGAATTTTCCCTTTCATGAGGACGGGCTGTTTAAAG
>WNGS01169498.1:58260139-58276864 GCA_020271785.1 Procambarus virginalis
TTACCTAATAGTAAAAAGTATCTGAGTTAGGCAGCTGTTCTGGGGATGCATCGTGGGGAGGGTCAGTAGTTCGACATTGGGGTGAGGGTGGGGGGGGGGGACTGAGGCGTGCCCCCCCCCCTCATCCCACAAAATTATTTGGTTTCCATTTCAACCTTGGTTTGTGTTCCCCCTGTTTAAACAAGGACTCGCTACGTCTAACATTTAGATATTCGTTAAACAACGACTACGTTATAGGAGATCTTGTGTGGCATACCCCTCGGGAAATCTGCTTTATCAGTATGCACCACAATCATTTATCTTTATTAATAAAGTAAAGAAAACATCACATAACAGATGGATTATAAATATCATTAACGATATTTTCTAACGTGCATAATTTCTGTGGTTAACGTAATTATGAGATTAACATAATTGCCTATGGGCATATCCACAATTACCGTCCCCCCCATTCTAGCCCATCCATTCTCGTCCTACAATACATTTCCAGCTCCACACTACAGACAAGATCACCCCTCCCCCCTCAAGTATTCTTCTACATCCACTCTTCCCCATCTTTTCCATAACCGTTACTCCTGAACAAATTTGGAACATTCCACCACTACCAGGCTGGGAGCTGTCGGCACAAAAAAATAATGAACAGCCTAAAAGTATGGTACATTTACAAGGTTACATTTATATGGTACATTTATAGTACAAACCCTTAGATAATGTCAATAGAAGTGGGACAGTTTAGAGGCCAGTTGCTTCTGGGTACAAGTAACAGGATGAATAATCCAGCGGGTTTGCAGCCTATTGGGGGCATAGACGTATGGTACTATGCCGGTTTCATTCGCAAAATGTCTCGCCCCAATAAACTCGCACTTTGGGACATTATGAAAATATGGAGCTAATATAATAGACTATTACCGGGCAAGCATTGTCAGGATGCATCTGTTAGACTGCCATGAAGATTGTAGATAAAACCCACTCTTCGTTGCAGATTTCCGCCCCTGCCTATGATGCCTCAGATGCCATTTCCCAGGTTCCCCCAGACTTCCCCGACGCCTCCTTTCACCAGCACCTAGTAAGCTCACGGCTATCCCAGACTTGGGTTGAGTGCTCCCCGTGTTCTTCCCTCCCATGCCTTTGACCTTTACACCTATCCTATGGAATATAGTTCACCTATGGTATAATAATTTTCCGGCGTATCTGACACGAGATGAATTTTGTGCTTTGTCCCTAACTCATCCCCCACCACTGGATTCTTCTAGCATATAGGATAAAGTTGGCGAAAGACTCCCTTGTTTGGTAATCCTCCCAACCCCGTCCAGTAGTTCCCCCGGCTTGTATTAATATCCCTACGTTAGTGTGAAGAGCGTTAGCCGGCACCGGCTTGCCGGTAGTGGTGGTGCTGGTGGTTTATTGTGCCAGGGAAGAAATGTAAACAGAGTTGAGGACCCGTCTGCTGACATCCCCAACCTGCTGCCTTGACTTATGCGTGCAGGTGTATGAACTAGAGCTTCCAACGTAGACTAATACAACCAAGATATAGGTACGCCCAACGTACGTTGACATGCATGGTTTGCAAATATATTTGCGTGTTTATGCGCACACGGGTATGTTTTCATATGACATTGCAAGGTTACAGCCTCGTCTTCGTACACGACCAGTGCAACATTTCACCTCATAACCACTCGCAAAACGCCTTGGCTAGCCCGCAGATCTTGTTTTTAACCACACAATCCTACCTCATGCCACCCCACCCGGCTACTCCAACCCACCTCATCCCACCACCCACCCCACTGCCACTCCACACTACCCCCCTCAAACGCCACTACCATCCTACGTCACACCACCCCCCTAAAGGCCACTGCCACCAACCCCCCCCCCCCCCCCCCCCCCCCCCAAGGCCACGGCTATACCTCTCCACTACCACACAGTCGTAAATTACCCTCCCTATTGGAGGGAATTATCAAGAGAAAGCGCCAAGCCATTACGACTATATAGCACTTTGAAGGGGTCAGGATAAGGATTTGGGATGGGACAGGGGAAGGAATAGTGCCCAACCACTTGAACGGTCGGGGATTGAACGCAGACCTTCAGGAAGTGAGACCGTCGCTCTACCGTCCACCCCAAGTGGTTGGACAAATTACCCTATAGGACTAATCACGTCTTTATGAATAGCAGATACAGAAATTTCGAAAATTTATTTTAACAAGGATATGGAATGTCCTGAATTCAGTTCAATAATTTCAGGAAGTTTAAAATAGCCAACACAATTGACTGAGTTAGAGGACAGGTCGCTGAGAAAAATGTTATTACAAGTGAGGAGATGCCAAAGGAAAGCTGATACATCAAAAAGAAGTTTGACCAGATGGAATACAAAGGATACTTGAAAACAGCAGATATTCTATACCAGCCATTAATACACAGTCAGGAACACCATCAAGCGAGAATACTTGCTAAGGTACAGACGGCACCATTAACGAACATTTCCTGCAACGTAACGGAAAAATGAGGAAAATAAGCTAGTGGAACACCTAGAGGGTAACAGTTCGCAGCGTCATCAAGTTCAACATACCACGTCATAACTCTTCCATCCAAACTATTATTACACACCCAACGACGACTTAAATTACCACATACTATGCTATAGTAATTACTACTGGAATGTATCTCGCAACACATTTTCTAACATTATTGCTGCACCACTGTTCGAACCCCTGCTTTCTCCAGCGCTTAATGAGCGGATAGGCTGTCCCCCCAACAAATTCTTTATGTATTCTAAAATTTCTCGCTTCTAGCGAGTTGTTGGATTTGTTTTGCACAAATTAGTTGGCGTAATTTATAAGTTTGGTGTAACACCTTACACTTGCTTTCTTCGTGGGACGTTCGTACTTACCATTGCTAGGCTTAGGGAGAGAATAATGATATTTATATCGTCTCTATGCGTCAGTGAACCGCCTACCCTCGTGCTGCATGTGCGAGCTTCAAAGTTGTAACTTTGTGGTAGAACCCGGAAGACTAATCAGGCAATATATAAATATTAACACATTTGGGTACATCTGCATTTGTGCAACTACCCTAGACTAAATGAAGGAGTACAGCGTGTCAAAAAATAGCTACGTAATGCTAAAAATCCCCATCATACAGGATGGTTAGTCATATAAAGGCATGTGATAAGTAGTCTGCACTTGCAAACTCTGGGTGCATTATGAGAATATCATGAACGAGTGAAAGAGGGAGCAGTGATACTGAAAGTCCCCGATCTCGCAGGATGGTTAGTCAATCAGTAGCCTGCACTGGCAAATGTTTGGTGCAATATGAGGATATCCTCAAGAACACGAGTGAATAAAGTAACTTGCAAAGCTCCGGGTACCTCATGCCAACGGTCTGAATGGTTTGATAACTGGGCATTAGGTGATGTAGTGTGGGAGATAATGTCCAAGTTCCTGCTCAGTTTTCACTTGGAGTACTCAGGATTGGGAGACCATTCACCAATCACTTGAACGGTTACCTGTAGCAACCTGCCACAGGTAACGGTAACCCAACCTGATCCTGACAACCACTGTGTCGCACAGTCTGGTTCGCGTTTTGTACTGCCCATAAACGTAGGTTTCAGATCTGAACAAATCGGTTTTTTATACTGGTTCTTTCAGATCGTTGGGAGTCGGTAATTTCTCTAGCAGACCTGAGTGTTTGCAGTTTTGACAGCAGAGATGATACCTAGGTCTAATTCAACTTATCTTTGTCACACGCTAATTTGGCTGCGGCACTACAACTAGCTACCACAACATTAAAATATACAGAAGAATAATATTTTGATTCAAAATCTGCTCTTAAAATGGAGACCTCTTGGAAGATGGACAGCAAGAACCTCATACAGTACTAGCAATTATAAATGACCNTTTCTAATATTCTAGAAAGATGGAGCCTACCCATTCTTAATTCTCTTGCCTTATTTTGATGACCTTGTAATAAAAATTCAGACAAGTTTGTTAAGCATTATTTTCTCTGAAATGGTCTAAAATTCTTTTCCTGAGGACGTTTTCCAGTATTTTGCATCAGGTGCATGACACTGGTCTGTAGTGTGTCATGTTTGTCCCCTTAAATACTGGAACTACATTTCCCCTTTTCCAGATATCTAGAATATTCTCCTGTCTCTAGTAATATGCTGATCTATCCCTAGTGTTTTGCTGAAAGCTCTAATACAGAATCCCTGCACCATTCTTTAGTAAACACACTTACATCTAATCTGATCTTACTGCTTTTGCTACATCAGCTCCTCCAAGTGTCTTTTTACCTCTTCTACAGTAACTTCAATTCTGCCTAATGTTGCTTCTCACTGTCTGTTATCCTTGGACACTAATCTTGTTCTGGTTTGTAGAACTGGAATGTTCTAAATTCATCACACACTTCTTTGTCATTCTCCAAGTGTTTTTCTTCCTGTCTTGTAGTTCTGATGTACTTTACCTACCCCCCCCCCCTAATTTCTCTGAACCTGGTAATATTATCATTATATTTATATTTAAGTTTATTCTTATAGCTGTGCTTTACAATGTTTATTCTTCAATGGAATATACATGTTTTTTTATGCCAATTTTTATGAAAAGCAACTTTTGATATCACATTTATCAGAACTGTGTTTGTTTCCAGAAGCCAATGCTTGGCGTGATCACAAGATCCACAAAACAAAAAGCTTGCGCGCTCGCCATGGGGGAAGGCGTATCTTCTCTGCCGCTCCACTCCATCCATCACTACTGCATTCCGTTGAGGGGATTGCATCTGGAGTAAGCTGTCGACCAAAGCATCTATGTTTTAGGGCCACCTGCACCATGATGCACAAGGTCAAGGTTTGCTTCCAGCAGAACCACTCCCTCACCACGGCAGAACTTTAGACAAAAATCTCAACCATTGCTAACGTCTCATTGTTTGACATCCTGAAGACCAGAGAAGGGGCAAACCTGGTCTTCTCCAGTGATCTGTACCACGAAACACTGTTCGCCACCACCACCAAGACCACTCTGCTGGATGCCGGCCTCACCCTCACACCTCCATGATGCTTCTTGGCAGACAGGACTGTGTTTTCACTTTTTAGACAAGCTCAGATGGTTTTTACTATGAGATCCTCCATCATCTGCTGTTGTGCAATATTTTCTGTTACAGTATATCTATAACCGTATTTTGGAGATGTCAGTCCCTGAAGACTGGCTCAAGGTGGTGTTTTTTCCCATTAGGAAAACCCAGTACTCATTGAGCTTTCCATTATAATTTTCCTTCCATTGCTCTGACAATTTGTTTCTGCAAAGTTTTTGAATATATGGTTAATGTATGTCTCATGTGATTACTGAATCGCCATCGCTATCCTTTCACCTCTCAATTTAGCTTTCTCAAGTGTTGCAACATGACTGATATCTTAGTGGACTTGGAGGTCAACTTTTGTGCTGACTTTGCTGTGAATTCCTCCATTGTTGCATTTTTTTGCCCTTGTAAATGCATATAACACTATCCCCCCCCTTCCCCCTCCCTTGATATAAAAATTAACCCAACTACATTCTTTTGACCTTTACAGCAGTCTCATTTTTACCTCAAAGCTTCCTCTCTCATCATTTATTTTAAGTGAGAGTTGATATTACTTTCCCACTCTTTTCAATAATATTAAGGTGTTCTCCAAGATATTGAGTGTTTTGAGCACTTCTTTTCTTGGTTGCCCTAAATGGTCTCCCTTTCTTCCCTGGCATTTTCTCAGCTCTTTAAGTTGACAATCTCACTCTCTGCAATTGTAGTTACTACTTCTCTTACCTCTATTGCCAGCTCTAACTCGTGATCAATAATGAATTGTCTTGGGCCACCAATCGTAGATTCAAGTTCTCTACAACCAAGACATACAATGATTTTTATTTGAAGGCATACCATTCCTTGTCCCCCCCTGTTATCACTGTTAAATCCCTGCTATTTTAGCATAAAGCCAAACTCTTGGTATTGATCTTCAACACCCATCTATCTTGGTCATCCCCCATGTTGTTCACTGAGTTGAATGCTCTAAGGCCCTTACCTTACTTAAATTTTGTCCTGTACTTCCTGGGGACCTGATAAATGTACACTTTCTCTTGTACTGTCTGAACCTGATTGTGACTGCCCCTCCCTCAACCTTTCATCTTGATACTCTGTACCATACTAGATTAGCCTTGGCTCTGATGCCTTTCTTTCATCCCATCCAAAGCGTGTATATTGAAACTGGCATCCTGTCTACAGGATCATTACTACCTCACACAGTTCCTGTAATATCCCACTCTCTCTTGTGCCACGGGCGCATACTCTCTTGGGCGCCTGACAGCTGGGTGGAAAGCGCTTCGGATTTGTAGTCCTGAGGTTCCGGGTTCGATCCCCGGTGGAGACAAATGGGCAAAATGTTTGTTTCACCCTGATGCTCCTGTTGCCTAGCAGTAAATAGGTACTTGGGAGTTAGACAGCTGCTACGGGCTGCTTCCTAGGGGTGGAGGCCTGGTTGAGGACTGGGCCGCAGGGACACTAAGCCCTGAAATCATAAAATAACCAAGATATCATCTCAAGATAGCATACTTTGCCATTGCCTTTCAGGAGGGACCTGTTCCCTCATTCTCTGTCCACATTTGCAATGTCTTCCTTGTGTTGTTTCTACCTTGCCCAGGTTGCATATTGGTCATATGCGCTTAGCTCACAGACAATGAAGCGCCGCCCTGCTCCTTATTGTTCTAACTGCATTGTCCCTCTTACAGTAGTGCATATCTTTGTTGAATGTCCTGACTTCCAGGACGAGTGTGTGTCTTCCTTTCCGACCGTCCCCCGCGGTCACTTGTCCCTCGTTAGAATTCTTGGTGAATCAGATACTTTTGATATCGTTCACCTTATGCATTTCTGTTCTCGTATTGACATCCTCAGTAATATTTAGCGCCCTCTGATTATTCCGCACATTTGATAGTGCTACATAGCCTTCCTGGCTTGGTGCCTTCTTTGATAATTACTTACTTACTTTTACCTTGCCCACATGGAGAGTCTGCTTGTGAAATTTTACTAGATGCAGGCCCACGTGGTAAAGACATACCCCTCCTACTGTTCTGAAAATCCTTTAACTTTAACATTTTTCTTCTCACGTTCCATATCTCTGTTTACAGATGGGTCTAAGTATGCTGACAGTGTTGGCTACGCCACTGTAGCCAACACCATCCGCTACACCATTGTAGCATTGACTAATATATTGCTATTGTTGAAAAAAAATATTTAAGATATGTAAATAAAATTGACATTGACTTTTACGAAGCTGAGAAGATTACGTTATCCTCTTCTGCGCTTATTTTGTATTGTTTAGCTTAGCACAGTACTGTTCATGACAGTGTATACTATTCATAATACTGTACAAAGATTCTATCACTTTTAAAGTCAAGGTACACTCTTTTTAGATCTTCATTTCACATTACAGTGACCCTACTGCTAATTCATGTACGTACTCTATACGTAAAGCACGGCACATGAATAAAAAATGCCAACTCTCAGCTGTGTCACACCTGTATAATTAAAACATATTTCTGTATTTACACTACAGTTTTGTGTATAACAAACAACCCATGTTTTCCAAATTAATAACATGACAGCACATTAATGAAGAAAAGGACCTCAGGGTTAACAACACTGCAGACCAGGCATGACAGAGTGGATCTCATTGAAACTTGAAAATACTGAACAATTTGGAGGGTGATGATCTAAACAATTCCTTCAAAAGGTAAGATGTAACACAAGGAGCAATGGTCTCAAGCTCAAGAAGCCACAATGCAGGAGCAAACAGGAGATGCTTTTTCATCCACAGTGTTATAAACTCGTGTAACTGCCTACCAGCCAAAGCTGTAAATACCACAAACTGTAAAATTTTAAAATCTATCTGGAAAAAATCGTTGAGCAAATTGGCGGAGAACCTCGACAAACCATCTTCGCAAGCGATTTTAGCCTGGGTTTGTATCCAGGCCGGGGAGGATTGACCAGGTGTCAATCCTTAACTGTACGAATATGTTCACCCAGCAGTGAATGGGTACCTGGTTTGGCAGGTTGTATTCAAGGGAAAATTAAGATTAAGGATCAGCCCAAAACACTATGTTAGTGGCTATACAAGAATTTAAGAACACTTGTACTGTATATCTAAATAAAAAATATAAGACTAATGTTACGACACGGCATGTCCACTAAAAAAAAAAAAAGCCATGCTCTATACTATAAAATATATTTAAAAAAACAATTTTTTTCATTTCCCAATATTTTCTAAATGATAATTTGTAATTTGCTTCATTAAACTGTTTAATGTGGCCTCTGATAATTTTGTATTTTGTTTTATTAACAAGCTTGGGTAAAAACAGCTGTGTGGTGCTGCCCTATTATGTACGAAAGATTACAGCGTGCAGATAAAAACTAAGTTCATCTAATATCCCCCATCTCACAGGGCCAAGATTCAGCAAGCATCTACATACTGACCCCAGCCTAATTCTGGCAATTTACAATGTTGCACTGTCTAGTGGATGTTTTGTGCTGCCCATACATATAGTTCTCGATTCTAAATATATGACATTTTATACTCTTGCCGTATTGGCATCCTTAGTGATGTTTAGCGCCTGTTGAATATCCTGAACCTTTGATGGTGCTACATAGTCTCCCCGAATTGGTTCCTTCTTTTGATAATTAAGTTATACAGTCCTTGTGCTTTTTGGCCTTTAAATGTAAATGACTAGTCTTTTGCCATCCATAATTAACTGAAGTACTGTGGGTTTTACAACAGAGATTGCAATGCCCAGATCTAACCCAATTTCAAGCTTATCACGTGCATTTTTAGCTGCATTATCCGTGTCAACATGCTGGACAGCACCTAAGTGAGATGGTATCCATACAAATGAGACAAATGATCATACAAATGGTCATTTGATGGGAAGGTGGTTTCATGGGTTTATAACCTTATGAGTGGAAAAGCATCTTTTTTTTTTTTTTTTTAGTTTAGTTTTAGTTTTCTGTCCAACATTGAGGCTTATTGAGCTTGAAACCGTTGATCCTTGTTTGTGTTACATCTGACCTTTTGAAGTTGTCTATCAATATCCTCCAAATTGTCCAGTATTTCAAAAGTTTTAAGATCAGCCCTGTCATGCCTGGTTTGCAGTGTTGCTAGCCCTGTAGCCCTCAATTGTTCCTGATATGAGAGTCGGCTTAGTTTTAGAAGGAGTTTTGCTGCCCGGTGTTGAACTTCCTCCAAGGCCGGTGTGTCTTTTTGAAAAGAGTTTTTTTTTTTTTTTTTTTAGTGCAGCTCCCACTTCTGCAACTTTCGGTTAATGGTGGATTCTGACAGTTTTTTTTTCTTTTCTTCATCAATCTGCTGCAAGGCAATGTTGTTAATTTGTACTTGGGGTGTGAGTTGTTATGCCCTACATGCAAGGTCTTGCATTTTTCGATATTAGAAAGTTTTTTGCCATTCTTTTGGCCATTTGTGTAGCTCATGTAGATCTCTTGGTAAGGCTTCAATATCCTACCACTTTACTATAAATATTAGTGTCTGTAAATTTGATGATGTGGTTTGTAATATTCTCATCTGTCATTGATGTATGTGACAAGAAGGGTTGGTCCCAAAATGCACCCTTGCATTTGGTACCTTCACTCACCACATTTCTCCAATCTGATTCATTTCCGTTTAGGACTGCCCTTTGCTTTCTTTGTTTTAACCATTGTTTTATCCATTCTAGTATTCTACCATTTATTCCATGTGATTGTAATTTCTTTGCCAGTCTTTCATTTGGTAGCTTATCAAAAGCTTTATAGCGAAGTCCATGTATACTACATCTACTGGAAATATTTTGTCTGAGTAGCTGGTTACCGCTTTAAAAAATGTGAGCAGATTTGTAAGGTAGGATATAATTTTAACAAACCCATGTTGTGTAGATTTTCCTAGATTTTTCACGGTGAGATGGTGAATGGTTCTCTCCGTGTGCTTGCAGATATGCGAAGTCAAGCTGATCGGATGTTAGTTTTCTGCTGAACTGCCTTTTATGCTGGTGGTGTTTGCAGCATATTTCCAATCTACTGTCCTTTGGTCTGAAGATTTTCGAAAAATTAGTTCCAATTGTATTGTAGCCAGTTATTTTTGCCAGTTCCTTTATGACTTTGGACTAAATGCACTCCATTCCTTGGGCTTTTGAGTCTTGTATTTTGGCAATGCTCTTCCTGATTATGACAATCGTTTGTTTCACCTTCAAACATTTGTGTATGTATTGAGATGGTGTCTAATCTCTAGTGCGAGAAGTGATGCAAAGTATTCATTCATATGGTTGGCTGCTCTTTCATCATCCATTCTAACTTGGTTAGTCTCATCTTATATGGGTCCTGTCGACTCCTTTGTTTTGCTTTTACTTCTTATATAGGCTTATAACGACTTTGTATCTTAATTTATGTTTTGAGCACGTTTTGTTTCGTAGTTTCTTTTGGCTGATCTGATTTCCTGGGTGGCTGAATTTAACGTCCTTCTATATATCTCCTAATCTATGTTTTTTTCATAGCATCTAATTTTAACAAACCCATATTGCATTGATTTTACCGGCATTTTGATACCTTCTCCAGAGGTTCCGTTTAGTTATTCGAGTGTTTTTTTTTTACCACCTTTGTCATTCATCTATAGATCCCTTTCTTTTCGTTCTCCTCCTTGGCACATATTTTTGAACAAGTTCAGTGATGATCTTTTATACATTTTTCCATGACGCTTCCATACCTCGATCACCTATTAACTCCCTCCAGGTGTTTTGCCATGCCTCTCTCATTCCTTAATAGTCTCCTCGACGGTAATCTAGAAAGTCATCATCCTAGACCTTTACATGGGTTTCTATAATTGAAATCCATCTTAGAGTATTGTGATCATACGAAGGGTTGAGCTTTTCCCCCCTACCTGTATTTGATCGAGCATAGAGTCTGCCACATGCTGTGTGAGAAAGGAGTCCTGTACCAGATCAATAAAGTGTTCTTTCTGCTTGTGATGTTAGATTTGTTTGCCAAACACTCCACTGCTCCACGGCCAGGTCTGCCAACGGTTTTGGCTACTCCATGGTCTTTCCTGACCAAACCCTTGTGTGTGTCTCCTACCCCCGGAGACTGGCATCTTCACGGCTGAACTGGATGCAATTTTGTATGCTCTTCGTCAACTGCTTTCCCGACGTCAACGTTCCTTTGTTATTATTGTTGGCACACTCAGTGTTCGCATGAATCTGGAGTCATCTAACTTTATACATCCTGTGGTAGTCAAAACCCAATAATAGCTGTTTCTTATCTCTAACAGATTTAAGATAGTAGAGTTATTTTAAAAGATCGTGTGTGGGCGCTGCTGCTATGGAGGTTACCGCATTTGTCCTATTTCCCATAAAACAATCGTTATTCTAAGCTCTACCCAGTCATTGATTCCTCAATCCGTGATCGTTGGTCTAGTGTTACAGATTACAATCTCTTAAATGTGGTAGCATGTCCTCCTATTGAATCACATGATATATACAAAGGTTATTCATATATGTATTTGTGTACTATATATGTACTATATAGTTCCAGGCTCATTGACGTCACCAGAGACCCAGGGGCTGCCAGTTTTTTGTTTCAGTGCCTCAGTGTGGCGATCCAGAGGGGAAACGCCTGCTGCGTCCTCGGTTCCTGTCTGGAAGCGGAGGAGCTTCAGAAGATCCATAACCTTTAAGCACTCATTGTATCAACCAATGTACATCTTGTAACCTTTAAGTATCTAATAAAGCACAACAAAACACAAAAGGAAGAGGATGGTAGGTGAAAAGTACACACAAGCTGTATTGGAGGGGATCTAAACATTCCCTCTAATACGTTGTGTGGTTTCCTCCAAGGCTAAGGGACCCCTCCTAGCCAGAGGTGGTACTCCCTTCCTATATATAATATATATATATATACACACACACGTAATCTTGCCTAAATCACAAGTCAAATGTAAACGCACCAAGGACTCAACCCTTGCAAGAGACTTGAACCCAGAAGGCACAGAAGTTCGCACTCCTGTACACAACTAGTACACTGACCACTTGACCACCCTGATCCTTAAAAAGAGATAGAAACTGGAGTATTTACCCAACATTTCGATCTCCCAAGGACACCCGCTATGGTAAGAGATCAGAATTCGTTTTTCATCAATTGCATTACCATTATATAAATATTATATATATTATATATATATATATATATATATATATATATATATATGTATAATATGTATATATATATATATATATATATATATATATATATATATATATATATATATATATATATATATATATATATATATATATATATATATATGTATTTGTGCATTTACAAATTTTGTAACAGCGTCACAAGATTGTTACTTTCTTGTGGGAAACGGCTCTGGCTAGGTGACATTGGCCATACACACTTAACTCAAAGTGAATTAATGGGACGCCACCCTGCTCCTTTGTCTTTGTCCACCTACATTGTTCTCCTGGTCTTGGTGCATTTTTAATAATGGCTTATACTTCCCGGGGGGAGGCTACCGCCAAACCCACATCGTGTACCCCCAGTTCTCAAGTTACTCCAATTTCTTGTATACTCGCAATCTCCCCTGTCTTAATTACCTGACTCCTTCGTACTTCATTTCATACGGCTAATTTGTGCCTGATTTCTATGTTAATCAAGTAACATTCTCACATGACCTCGGAAAGTGTTCACATCACAAAGTACACTTGTTATGTATACTCCCTCTAATGGGTACATAATTTGTATCCTATAAAAAGTTGGAAAAATTATGTCTACCACTTACGAACATTTCCAAACCTTAACTTTGTACAATATTAGTTTATATTTTAATTAAAAATTATTAACTTGTTTTTCGCACGATAATTTACCTAAGGGCCCCTAGCAGGCTAGTAGCCCTGACGAGGACAGGAAGCCGGCGGCTTGTCAAAGGTCCCTCCATTTGCCCTGATGATCTTTTCCAGTTGGACTTTAAAAACAGCAGTTTTTTTTTTAGCAGTACGGCTTCGTCGGGTAGGCTGTTCCATGGGTTTATAACCCTGACTTTAATAAGCATTTTTGGCTTATCGAGGTCCCCCATCACCAATTGCTAAACTCCTATGCACATGTACAGTATTTATTTACTGTTGAGCGTATTGATGTAACGTATTAAACACTTTTTTTTTATTAACAAGCTTAGGTATACACAACAAATGTGTTATCCTATGCTATATGAAAGATTACACAGTGTAGATAAAAAACTAGCTATAAGTTCATATAATATTCCCATCTCACAAGGTGGTTAGTATAAACGTATATGTTTATTAGGTAATCGGTGATTACCTGAACTAGTAGCTAGTTTTTTGTATTATCTACACTGTAATCCCCTCATACAGAATTGGGTAGAAGCACATTCAAGTTCAAGTATGTTTATTGAGATAAGCAAGAAATACATCTCAAAGGGATAGAGTAGCTTAGGCTATTTCTACCCCCCCCCCCTCTACTTCAAGTCCCTCAAGGGGCGCACAAATTCAGTGAGTCAAATACACAAATAACATTACAAGAATCCCATTTAACATTGCAGGTTAATATAGTAAGTACAGTATATTACAAGAATACCATTTAACATTGCAGGTTAATATAGTAAGTACAGTATATAATGTCACACTCTTGGGGCAAACTTCTTGTAGCTCCTAAGTATACTGTCTATCATACCATTATCACACATCCAAACAATTTGATGTGGTACACTATTTAATTCCTTATTTCTATAGTTTTCAATAAGTTGACACTCTAATACAAAATGTTCTAAGGTGTGAACGTGCGGCATAGAAGCACATTACTGTGTGCTGTGCTGGCTAATACAAAAAAAAGGAAATCAACGAATTATATTTCTAAGATCTTTCTAGAAATGTACGCCTGTTAAGTGAAAATCGCAAGTATACACAATATTATATATAGTCATAACATCTACTTAACAAAAAAGATTATAAAAAAAATTATATAATTTTCGTTAATGTATTGAAAATTGTTGATATAAAATAATCCCTTTAGAAGCGATGATAGTGGCAATAAACGGAACGCAGAGAATATACTCGAACGTCGGTGACTAAACCAGAGTTGCCAAACACACGCCATAACTACCTCAGCCAGTGTGCCTGTAGCAGCCACTGAGGGTGGACGTGCGCCTTTGTCTTGTGTTACACGTGATCTCTATCGGGGGGAAAAATCATTAAAAATGGAAGGTTTCAAGCACATTCCCGTGAAACTCGGAGACTTCAGCGTCATTGATCAGGAATTCAACTCTATTCGCGAAAGATTCGATTCTGAAATGAAGAAAATGGAAGATGAGATGGCTCGCTTCCGAAATGAACTGATGAATCGAGAATCGTCTCTCTTCCAGCGCTCCATGCTGACATCTTCCAGGTATTGTCTTCATTAACTGCTGCCCAATATTTAGTTTTATTGATAGTTGCTATTAATAATTATATTAAAACAGATTGAGCTTTATGTTGCGTGATGACACTGCTTGGAAATACTCTAAATTAGTAACTCTAATTAGACTTAAAATGTGCTGCAAGATCCACTGACCTAGTTCTGTAATGTTCATATTTCGCGTTGTTCCACTATGAACACCTGCTGGAATGTAGCGCCAAATGACTGGTTAGTTCATGCAGTTTTAATCCTTACTAACTGAACTTACGCTACCACCGTTAAAATAAACTGTTCGTCATAAAAAAACTTAAAGATCCACCGGATTGACAGCCGTGTATGTCGGAAACCAACATTAAATTACGCAAGTCGGTACAGTATTTGATTTATGGTTGGGTCGATTTATGGGTTGTGGGTTGACTTATGGTTGAGGGCGGGTCCGCCTAGTCGGGACCCTGGCAGCCGGTCCTAGGGGGCCAAGCTTATTATTAAGCAGCTGCTTGTGTGTCCTCAAAGACACATTCGTCAATATTTATGTATTGTGAATAAAAATGTTTATGTACATTAATTTTATATGTTGAAGTTGTGTGTGTAGTTAGGCGTAAGTTAGGTGTTTAGGGTCTGTTGGTAATTATTTGTATTTGTAGTATGTGGGTTAAGCATTTACAGAGGTGATTCGAACAGAGGTCGTCAATGAGGCACTATTTGATAAATTTTCAAATGTAATAGAGCTGTGTGTGAACAGCTTTTCATTCATAATCATGGGATTTGCCGGCTGGATCAACGAGCATTTGGCTTTGTTGATGAGGATGGGCTGGAATAATGTGAAGCTATGATTCAAAGTCTCGTTCAAATCCTGTAGTGTAAACACTCCCAAAATCAACGTAACCAAAATACACACTTAGCCTAACCTTAATAGCTAGTTTTATTCTTGAGGGTCCAGTTAGTCGACCCGTCCTCAGTCTACTTCATCCAGCGGTCGACCCCAAGACGAATTCATAAATTTTTAACATGCTGTTATTCAAAACGCGAATTATCTTTTATATAAATTATATATTAGCATATTTAGGCATTGGTTAGGTTAGGTATTTAGTTGCCAGTGGCGATTGTTTCTATTTGTAAAACATGGGTGAAGCATTTAGTGTTGAGGTTCGAACAAAAGTCGTCAGCGAAGTACTTGTTCGGGGGCCTGACGGCTGAGTGGAGAGCGCTTGGGATTCGTAGTCCTAAGGTTCCGGGTTCGATCCCCGGCGGAGGCGGAAACAAATGGACGGTTTTTCACCCTGATGCATTTGTTCACCTAGCAGTAAATAGGTTCCTGGGAGTTACAACTGTTTCCTGGGGCTGTGTAACAGAAAGGCCTGGTCGAGGACCGGGCTACGGGGACGCGCAACAATCAAAATCATCAATCAGAACGCAAAGCTCTGAAATCATCTCAAGATAATCTCAAGATACGTCACCAGTTGTCTTGTGTTAACCGTTTTTCATTCATAAACATCGGGTTTGGCGGGTGCATGGAATGGAGCTTGCCCTTTCATGAGGACGGGCTGTTTAAAGGACGGGCTGCTCCACCACCCTGAGACCTGGCCATCAGCCAGCAACACGTGTCTCGAAGCAACCCGTCCTCAACCACCGAAGGTCAAATGCTCATTAATCCACCAACCAAACTACGTTTATGAATGAACACTACACAAGACTTGCAACTGATAACGAGCAGTTTCCTGGAGCAGTGTTTACGTCCATCTTATTATTGGAATTACACCTATAAATTCTCACGCATGTGTAACATGCCAATAATTACCAAAAAAAAACTAACCACCTTACTTAGGCCTAACTATTCAACACGGTGTAATATTACTTTATACTTCAGAAAACATTAATTCTTAATACGTAGTATGTTAAAATTGATGAGTTCGGGTGATAAAATCTTTGGGTTCGCCCACCGCATGGACGAGCCTAGCCTGAGGACAAGTACTCGAAACCAGAGGGAGGGGTGGGGGGTGAGAGAGAGAGAGACAGACCTGGGCAGTGCCAGGTCACGCCAGGTCAGTCCGTTCCTGCGAGCGTTCCCAACGTCAAGAAGCCGTCGTACTAAAATGTCCTATCCTAACCAACCACATTACCCACTAACAGAGAACAGGACAGTATATCAATTTCGCGCAGTGCTGCCATTTTCTAGTAAGAGTTTTTGGCCTTGTGTAAAATATTCGTCACAAATACGACGTGCTATAAAGAGGACATGTTGGTCAGGAACCCCTTGGAACCGAGGATACAGCC
>WNGS01169498.1:58276964-58315649 GCA_020271785.1 Procambarus virginalis
TGTAATTATGGTATTAATTAGTAAGTAAAGTACACGGGTAGCAGTGTGACATTTACAGCTGATGTTGTAAAGTATTAGAAAAAAAAGTTAGGCAAGGATAGCCACAAATAATCACTTAGAATTTATGGGAAGTAGTGCAAAGAGGTACTGTGATAAGAGAACTGTGAACATTTATTAAACCTGGTCCTAAGAAAAACAAATTTCGTGATGTGGTTAATTTCTTTCATCATCGGTTCCTGAGCCGATATGTGCCTCTGACACTTTCCACCACCCGCCCGCGGGATGGGTATGGGGGGCATAATAAATCAATGAAATGGAAAAAAAAAGTCTATGTAGCGTGTTCAATCTGGACATTGAAGAAAATCCTTGAATGTCAATTCGCAAAATGTTCCAAAATAAAACAGATAGATACGAACTATAAAGATAAGCACTATACTCACTATCTGCACAATGAATAAGATTTAATAATAAATATACTTCTGATAATGTTTGCATTTTTACTCTGAATACTTTATAGCAAAAGTAATTGCTTTTAATACTTGTGTGGACACTTTACATGGCTGTTTGTCATGTTATATGTGGCAGAATTCATGTAATCCGAACTGTGCTTAACAAATATGAAAACACAACTTTAACGATGACCTAGATATTGGTGAACTTTGTAATGGGTTTTCTCATTGTAGTTTGGACTGGTAGGATGCCCTTTTTAACACGTACAGTATGTATTTAAATTTACCATTCTTTAATGTCAAAACCAATTTTCATTAACTCTTCTCTTTCCATCTTTTTTTTGCACGCTGCATTAATGCTTCACCTTGATGTTCAACACGTGGACTGGGGTATGGTGATTTTTTGTACTTTACACATGCTGGTACCCACCTCACTCACCCTGCCACCGGTCGACCATATTCATTCGTCTGGAGGCGGGTCTCGCTGATTTATTTGGTTTGTTTGCCAATGGATTCATTATGATCTCATTATTTGATGTCTGGTGATTAATTTGAATGTTATAAATTTAATGCTATGTTATGCATTCACTATTTATTGTACTGTATCTGTTTTGTAATACGCTTACTACTCTTATGAGGTCCTGTTGTAATCTTTATCTGAAAATACAAAAAATTTAATTGTACGATTGTGGGCTCGACCCGATCCGATAACCTCTTGTGTATGACCATGATGACTCATTTATATTGGCCCGTTAACACCACACCACCACCTCCCCTGGCATATTTATCATTTGAATCATCGCATATAAAACACCGCCAATCTCTGACACTCCCCCAACCAAACCGTCTGTGTGCGTGTCACTAACTAGAGCAGAGATAGTTAGCAACAGTACGCAGCGACGAGAGACCCGAGTCACGGGCAAAGACGGTAACACTGTGGTCAGCAGTGAAACAGAGTCGTCGTCCTCCAGGTGCTCACTACTTTTGCAAAGTTGGTCTAAATTTTGTATAGGGACCATTATTAGATATAACCGGTAGGAATACATGTTATGGCTATCACAAGACAAGACAAAGATTATTTTAACTAACTAACCATCAGTAGTTTCAAAGATTATATGATAGTGTTTAGAAGATGTACCACCATGAGCGTAACTCGTCCTGTAACTACACTTGGGTAATTATATGTTGCACAATCCCTATAAAACCACAACCAATAGGAACACACCCACCCCCCATATATAAGTGCAAGTACTATCTACCGCATGTACAAACACTGAATCCACCGCTGGCAATGGTGGCTACAAATGTTGGAAGTGAATACAGTTTAGTAAAACTTTTTTCATTCTAGGAAATATAACTAAATATAACTGAAATTGTGATGGGTGATAGCCATAAGTCCAAGAGACTCAAATCCTTGAGTTTTATTGGTCCACTGCCACCAACTTAACATGTGAGGTGCAAAGAATTAGGATTTAAAATACTGTACAGTACTTTAAAGTGCTCTTCTCTCTTACTATTCATTGTGATCCATCCAATTAAGCTAGTCAGTACAGCTGTGATCTCACTTGCTGGGTTGGTGCTCCATCCTCGATTTAGGGGTTGGGTACGGTTCCTTCACTCCTTCCTCATTCAACAACTATCTTCATATTCCTCCTAAGTGCTATAGTCATACTAGCTAAGCAATTTCTCCATTTTACCTTGCTCTTGCCTTACCATTCATATTACTCTACAATAAATTAGTTCAACCTGACGTACTTCATCACATCTCTTTCAGCCATATTATGTAATTTTGTATTGGATGCATTTAATTTATCTCCAAAAAGTTAGTTTTAAAATTTGCTTCTTTCCTTATTTCCTCATTAAAAATAGCTGCCATTCTTGCTTTTTAAAAATAGAAGGTGAAAGTAATCATTGTACTTTATAGGACAGGGCAAATTTAGATGGTGGCATTAGCCAAACAATTAATGGAATAAAGATCAACATGGATATTGACTTTTCAAAGGATATACTGTAATTTGTACATTATTTTATGTTGACAAAATATTTAATCCTGCATTATCTTACAGCCAACAAGATCAAGCCAGTTCCAACCAGGGTACTGGGTCTTGGCTGGAAGGGATGAATTCACCTCTTATCCAGCAAGATGGTGACTGTAAGCAGCTAAAGCTACGGTTTGACGTAAGCCAGTACAAGCCAGAGGAGATAGTTGTTAAGACTGTGGATAATAAACTCTTGGTAAGTAGCCCAGTTGTGCATTGTATATTGTAACTTATGTTTGTTACTTTGTTGGGTAGATTAGATACACATTGTTTAGTGAGTTTTCATATTTATTTAGTAGTCTTGATTACAGTAGTCGGTTGGTAGCATTGTCATAAACGTTCAGACGGAGCTTGAAGCAGAGCAGAGAGCAGAGTGAGGCCAGAGTCGCGGAGCTCTGTGG
The DNA here is from genome assembly GCA_020271785.1 of Procambarus virginalis. Classification (NCBI taxonomy): domain Eukaryota; kingdom Metazoa; phylum Arthropoda; class Malacostraca; order Decapoda; family Cambaridae; genus Procambarus; species Procambarus virginalis. Next base: position 58,279,854 of record WNGS01169498.1, read on the forward strand.
AAGAGCGTGGTGGCTCGATTGGGAATTGCGAGTGTCTGAACTCGGGGAGCGAGAGCGTTGTAGCTCGATGCGGTTGTAGTTTGCTGTCTGCTGTGTCGAAGCTGTAGCGTCTTGGGGTCGATTAGAACTGTACACACCGAGTGCTACATTGTTGACTGGAAATTGTGCTGTCTGCTATTCCTTGTTTGTTATAGATTTAGCTACTCGGAACATGTTCCAAGTAGCACGGGCTGTGGTGAGCCCGTAACTTACCCTGGCACAGGTGCGGGGCAAATAGCATGGGCTATGGTGAGCCCGTAGTGGACTTACCTGGCACAGGAGCGGTGCCATGCCGCTATTCCTCGTATTGCTTGCTTATATGGCGACTACACCTCGGCTCCCTCCAACAAGATGAGAAGAGTATTACCTGTAATTGGGGAAAGGATTGTAGCTTCTGTACTTAGTGCTCATTAGTTATGCTGTTAAGATAGAGATAATGGAGCGAGTATAAGATTAACTCGCTACAATATAAAGCATTATAGAGGTCATCATATATAGACATTTTAACATTTTTTATGCATTGTTTAAACATATAATTAACCCATGGGGTAAAAGCCATTTAAACTAATTAAAGAAACCTTATTTACAGATATAATATTTTCCTAGGTAAGAGTGGCACACTTCTGAAAGCAATACCAATGTTAGTGTTAAATCTCTTCCTGGAACATGGCCATTGGGATCGAGCAGCACTACCACACATGGGGGGTATAGATATTGACAAGGCAATGCTGATAACATTACGGGAGACATCTCCCGTCACGCAGGGTGCAGTCGCACCTCCACAGATCTCCAGTATCATCTATTGATACTGGTAATGGTTCAAAAGGGCCACCACTTACCGGCTATTCATGCCCGTGCCATCTTTTGGGTGGCTTAATCTTCATCAATCAGATAACATTGCCTGCATTCCTATCCTAATGTAATGCTGGTAGTGAATCAGTGTGATCCTACCAGAAGACTTGGAGATTTCATTGGGATTTATGATCCCAGGGTCATTGAAGAGCCAGTTTTTGGGATATTTTGGCAGGCTCTTTACCAAAGCCAGCATCCTCAAATGACAGCAGACCCACTAGAATAGCTCCATAGTAAAGACAATCGTCTTAATGATGAATGCATTTTTTAGGAAAGATAAAGCATGCCTTGTGATTAAGGCCTTCTTACTAGAGATTTCCTATTAGTTGTCTCTTATTCCTCATTGGGTTCCTGTCTGGACTGTGGCAATGTATTGGCAGACCAATATGGCAACCATGGTCTACTCTCTAATTTATGAGAGGGGGGGGGGGAAGATGCTGTCATGAAGTAATCATTATTAAAACATTTGGTTACAGCTAGGCATACAGCACAAAGGGCACCAAAATGTGCAGACATAATAGCCACAAGTATCCAGATGGTCACTGCAACCATGGAAGGATTATAAATACCCAGTTGGCAAAACATACTTGAGTAATGTTTAATCATTAATTTTTGTTACATGCTCATTTGCCCAGAGTTGCCTAGGGCAAGTTATCCAGAATAAAACTTGTACATCTACATTGGCAGATACCCATTTACAGTAGTGTGTCTGATAGTAGTGGGACTGCCATTTTCAGGGGGACTCCAGAAAACCAGCAAGTACAGGGGTCTGGGACATTGTTACAGGCTTATACCAATAGTCTCAAACCCTTGGTGCCTTTTTAGTTGCCTCACTAGGCAAACTAGAGATCTATCTTGAGGTTATCTTAACTTCGGGGCTTGGTGTCCCCGCGGCCAGGTCCTCGACCAGGCCTCCTTTTGTCTCCTCCCCCCCCCCCCCCCCCAGGAAGCAGTCCGTAGCAGCTGTCTAACTCCCAGGTACCTATTTACTGCTAGATAACAGGGGCATCAAGGTGAAAGCAACATTTTGCCAATTTGTCTCCGCCTCCACCGAGGATCGAACCCGGAACCTCAGGACAATGAATCCAAAGTGCTGTCCACTCGGCTGTCAGACACCGCACTTGGGTTGCTCTGCAACCTAAGAGCAACCAATCTCCTGTTTCATTATTAAACAAAAAATAATTATAATAAAATTACAACCCATCCTCCAGGGATGATAGAACCTATAACTACTGTTTCACTTTGTCCTACAGTAACTATGAAACTTTCCTAACCTGTTCTAGGCTAAATAGTAATTGTAGACAAGCATGCACACTCTTGGGCCTAGTTTAGTACATAATGCACTATATTAAAGCCTAGGAAAATAAGGATTTTTTTTTTCAGGCCCTTTACAAAATTAATACTGTAATATAAGACTATGGCTAAAAAATACACACCTTGTTCTTCCGTCCAAAGTAACTAAGTACAGTTCTACCTATTTTGGACGACATGAATATTTAATACAGAAATGAGAAAATGTTTATTTTCCTCTGAATGCAGATTGCATTTCATTGCTAAGGCACAGTACTGTACTATGATTTGTGCACATCAGAAGAATTGAAAATAAGTTTGTGTACTGTAATTTTATTTTCTTATATATTTTTTAAACGTGCTGCACATTGATTAATGAAGAGAAACTGGTATAATGATTAATCTTAACTTGCTATCAACAGGTCCATGCCAAACATGAAGAGAAGACAGATAGTCGCTCTGTTTACCGTGAATATAATAGAGAGTTCCTGCTTCCCAAGGGCACAAACCCAGAACTGATCAAATCTTCACTCTCTAAAGATGGAGTGTTGACTGTGGAATCGCCACTTCCAGCAATCGTTGGAGGTGATGAAAAAGTCATTCCCATTGCACAGAACTAATTGTTTGAACCTTTATTAAAAGTAATAGGCAAGGATTGAATCCACAGCAGCATTAAACCTGCTTAGGTGAGCAAAGCACTCGTATATTTCGGTGAAAAATAAAGTATTGTTGATTAATCAATTGTGCATTTTTTTTCATTAGTTAACCATCAATTTATAGACTACTAAAGGTTATTACTGTATTAAATTTTTGGAGACTAGTTTGTAGTGGTAATTTTGTTTTTCATAGTTTTGATGATGGTTGAAATGGAGACAATAACAAATGTTTAAATGTGTTAATTAAAAGTTTCATTTTATACTAAGATATCATCCTAATATGCAGTATCGTGTAATTATACAATAATTATACTTTAAAACATTAATGCAGAATATAAAAGTACTAATTTTTGTTGTCATAAATTATATGCCTCAGCTGCCAAGATAATGTAACACCTCTAGAATTAGTAACTACTTTAGGCACAAATAAATTTTTTGTATATCCTACACTTTGTAGAATTTCAGGCATTGAGGAATTTTATTTTAACATTATTTATAATAAAACTGCAATGTACAACTTTCAGAAATAAAGAGATTATAGTAATTGTGTGTGCATCCTCTACAGTGTAACTGTTCACTCTGCCCATCATTTAATTTAGTTTCCTAAATAGTCATCCATCACGAAGTAACTTCCTGACAAATATTTGAAATTACTGTATCATTAATAAATTACACATGGCCATTTTACTAATACTTGCTCATTAACCATTTCATTTATCAACCCATTCCATCCAGAGGTCAACCCCAAAGACACATTCATCAATTTTTAACATGCTGTTCATTCAAAATGGGAATTTTCCCAAATATAAATTATTAATATTAAATGTCGGCATATTGTGCACATTTAGGCATTGGTTATGTTGGGTGTTTACATTCTGTTGGTACCTACCTGTATTACGTAAGTAAAGTGGTGGTTCGAACAAGTGTCGTTAGCAAAGCACTTGTTCCAGAAGTGTTCGGACATCACGTTGAGTCTTGTGTAAACCATTTTTCATTCATAAACATGGTTTGTTTGGTGCATGGGATATACTTTGGCCTTTTGTTTGAGGATGGGCTGCATTTATTCATCAGCTGACAAAATTTGAACGATATACAACTGCAATAAGGTTGTTTTTAAATATATATTACTTTCATTCACACATGCACTAATATAGTCCAACCACTTGGGCTGGACAGTAGAGCGACTGTCTTGCTTCATGCAGGTCAGTGTTCAATCCCCGACCGGCCAAGTGATTGTGCTCCATTCCTTTCCCCCATCCCATCTCAAAATCTCTTACCCCTTCAAAGTGCTATATAGTCATAATGGCTTGGCACACTCCCCGATAATCCTCTCGCTTGTACATATAGTAGTTTCATGGATTAACAAACACAACCACACTCCAAAAGTCATACACAGTAGTACTTAACTACCAGGCTTCCCCCTCCCCCTTTTGGGAACTGCCTTAGGGCTGAAGTTGCTTTTGAGATTATCTGACAGGAGCCAGTCAACTCACTGTTCCTGTTAATGTAGAACACTATTGTACTACGAATTGAAATGAACCCTCGCACCTAATCTTGACCACGAGGTAATTAATATGAGCTAAGTAATTGTCAAAAGAAGGCACCAAGCTGGGGAGAATATGAACTTATGAGTTACGTAGTATGGTTATAATACCAAGAAAGGAAGAGGAATGGGGGGGGGGGTGAAGCTGGGTGAATATCTACCTGGATAACCATGTATTTGAAAAGTTTTCTTTATCTACTAATTGCACTTTTATTTTCGCTGTCACATTTGAGGCTGTTGGTGCATGCAACATGGTGCAGCATCATTCACAAAGGCACACTTGCTTGATTTTCAGACTGCACTGAAAACTTTGAAATATAAAACTCAAACTAAAATAACCTTGCCCACAATAAGATCAATTCTAATAATTTTTGGTCTTCAAGCAACAAACATGAACAAAGTTCTTTAATGTAAATTCAGATGATAATCTGATCACTGACAATTTGAAACTACATAGTATGTACTTTAGTCAGCAGGTATAAAGTAGTCACTTTCCAACAGCAGCATATCAATAAACCTGATAGAAGTTGGTCTAAAAGAACAATCTCTGATGGCACAGTGGTAATACTTCATGAGAGATTTTTCTAGGTTCGAGTCCTGGCCAGGTAAGAATGTCTGGGCATAAATTCTAAACTTTGCCTCTGTTTACCCTGCAGTAATTGAACACCCGGTTGTTAATTAATTGGCCAGTCATGTTCCAGGGAAAACTAGTGAATAGACTTACCATAGCTTAAGGAAAAGCTCTCTGCCTGTTAACAGTAGTAGTCTGTTCTGTACTTGCCTGTTACAAAGAAGAAAAAAACTCCAATTATTAGGATATCTGAGAGATTCATCACAAGAAACCCTATATTGTCATCCCCATGCATGTCTCTTGTCAGTAATAAGTAACAACTGTCATGACCTTGAAAGCTATTCTGGAATGCCAGGACTGAACTACAGGCTGGTGTTGACCAGACCACACACTAGAAGTTGAAGGGACGACGACGTTTCGGTCCGTCCTGGACCATTCTCAAGTCGCTTGTGATGTTCTCTACTCGTTCTCTACCTCCTCATCACAAGCGACTTGAGAATGATCCAGGACGGACCGAAACGTCGTCGTCCCTTCAACTTCTAGTGTGTGGTCTGGTCAACATACTTCAGCCACGTTATTGTGACTCTTCGCCTGCATACAGGCTGGTGTTACCAACTTGTATACCTGTACCATGCAAGGTGATGATCATGGGAAAAAGGCTAGCAGCACATATAGAGATAAGGGACTTTGTAAAACAACACCAACATGGATTCAAGGATGGCAAGTTGTGCCTCACAAGTTAAATATGATAACAAGAAAGGGGAGGATGGACTACTTTTTCTTGGACTGTCAAAGCCTTTGACATAGTGCCCCACAAGAGGATGGTACCAACACAAGACAAGACAAAACAATGGATATATTAAGTAATTATCAAAAGAAGGCACCAAGCTGGGAATGCTATGTATCACCATCAAACTTGCAGAATAATCAGGACGCTAAATATCACTGAGGATGCCAATATGAGAACAGAAACGCATAAGGTGAATGATATCAAAAGTATCAGATTCACCAATAATTCTATTGAGGGACAAGGGACTACGAGGGACGGTCGGAAAGCAAGACACACGCTCGTCTTTGAAGCCTGGACATTCAACAAAGATATACACAACTGTAAGAGAAACAAGCGGTTTGGGCAATAAGGAGCAGGGCGGCACTCCATTAAGTGTCCATGAGTTAAGCGTACAGGTGACACACACACATTTAGGAAATGACATTTAAAAGAAACAATAAAGTAAGAACATCTGGGAGTACACATAATCCCATCATTACCACCATAAGCTTATGTGAACAGAATAACATTAGCAACTTGTGGGACATTAGCAAACATAATGTCTTTAAGAATCTAAATATTTGTACATTCATATGAACAAAATTAATAACAATGATGAGGCTTTCAGGTTCATACACATTGGCTAAGGAGACCAATGCTTGAGTGTGCAGCTCTAGCATGGAACTCTCACCTTGTGAAACAAATGTGAGAAAGTCCACAGGTTTGCAACTAGATTAGCACCATAATTGAGAGGCCTCAGCTACGAGGACAGGTTGAGAGAACTCTGCCTCACAACCTTAGAGGAGAGAAGAAGCGAGGGGTATGATAATTACACACGAGATCTTGAGGGGAATAGACAAAGTGGATAAAGGAAGCCTATTTAAATTAAAAAAGGTAGGTCAAGGAGACATCAGTGGAAGCTGGACATGCAAGTGAGTCAGAGAGATGCAAGGAAGTTTTCATTACCAGTATAAGTGGTAGGAAAATGGAATGCATTGAAGGAAGCTGTTGAAACCAATTCCATCCACAACTTTTAAAAAGAAATACAGTACAATGGAAAATTATAATATTGAGAAGGGTAATTAGCATGCCAGGTATGAATGGCTAGGAAATGGGTCATAAAAATCTAAATCTCACTCACCCATAGTCACTGATAAGCAAGCTCCATGGAAAACAATTCCCCAGGGACAGCTTTGCATGGAGTACTTGCCAGTAATCTTTCTCAAGGGACTGAAAATATTGGATATAGATACAGACACAAATCATAGCTCATCCTATGCAAATGAGACTAGGATTTTTACGAGAATATAAACTAGAGGACACAGTCTCCAAAATGAAGTAAACTAGATTTTGCAATGGGCTGCAGAAAATGTACAAACAAAAATGTTCAAGGAAGCAAAGTTCCAGCTCTTTAAATATGGATAATACAGAGAAATCAAAACTGAAATTAAATAAAACATTTATACAACTCAATAAAAAGCAGCAGCAATGTAAAGGATCTGTGAGTCATGTCAGAAAGCCTTACCTTTAAAGAACACAAGAACTTTCACTGTAAACCCATTATATTTAAATTATCTAAATTATCTAAAAGTATCTAAATTATTTGGAGCGCTTAAAATCCTTGAAATTGTACTCCTTGAAGTGCACAGGAAGGAGTGTGTGTGTAATTACCTAAGTGTGTTTACAGAATGAGAGCTACACTCATGATAATTACCTAACTGTATTTACAGGATGAGCTACGCTTGTAGCAAATACCCAAGTGTAGTTACAGGATGAGAGCGACACTCATGGTGTCCCATCTTCCTAGCACTCGTCATATAACACTGAAACTACCGACAGTTTTAGCCTCCACCACCTTCTCGCTTAACTTGTTCCAACCGTCTACCACTGTTTGCTAAAGTGAATTTCCTTACTTTTTTTGGCAGCTTTATTTAGTTAATTTAAATTTATGACCTCTGGTTCTTGAAGGTCCAGGTCTCAAGAATTCTTCCCTATCAATTTTATCAAATCCTGTTACTATTTTGTACATAGTGATCATATTGTCTCTCTTCTATCTTCCAGTTTTGGCATACTTAATGCATCTAACCTCTCCTTGTAACTCTTACCTTTCAGTTCTGGGAGCCATTTAGTTGCATGTCCTTGCACTTTTTCCAGTTCCTTGATAGGCTTCTTAAGATATGGGCACCATACAACTACTGCATGTTCTAACTTTGGTCTTACAAATGTTAGAAAGATTAGAAAAAAATGCCTCCACCTGGAAATCAGAAATGCTTAGAAATAAATAATTAGAAATAATGTTTAGAAATGACAGAAAATTGCTATATAATGAGGATGGCAAACTTTAGTCAATAAGACAAGACCTCTCAAAGGATGAGAGAGAAAAGCTGAAAATGAACCCCATTGAAGCAATATGTCTAAATGGGGATAGAAATGAAGAAAGGAATTCTTTTTTTTCTACGAAGTGTTAGGGACTGGAAAGTTAGTGAAATGGGACAAAGACAAATCAACAAAATCATTAAGACAATAGACTGGGAGGCCTACGAGGCAAGAATGGAGGACATATGGACAGACAGATTTGTAAACCTCATTTTGGAGACATCCATATGTAAAAACGTCAAGCAGGCCACAAGAATGAGGGAAGGGGATGTTCCATCAGTACTGGTTCTAATATTCCCCAGGAAAGAAGAGGAGGTACAGATATTTGACATCCAGTACCTTCCTCCCTTGGGAAAGTGATCATGTTCTGTTGGACATTAAATATGCTTTGCAATATAATCTAGTAGAGAACAGGGACATTGAAACAGTTGATAAACTCGATTTCAAGGGAGGATGCTATGGGGAACTTAGAAAATGTTTTCATGGGTATAATTGGACAGACTTGTTGCTAGGCAAGGAAGTAAATGAGATGTATGCCAAATTTTGCAAAATACACAATGAAGGCACACACACATTCATACCAAAACAGAGATGCAGACCTAAGAAAGAGGGTTGGTTCAACAGAAATTGCGAGAGAGCCAGAGATCAAAAGACACAAGCATGAAATCATTATAGGAAGAGGCCAAACCCCCCAAACATACCAGCGATACAAAGATGCGAGAAACAATTACACGACAGTAAGGAGAGAGGCAGAGAGGAACTTTGAGAATGGTATAGCTGATAAATGTAAATCAGATCCAGGCTTTTCTATAATAAATTCATTAAAAACAAGTTGCAGGTAAAGGATAATATTCAAAGGTTGAAAATGGGAGACATATTCACAGAAAATGAAAATGAAACGTGTGAAATATTAAACAAAAAGTTCCAAAGTGTGTTTGTATAAAATGAAATCTTCAGTGAACCAGACACAATAGGAATTCAAGAACAACAGAGCACATAGAGGTGTCTCGAGACAAAGTGAAAAAAATGCTCATGGAGCTAAGAAAGAAAAAAAGCAGTTGGCCCAGAAGGAATTTCACCATGGGTCCTGAGAGAATGTGCACCTGAGCTCACCATTCCATTTTAGCTGATTTTTCAGGCATCCATGTACAGGAGTCGTAGCAGATGTGTGGAAAAAGGCTAACATTGTTCCAACCTATAAAAGTGGCAGCAGGGAAGACCCCCCCTCAATTATAGACAAGTGTAATAGTCAAAATATTGGAAAAAATAATTGAAACTAAATGAGTGGAACACCTGGAGAGAAACGATATACTGTAATATGACAGACAGTATGGTTTTCGATCTGGAAGATCCTGTGTATTGAATTTACTCACTTTCTATGATCGAGCCACAGAGATTTTACAGGAAAGAGATGGTTGGGTTGACTGCATCTATCTGGATCTAAAAAAAAAAAACTTTTGACAGAGTTCCACATAAGAGGTTGTTCTGGAAACTGAAACATATTGGAGGGGGTGACAGGTAAGCTTCTAGCATGAATGAAAAATTTTCTGATAGAAAAATGAGGGCAGTGATCAGAGGCAATGTATCAGACTGGAGAAATGTCACAAGTGGAGTACCACAGGGTTCAGTTCATTGCCTACATAAATGATCTGCCAGGTGAAAGATTGTAATGCTCTTCAAGAAGACCTGGACAAAATAAGCATATGGAGCACCACTTGGCAAATAGAATTTAATGTGCATAAATGCCATGTTATGGAATGTGAAATAGGAGAACATAGACCCCACACAACCTATAAATTATGTGGAAAATATTTAAAGACTTCTGATAAAGAAAGAGATCTAGGGGTGGTTCTAGGTAGAAAAACCATCACCTGAGGACCACATAAAAAAACGTTGTGCGAGGAGCCTATGCTACGCTTTCTAACTTCAGAACTGCTTTTAAATACATGGATGGCAAAATACTAAAGAAATTGTTCACGACTTTTGTTAGGCCAAAGCTAAAATATGCAGCGGTTGTATGGTGCCCATATCTTAAGAAGCACATCAACAAACTGGAAAAGATGCAAAAACATGTTAAAGTATCTCCCAGAACTGAAGGACAAGAGCTACAAGGAGAGGTTAGAGGCATTAAACATGCCAAAACTAGAAGATAGAAGAAAAAGAGGCAATATGATCACTACGTACAAGATAGTAACAGGAATCGATAAAATTGATAGGGAAGACTTTTCTGAGACCTGGAACTTTTGAGAACAAGAGTTCGTAGAGTTACACTAACTAAACAAAGCTGCCAAAGAAATATAAGAAAATTCACTTTTGCAAACAAGGTGGTAGATGGTTGGAACAAGTTAGGTGGGGTGATGGTTGAGGTCAAAACTGTCAGTACAATACTTTCAAAGTATTATATGACAAAGAGTGCCGGGAAGATGGAACACCACGAGCGTAGCTCTCATCCTATAACTACAATTAGGTAATTACCTTTCCTAATTTTTGTCCTGTCTCCAAATTGAGTAGCCCCTTGGGAAGTAAGCCTCTGTTTAACTCAACAGCAAAATGAGTAATTTCCCTTCCTCATAACTTTGTAATTTCTTAACATTCTTAGCACTTCTTCCATCTGTTTAGCACTGTTAAGGGTGATCCTCAAAGGCCAATCTTTTCCTTTTTGTACCTGCCAAGTGTCCTGTAGTCGCAGACATTTTCTTTGGTTGAAAGACCTTCCACTAGCCCAACAATTTTATCTACTACTTTTGGGTAACAGAGCATATTCAGGTAACCAGTCGGGAGGCTGAATGGTCTCACTGTTTTACCACTCTCTCCTCTAAAGCAATATGTTGATCCCAAAAGCCACTGTGGCTTAAAAGAGTATTTAAAGATTGAGCTTGGGGTTGATTATTAAATAATAAAATAGGCACCAACTATGTTTACTAATACTGTCTAATCATTTGTAAAGTAAACCTGAGTAAATTTAGTATCGGGCACCGGTATGATTAGTTGAACAGTCTGCCGGCAGCATAGCTTTCGGAGAGGGAGACGAGAGACTCGCGGGCCTTCTCGGCTGACTGGTTGTGGTGGAAGGAAGTGCCTCTCCCTCCTCTTATTTATTTATTTCTGTATCTTCGTCTGGTTAAGTTTTCTTTGCTATTTTTATGGTTATATTGTGGCATACCTATCGTTATATGTGTAGAGTAGTATACCTGGGGTGTAGTAAGTGTTATTTAAGTTTTTATATTACCTGCTATGCTAACGGGGGTCCCAGTGTAACCACGTGGTCCCCTACCCTAAGCTGACTCCAGTGTGTTATAGTAGAGCTTTACCCTAGCTTGCTTCCAGTGTAAACCTTGTATCCTGCTTATATGGACCAAGGCTTTTAACGTAAGATGGTGTGGTAAAGTTAGTATTAAATTGTTATTGGTGTGATTGTGTATGGGGGGTGTTAAGGGGTTAATAAATAAGTAAGTTTGAACAGAGTATCGCTTTTTTCCTGTGTGGGAGTACAATAATCTATTCCTAGACTAACCGGGTTTAGTAGCAAGCATTTATTATTGTGGATATTTTACTTTGGGGGCCGGGCCTTTTGATTCTCCCATTTTTTGATACCTCTGTATTCTACTTACCCTTACCCCTTAATAGTACCAGTTCCCCATAGCAAGCCCACTATTGTTCATAACAGGCTTCAATACTAAATCCAAATTTATTCAGTTTGTTTAATTTTAAATAGCAATGCCAACTTTGTGCTTTCAATATTCTTGTAAGATAGACATACAGTTTCATAATTATCGACTTTACTGGGAATTGTTTCTTGTGTATTGTCACAACTCTTATGTCTATTAAGACATACAACACCACCATAGATGTAGCAGTGGAACCATGAGATTCAAACAAGAGATCAGAGGCTAGTTTTCAGAGACATGTAACTGAAATGGTGTTCAGGTGTTATTTCAGGTTGTTTTAGTATTTTGAAGGGGTTACTGACAAAAGGGTAATCCTAAGCAACAGTCATGGGAAGAGGGCCAAGATTTCAAAGCATCACTACTACGAATATTTTCATTTGTATACAAACATAAAATAAGGGGACAATTGATCTGACTCTTACTCTTTTGGCTATAATAACATCAGTAGTCACAAACAAATGCCCTTCAAGGTAGCAGAGCAAAGAAGCTCGCTATTCCCTGACAGGGCAGTGTCCATGGGGAAATCTTGTAAGAAATACATCCACTCCTCCTTTGAATGTCTTAAACATTGTGGTTGACAAATCTGGAGAGATTCCTATGATATGTGAGGAAACAAGGCACCATAGACAGATGCAGAGAGATCAGCTATGGAACTAAATTGATAAAGTTATGGATGTTTATAAGTACTCCAGACTCGATATGGGAAAGGCCTGAGTGAAATTAATGTATAACAATGATGAAACAGCATACATTAACCAGACCAATGATGAAATTCAGTGGAAATTAACCAGACCAGTGATGAAACAATGCACAGTAACCAGACCAGTGATAAAAACACAGTTCATATTAACCAGACCATTAATCTTGTTGTACATATTAACCAGGCCATTAATTTATCTCGTTGTACTCAAACCTCAGTATAGAATGTTAACCAGCTCACCTTTCATTACACAGTACTGAACACTACAGTAATCATAAATTTCAATTAACAAAAAAAATCACATTATGGTAGATAATCAAATAAAATTAATTTGATGGTCGTGTTCCCTCTCATTCATAAGTATGACACTTAAGTCAAAGTACACTCCTATATTACAATGCAATAATTTAATATACCATAAAATATGAAAATGAAGATGGTTATATAATCATAAGCACTTTATTCATTAGCATGTTCTCAAGTAAGTAATCAAACCTACTTATGTACAATGTTTACATTCTTCAAAGGGTAAAACCTATTGTTCAAGAATGTGACAAAAAAGTCAAATAATCTCCAAGAAAATGCTAACATAATATCCTAAACAAATGATCATGTGCGCTCCAACCATTAATATATCTTGTGTAAAGAAAGCTAATAATACAGACTTAACATTTATTGGACACACATCACCACTTGATTAGATGATAGGCAACATTTTATAATAGGCAACAATGCCACTGCCTGATGACTGCCTTAGTATCACACTGCAGTCATTCCATTAAAATATACTAAATATACAGCAACATGTTTTAGCAATATGGAATGTACATGTTACTTTTAGCAAAGCCTTCAAAGATGTTATTGATAAAACAGCTTTTATCCTTTAGCAGGATTTAATCTCCATACATCTATGGCATTGCAGTACTGTACTTACAATCACATATCAAATCAAGTTTGTGCTAATAATAACCCAAAAAGATGACCCCCAAGTGTCAAAGATAAGGTACTGAGTTGGGAGATGAAGTCTTACAATAGCTGTGCCACAGCCAACATCTTAATGTCACCTACATAAAACTTCTAAAATGGAGGATATTTTCAAAGCCACAAAAAAAGTTGAATACTGAACTGTATATCCAACAGTGAAAAACATGACATATGTTCAACACCCTCCAAAAGTTAATCATCTCAGTCAATATCAGATCAAGAATGTTAAAAATTTACAAATAACAGTTTTTGTGTTAATGTATACATTATACACTATGTATGTGTGGGTGTGTATATATGTACTCACCTAGTTGTGCTTGCGGGGGTTGAGCTTTGGCTCTTTGGTCCTGCCTCTCAACCATCTATCAACTGAGATGCATGCATGCAAGGGTAAGATTAATGATTCTAACATGAATTTTCTCAAATCAATCAATCTGTGCGTGTGTGTGTGTGTGTGTGTGTGTGTGTGTGTGTGTGTGTGTGTGTGTGTGTGTGTGTGTGTGTGTGTGTGTGGTGTGTGTGTAATTACCTAAGTGTAGTTACAGGATGAGAGCTACGCTCGTGGTGTCCCGTCTTCCCAGCACTCTTTGTCATATAACGCTTTGAAACTAGTGTGTTTGAAAGTGAGTGTGTGTTTGTGTGTTTGAAAGTGTGTGTGTGTGTGTGTGTGTATATATATATATATATATATATATATATATATATATATATGTGTATATATAATTTTAAAATAAAGTTAGATATATATACACACATACTAAAAGAATAGGGGTGGTAGGAGAAGAAAATATCAAAGTGTTCAGTGAGGATCCACAAGGTCTTCTCTGAGTACTCATTATTTTCTTCTCCGAGGCTATGGATCCCTACACTTGCACCAGAGGTGGTACCCCTTTTAGGTATAAAAAAAAATATACATACATACACACACACACACAAAACAAGGGGGTCATGTATACAGGGTTATGATGTAGGTTGTGGAAGCAAACTCTATTCATAATTTTAAAACTAGATATCATTGGGAAATAGGACCGGAGTATTTGCTGTAAACAGCCGATGGCTTGAAAGGCGGGATCCAAGAGTCAATACTCGATCCTGCAGGCACAAATAGGTGAATATACACACACACAAAGTATATATTTATTACATCTTTCATCTTAGTTCTAAATTGTCTTGTGAGCAACATAGACCAGTATTAAAAGGTACAATTGTCATTGACCTAGAGAAGGTCACAGATGTGTCAACACCAGCTATTTGGCACATACCTCCTACAATAGCCTGAGCAATATTGACATTTGGAAATTGAATATTTAAGGAAAATGTGTTGTGCTGATGTTGGGTACCTGGGAGAGTATTCAAAGCCTCACTTATCTCACTGTGACCGACAAACACTTGGCTGGCAATTGCCTCTAAACTAGATTTAACTTGCAAAACAGCATCTGGCGTATACGCTGCAACCAGGTTGTTACGTTGCTGAGTATCTATAAGAGCATAAAATTGTTCCAAAAAACTCTGAACCATTTGCTCAGACATCACACATGAGCTACTGCTGGAAGTGCTTTCACTTGTGTCAGGCTTTGGAATATTTAGACAAAGATCCTTATCATGTTTTGAACTCATATTTTCACTAAGATATGTATCAATATCCACAGTGTCCAACATTTTTAAGGCTTTAAGTTCCTTTTTCACCGTCATTATATATTTTAATGGATTTTCTTTATATGCATTTACAAGTGGATTATGTTGTAAACTCAGTTCAGTCAAAGGGAACATTTTTATGTGTTTTAAAACCTGTATATCACCAATTCTATTATGCTCTAAATTTAAGGCTGTTAGCTGTGAGGAGTCAACCTTTATAATTTGGAATAATTTAAAATTACTTACTCGAAGGTTGTTCTTGCTAAGATTTAGAGCTTTTAACTGCGGAACATTTTCCTTGATTAGCCGTAACACCTGCTTCATGGTAACTGTAGAACAGAGAGGTGCAAGAATATCCTTTTCCATAAGGACAGGGTCATGATGTAGGTCAGTTAGATCCAACAAACAAACTGCTGCATTAAAGCGGCGAGACATTACCTCACGTAGCACCTGCAGTTGATCCAAGTTAAGCACCAAATCGGGAACTTCACACTTTGATGATGTAATTTTCAAACGACTACCATCTGGTCCTTGCACCCGATTACTAAGGCCTTCAATAGCAGTTGCAGCTGGTTCATTTGCCTCTAAGTAAAAACAACTTTTGGACTCCATTTTATGAAAGCCAAGTGGTTGAAATTCCACTTCCAAAAAATTACTAATACTCGAGAAAAGAAAATTTTTTTCCACTGTTACTCCTCCTTCCACTTGCACTGTGTGCCATGTAATATTACTTGCTTTTGTTTTCTCTCTTCCTTTCTCATGGTGTCGTTCCAATTGCTCTTGTTTCAACTGCTTTTTCAATTGCTTTTTCATTTTTTTTTTCAGTTTGGAACTTTGTTTAGCACTCTTTGGTTTGACAGTACTATTCATGTCCAATGCCATCATTTCATCATTTACAGTGAGTATGTCATTAGGTTTTTCTATTCTCCGAAGTCTTCGTGATTTCCGCCCCATATTGCTACAAAGTTGCAGGTAACCTGAAATAGTACAGTACATAATTATATGGCTGACAGATGCTCCCATCAGGCGAGGCTGCAATATTATGTCTATTCATCCATTATATTTGTTTACAATCAACCATCATCTATTACAAGAGAATGTATTTGAGAAACCAAATAGTGAAATGTAATAAGCAATTACTGTAGATATGTTTTGGCCATAGCTGATTGAAGGAGGCATCTCTGTTTCAGACACCAGGAATATCTCACAATAAAACACATGAATTGTGTAAAAACCCACACTTGTGTATTTGTGAAATTTATGTAAAGAAATTACACCAAGTCTATCGCACTCTCCTGAGTGCTCTGTCAAGGTTTGTGTGTGTGTGTAGTTAGGATGAGATTTTCATCTTAACATCTAATGAGGCTGCTACCCTAGGTCCAATCCTCTTATCCTTCTTGACCTGACCATGTCAGCTCTATTCCTGACTGCCGATGCACCTGCAGTAGTCAGTTGCATCATCATCTATGGAATTATGGTCAAGTGTCCTTTCTGTAATCCTGATATTTAGAGAACTGGAATTGTTATTAATAGAGAACAGTGAGCTTCCAGTGAATGCTGGAGGCTCACTGTTCTCGCGACCTCGCCCGTGACAGCCGCGGCCTCCACAGGAGTCGAAAAGTTTCCCCATTCTGGTTATTTTATCTTGGATATTTGTTGTTACCGGCTTTATAAACATTGCAAATTGACCTCCAGATAGATACTGATCAAGAACAGAGCCAATCCATGATGAATGCATTGAAAGAAACATGTATGAGGGAAACATTATTGAGTTTTCATCGAAATTATAGAAAAGATAGACTTCTACTGTCTTATATGCAAAACATCCATTTACAGTATTCTACTGCAAACAATTTGATACCAATTTGAACGACATAGCACGGAAATTGAGGCGAGAAAACTGAAATGAGACTAAACATCGGAGTGGTGAGCTCTCGGGCAATGCTCGACCTACCTTGCACTGCGCGGCAGGTCTAAAGTATAGGAGAGTGAGACTTGTATTGTCTTGTATGTAGATATTCCTTTACAGCATTCTATTGCAAACAATTTGATACCAAATTGAATGACGTAGCATAGAAATTGAGGTCAGAAAGCTAAAAAGAGTAAACATTTGTGGGCGGTGGCGAGTTCACACGCACTGCTCAGCCGACCTTGAGGTGCACGGAGGGTCGCCTACCAGGTCTGCAAAAGTGTTAATTCACTGAAACTGTCTAGAATTATGTTTACAAAAGTGAACTTTCAAACGTTTTCTTGGCAGCTTTGTTTCCGTAGTTTGAGCCTATGTCATTTTGTTCTTGAAGATGCAGATTTCAAAAATTCTTCTTTGTCAATTTTGTTGATACCTGTTACTATTTTGTACATAGTGATCATATCACCTCTTTTTTTCCCCCCTTCCATCTTCTAGCTTTGGTATATTTAACACCTCTAATCTCATCTTGTAGCTCTTATGTTTCAGTTCCGAGACCCATTTGGTTGCATGTCTTTGCACCTTTTCCAGTTTACTGATGTACTTCTTGAGATATGGGTACCATACAACTGCTGCATATTCCAAATTTGGTCTCCTAAAGGTGAACATTTTGGTACATTTTGCCATGTACTGTATTTAAAAACGATCCCTAGAACTCTATTTTTTTTTTAATAGTTCTTTAAAAAATTTCACAGAATTTGTAGGTTGTGTGTGTGGCCTATTTTCTCCTGTTCCACATTCCATAATGTGTCATTTATTCACATGGTGATGTAGTTACCCAAGTGTAGTTACAGGATGAGAGCTACGCTCGTGGTGTCCCGCCTTCCCAACACCATCATATAACGCTTTCAAACTACTGACGGTCTTGGCCTCCACCACCTTCTCACCTAACTTGTTCCAACCGTCTACCACTCTGTTTACAAAAGTGAATTTTCTTATATTCCTCCGGCAGCTTTGTTTCATTAGTTTAAATCTATGACCTCTTGTTCTTGAAGTTCCGGATCTCAGGAATTCTTCCCTATCAATTTTATCAATTCCTGTTATTATTTTGTACGTAGTGATCATATCGCCTCTTTTTCTTCCATCTTTTAGTTTTTGCATATTTAATACCACTAACCTCTCCTCATAGCTCTTGTCCTTCAGTTCTGGGAGCCACTTAGTGGCATGTTGTTGCACCTTTTCCAGTTTGTTTATGTGCTTCTTAAGATATGGGCACCATACAACTGCTGCATATTCCAGCTTTGGTCTAATAAAAGTCGTAAACAATTTCTTTAGTATTTCTCCATCCATGTATTTAAAAGCAATTCTGAAGTTAGAAAGTGTAGCACAGGCTACTCACACAATGTTCTTAATATAGTCCTCAGGTGACAGTTTTCTATCTAGAACCACCCACTCTATGGGAGCCGGTCGGCCGAGCGGACAGCACACTGGACTTGTGATCCTGTGGTCCTGGGTTCGATCCCAGGCGCCGGCGAGATACAATGGGCAGTTTCTTTCACCCTATGCCCTTGTTACCTAGCAGTAAAATAGGTACCTGGGTGTTAGTCAGCTGTCACGGGCTGCTTCCTGGGGGTGGAGGCCTGGTCGAGGACCGGGCCGCGGGGACACTAAAAGCCCCGAAATCATCTCAAGATAACCCCTAGATCCCTTTCTTTGTCAGAATTCTTTAAAGATTTCTCACATAATTTATAGGTTGTGTGGGGTCTATGTTCTCCAATTCCACATTCCATAACATGGCATTTATTCACATTAAATTCCATTTGCCAAGTGTTGCTCCATACACTTATTTTGTCTAGGTCTTCTTGAAGGGCATGACAATCGTCTAGGTTTCTTATCTTCCCTATTATCTTAGCATCATCAGCAAACATGTTCTTATAATTCTGTATTCCAACTGGTAGATCATTTATGTCAACAATGAACATTACCGGTGCAAGAACTGAACCCTGTGGTACTCCACTCGTGACATTTCTCCAGTCAGATACTGTACATTGCCTCTGATTACGGCCCTCATTTTTTTGTCAGTTAGGAAATTTTAGTGAACTACTTTTCTGTCAGTGAACTACACACGAGGTTAGAATGTCATTTAAAACATCCTATGCTTGTAGCGCAAGTTAATCAATTAGAAAACTTATCAACTGATAAGGTTATGCAATATTTCAGTTAAGAAAATACAGTACAGTACTAGAGAGAATACAGTGAGACTGATTGCCTCTTTTCTCCTAAAGATCTTCTAATAATTCGAGAACAAACCCGACTGTACTATCGGGACCCTTTTTAATGAAACCTACTATTGATAGCTTGTACACCCTCAGCACACTGCCACACTGCTACAGTCAGGTCTCTCTTATTTATTAACTTTCATAAATTTTGTATTGTTCATCCAGTAACTTTCATTCTCGTTTCCAATATTTATTACAGTACTTTATATTTATCAGTACCCAGTATTAAAATTTATCTACCATTCATTACATATTCACTAAGGTGTTTAAAAATTATCCCAGTAGTACAGTAATAGCTAACATGTATATATACATACATTCTGGCTACCTGTCTCCAATACAGTGAATTGTTGTATTAATTAAGTCAGCTTGTAATCTCTAGCTCTATTGATGTTTTTGCCTTCTGGTTTAGTGTTATTGGCAATTTAAAACATTACAAGCCATTTTTTGTATATAATTTATATAAATAGTCTGGGAAAATACTGGTTTGAATAGTGCTGTCATACTCATAATTCCTGTTGAATAATCATTCAACATAATTAGACACGAGATCGCTAGTGTAAGTCAAATGCCAAAACATATAACTCCAGTCAAACTCACAAATAGGAGCTGCCTCGCATGGCCCAACAGTATATACATATATAGGATGTATATACATCCTATACATACATCTGCAGCATCCTATTCTTCTTGTGTGCTCTTCATGACCAACTGACCTTCGGTCTCCCGTCTTGACACATTTTGTCTATGACGCGTACATTAAAAAAAATATCAGCTTGGAAACTATCTTTCACGAAACTCGCAAATCACCTCCCACTTTCTTCACGAGCTTATTTGAATTCTTCCTTCAGTTTCAGATTCATGAAGTCAAATTTGTGGCAGCACAGTGTGTAGACTGAGCACGCTACCACGGCAAAGGGTTAATAAAACTAGCCCGGAACATGCGACCTTTCTTCATTTATAAAATATCATAGTCTTACACTCATCTATTCGGTAAATAAGAAGGTCCTAATAACCATTAAACTTATAAGTACACTCACCAACAGTGCTTTTACCAACTATTTATTTATTATGTCCTAGGCCGTCACACCAGCTCAGAGTGCAGCAGTGTTGTGATGACCCACTACCTGTGCTGCTCACCATTGCCAACACAACTCTCAAATGTATCATGTATTACTACTAGTTATAAACTTTATGGCTTTAAATATATATACAATTAAATTAGTTTTAGCATATTTTTTTCATACATTAATCTATTTTATATGGTATTTTTCAACCTAATAATTTATATTGATAATCCCTATAGGGACTATAACCCATGGAACTGCATACCCGCCGAAGCCTTAAATGCCAAAAATACTTTGAGTACTTGTACTTACCTAGTTGTACTCACTTAGTTGTGCTTGGGGGATTGAGCTCTGGCTCTTTGGTCCCGCCTCTCAACTGTCAATCAACTGATGTATCAAATCTACATTTGAAATTGTATGGGATCTGTCCCACCACATCACTACTTAATGCATTCTATTTGTTAACTACTCTGACACTGAAAAATTCTTTCTAACGTATCTGTGGCTCATTTGGGTACTAACTTTCCACCTGTGTCCCCTTGTTCGTGTTCCACCCGTGCTAAAAAGTTTGTCTTTATCCACTCTGTCAATTTC
The DNA here is from genome assembly GCA_020271785.1 of Procambarus virginalis. NCBI lineage: Eukaryota > Metazoa > Arthropoda > Malacostraca > Decapoda > Cambaridae > Procambarus > Procambarus virginalis. The sequence goes on from WNGS01169498.1 coordinate 58,300,783, forward strand.
CCCAAGAAGTTTTTAGGTGGTTATCATGTCTCCCCCCTTACTCTTCTGTTTTCAGGGATGTGAGGTTCAGCTCCCTTAGCCTTTCCTCGTAGCTCATACCTCTCAGTTCCGGGACTAGTCTGGTGGCATACCTCTGAATCTTCTCGAACTTTGTCTTGTGTTTAACTAGGTATGGACTCCATATAAGTGGTATACAAGGTCCTGAACGATTCCTTACACATGTTTCTAAATGCAGTTCTTGTGTTGGCCAATCTAGCATATGCCGCTGATGATATCCTTTTGATGTGGGATTCTGGAGACAGGTTCGGTGTGATATCAACTCTCAGATCTTTCTCTCTATTTGACTCTTGCAGGATATCACCTCCCAGATGGTACATTGTGTTCCTTCTGCTCCCTCCGCCTAATTTCAATAGTTTACACTTTCCTGAATTGAACTTTAGTAGCCCTTATCTAGACCATTCCACCAGTTTGTCCAGGTCGTCCTGTAGTTTCTGTCCATCTTCTTCTGTCTTGATTTTCCTCATAATTTTTGCATCAGCAAACATTGAGAGGAATGAGTCTATACCCTCTGGGAGGTCGTTAATAACATATACCTATATTAGAAACAGGATGGGGTCCAAGTACAGAGCTCTGTGGAACCCCCCTGGTGACATCTCGCCACTCTGATGTCTCCCCTCCTCACAGTTACTCGCTGTTTCCTGTTGCTTAGATACTTAGATACTTGTGGTCGGTCTCGAGCCCATTGTTGATGTGACGATGTGCATTGAATTTTGTAACTACTGTAGTTCATCACGATTGTAACTTGCTTAGCAATATGAAATGTGGGGTTCAGTCCCTGAGCCCATTATGTGCCTCTATAACTCTTTCCACTACCGCCCACAGGATGGGTGTCGGGTGCATAATAAATGAGCTAAACTAAACTAGATTTAAAATCCAGCTTAAAAAAGTAATCATGGCAATTGGTCGGATCTTCGATTTAGCGGGTCGTATTCCGGGGAACATAGGATTATAAGGACTTGCCCGAAACGCTATGTATTATGCTAGTGGCTGTACAAGAATGTAAGAACACTTGTATATAAAAAAATTAAGGTAACTGCAGAAGGCCTATTGATAAGAGCCAGCTCCTGTTTATATCCACCAATTGATTGATGAAGATTAAGCAAGCCATCTAAGAGGTGGCACGGGCATGAATAGCCCGTATGTAGTAGATTTGTTCTTTGAAGTGCTAGTGAATGTGTACTGTGTGCTGAGGTTGCATTTAAATCTTCAGGCTGCTATCGCGGGCTGCTATACTACTTGACAGTATTTATGAGGGTGTCCAGCTGCTGGACACTCATTTTGTTGACCAGAAGAGTGGCAGTGTTGATTTTATTTATTTATTTATTTATTTATTTATTTATTTATTTATTTATTTATTTATTTATTTATTTATTTATTTATTTATTTATTTATTTATATACAAGAAGGCACATTGGGTTTATGAGAGTACATAGCATTGAGTTTTTTTTACATTCTTTTAAGCCACTACCACGCATATCGTTTCGGGCAAGTCCTTAATCTAACAGATAATATTAAGTAGATAATTTCTAGCAAAATTGAAAAAATGTTAACAGGTACAATGTAAGAAAATTTGACAAAGATTAGTGGGCACATTACAGTAAAATTTGAGGGTTATCATCAGGTACATTGTAGCAAATTTGAGGATTATTTCAAGGTATAATGCAGTAAAATATGCGTTTAATATAACAATTAGTATATAAGATGGTGAGAATGATTACAATGGTGAAGTTGTATGGCTTAGGTACATATATTGGGGGATTGGGTAGCACAAGATACAATGCGAGTTTAAAGCACTAGGTAGGAAACTGTGAAGATGAAATTAGGTACTTTTTGGTTTTATTTTTAAATAAGGCAAAAGTTAGACAGCTTTTCAATTCGTTAGGGAGTGCGTTCTATAGACTAGGTACCTTTATTTGCATAAAATGTTTACACAAATTAAGTTTGACTCTGGGGATATCAAAGAGATATTTATTTCTGGTGTGGTGATTATGGGTTCTATTACATCTGTCCAGGAAGAGTTTCAGAACAGGGTTTGCATTTAAGAACGGGGTTTTGTAAATGTAAATGGCACAAGAGAATGTGTGGAGTGAGTATATTTAGCATGTTTAGGGAATTAAACAGAGGGGCTGAGTCTTGTCTGAAAGCAGTTTGTTATTGTTCTAATAGCAGATTTTTGCTGGGTGATGATGGACCTATCCTTTTCTCTAATCTTTGTTCGATATAACTGAAAAAAAAACTTTAGGATCTGTCTTTACTTGCCCTGCTATGCGAACTTCATAGTTTCTTTTTGCCCTCCTTATCTCTTTTTTAACATTTCTAACTAGTTGGACGAATTCTTGTTCTAAACTGATTTCCCCCCTTCTTATTAATCCTTTTGTACCAAGCTCTCTTTCTATCTCTTTCTTTCTCTTTAGATCCTTTGTTATCCATTTCGGGTCATTATTATTAGATCTATTCAATTTGTATATAAATTGAATTAGAACGATTCAGTTTGCACAGGAACTACGTTCCTGTGCTTTGCTTAGAATATTTTAAAATAAGTTATATTTTGAATCCATATCGAAATCCCTTCTTTAACCCTATAGTGAATCACACAGTTACTAGGTACAAAGCCTAGTCCTAGCACAAAAATTTTCTCCGGCGCCTCACCCTTTACCAAGGCAACAACCTGGCTTTGTCACCACGAACACTGTTCCTCTTTGCCCATACAACATTATCATTGTTGAGAAGAAGACAGTCAGGATCCAAGTAAGTTGGAAACTTAAAAACTATGATCTTTGTGTGCATCATACCTTCTTCTGGAGTAACCATCACAACATTCTCAACCGTTGTGAGGCGTTCCACGGCCTTTTCTGTCCCAACTGTTATGTAGGGCCGGTGAAGACCCTCCTTGAAGAGTGGTTCATATTCCATACACTCCTTAGCCAGAGTACCGTCCACTCCAGCTTTTGGTGGAAGTTCAGCTGGCATGTTGTAGGGAACAACAGCCTCTTCCTTCTATTAAATTGCTTCTCTTGAGTCCTACTGAGTAGGGTCTCATTTTTTGGTCTCTTTGTTATTTCATCCTCACTCTCACTGTCTCGCTGTCTGTGAATATTTCTCCGTTTATTTCTGTTCATTACTACTTCAAACGGTCTGTTATCATCTTGTCTGTCCTCCTCACTACCACTTAGGCATACCACCTTAGCCATTTCCTCGAAACTCAAAGGCACTGTCAACAATCGAGAACAAATTCACAATATCCTGTATCACCACGTGCAAAAACGAAGAGTGTGGGGCAATACTCCACCTCCCACCAAACAGAGGACGCCAAGAGCGCCAACACTGCGACCGCACACGACCGTGGTCCGGTCACAACTCACCAACCCCCTGTACCTGGGTTTACATTTCGTATCCTGTGATTTTGGCAACTGTTGCCATTTTTTAATTAATTCATTTAACTGAGATACAGACAAATATATATTTCCAAATTAAATGTAAATTTCTTTAGTTTAAAAGAATATAAATCTATATAAAGTTTAAAAGACTATATATATATATATATATATATATATATATATATATATATATATATATATATATTTATATATATATATGTATATATATATATATATATATATATATATATATATATATATATATATATATATATAACTGAAAACTCACACCCCAGAAGTGACTCGAACCCATACTCCCAGGAGCAAAGCAACTGGTAACTACAGGGCGCCTTAATCCGCTTGACCATCACGACCGGACATAAGGAAGTGATAGCCTGAGCTATATGAACCACTTCCCCGCCGGCACCTGGATGGTTATCTTGGGCATAGCATTTTATCAAATCACCTCATTTTTTGGGGCAACACGTGAGGAACACAAATGCAAACAAGCCTGAATGGTCCCCAGGACTAGATACAACTGAAAACTCACACCCCAGAAGTGACTCGAACCCATACTCCCAGGAGCAAAGCAACTGGTAACTACAGGGCGCCTTAATCCGCTTGACCATCACGACCGGACATAAGGAAGTGATAGCCTGAGCTATATGAACCACTTCCCCGCCGGCACCTGGATGGTTATCTTGGGCATAGCATTTTATCAAATCACCTCATTTTTTGGGGCAACACGTGAGGAACACAAATGCAAACAAGCCTGAATGGTCCCCAGGACTAGATACAACTGAAAACTCACACCCCAGAAGTGACTCGAACCCATACTCCCAGGAGCAAAGCAACTGGTAACTACAGGGCGCCTTAATCCGCTTGACCATCACGACCGGACATAAGGAAGTGATAGCCTGAGCTATATGAACCACTTCCCCGCCGGCACCTGGATGGTTATCTTGGGCATAGCATTTTATCAAATCACCTCATTTTTTGGGGCAACACGTGAGGAACACAAATGCAAACAAGCCTGAATGGTCCCCAGGACTAGATACAACTGAAAACTCACACCCCAGAAGTGACTCGAACCCATACTCCCAGGAGCAAAGCAACTGGTAACTACAGGGCGCCTTAATCCGCTTGACCATCACGACCGGACATAAGGAAGTGATAGCCTGAGCTATATGAACCACTTCCCCGCCGGCACCTGGATGGTTATCTTGGGCATAGCATTTTATCAAATCACCTCATTTTTTGGGGCAACACGTGAGGAACACAAATGCAAACAAGCCTGAATGGTCCCCAGGACTAGATACAACTGAAAACTCACACCCAGAAGTGACTCGAACCCATACTCCCAGGAGCAAAGCAACTGGTAACTACAGGGCGCCTTAATCCGCTTGACCATCACGACCGGACATAAGTCGATAAGGCGCCCGTAGTTACCAGTTGCTTTGCTCCTGGGAGTATGGGTTCGAGTCACTTCTGGGGTGTGAGTTTTCAGTTGTATCTAGTCCTGGGGACCATTCAGGCTTGTTTGCATTTGTGTTCCTCACGTGTTGCCCAAAAATGAGGTGATTTGATAAAATGCTATGCCCAAGATAACCATCCAGGTGCCGGCGGGGAAGTGGTTCATATAGCTCAGGCTATCACTTCCTTATGTCCGGTCGTGATGGTCAAGCGGATTAAGGCGCCCTGTAGTTACCAGTTGCTTTGCTCCTGGGAGTATGGGTTCGAGTCACTTCTGGGGTGTGAGTTTTCAGTTGTATCTAGTCCTGGGGACCATTCAGGCTTGTTTGCATTTGTGTTCCTCACGTGTTGCCCCCAAAAATGAGGTGATTTGATAAAATGCTATGCCCAAGATAACCATCCAGGTGCCGGCGGGGAAGTGGTTCATATAGCTCAGGCTATCACTTCCTTATGTCCGGTCGTGATGGTCAAGCGGATTAAGGCGCCCTGTAGTTACCAGTTGCTTTGCTCCTGGGAGTATGGGTTCGAGTCACTTGGGGTGTGAGTTTTCAGTTGTATCTAGTCCTGGGGACCATTCAGGCTTGTTTGCATTTGTGTTCCTCACGTGTTGCCCCAAAAAATGAGGTGATTTGATAAAATGCTATGCCCAAGATAACCATCCAGGTGCCGGCGGGGAAGTGGTTCATATAGCTCAGGCTATCACTTCCTTATGTCCGGTCGTGATGGTCAGCGGATTAAGGCGCCCTGTAGTTACCAGTTGCTTTGCTCCTGGGAGTATGGGTTCGAGTCACTTCGGGGTGTGAGTTTTCAGTTGTATCTAGTCCTGGGACCATTCAGGCTTGTTTGCATATATATATATATATAATATAATATATATATATATATAATATTATATATATATATATTATTNCGTGGAGTGGCTTGCAGCCTACAGCCCAGTTGGTCTGGCCAGAGCCGTCTGACCACATGGGCACGATGGGCACTTGCCCAGAGACCCCATGAGTATAGGACAGGTTCATTATGGAAGCAGAATGTTTAAATATTTAGGTCTTGTTGCAAGCAGTACAGTACACTTATATAATATTACCCTTCATCCTGGTGAGGGACTAAATATTTTATATATATTTCCAGGTGAATAGCCCTTTCAGGAGAAATGAAATGTAATGTTTTGAGTGGAGCACAAAAGAAGAAGAGAGCTGCCGTGGAGGAGGAGAAAATAGGAAAACTTCCAAAATTAACATAATGGCTCAACAGAGGTGCAACGACAGCCACTCATACCATTCCATTAGATATAGCATCCATTCCTGCAATGTCAGCCACTAGTACTGTTTTTTTCAGATATAGCATACACATCCATTCCTGCTACCAGTCAGTTTTAGCAGACATACCATCATTGCCTGATGCTGCTGCTGGTGACATTTTACAAGAGGAAATATCAAATCTGTAACATTAAAGGAGCTTGCAATCCAAGAGACAGATCCAGGGCTATGGAACATTAATGATACTAACAAAATAGATTACTGGATTCGTAGTGGGCCCTCATCATGATAGCAACCTTTCAAAATCATGCAGTGTACAAAACAGCTGGAGTAGAGAATATGAAGGCAAGGTATTAATTAAACTGTGTTCAAACATGAACTGCAGAATGGCGAGTATGTAAAACATGAATGGCTACTCTATTCACCATCCCAAGGTTGTTTGTACTGCTCTGTATGTCACCTACTGTCTAAGAAAGAATCTCCCTTTGCTACACTGGGGTTCAGTGACTGGAAGCACAGCAATGTTATTGTAGAATATGAAAATAGAGATCATCAAAAGTGCATGACAGCATATTTGATAAGGCATAAAGAAATTGGAAGTGTAGATTCTTAATTACTTGAGCAACATGGCTCAGAGCAGGAATATTGGCATAAAGTGTTGACACGTGTAGTTTGTTATTTGCTTTGTAATTTGGAGAAAATTAGATTATTGGGTCAGCAATAAATTGCAACAACAGTACAGTATTTAGATATAAAGGTACTATACTAGAGCTGCTGAGTGAATTTGACCCTTTCTTGAAAGAACATCTCAAAAATATGGAAATCCTGGAAAAGGGAAACTGTCATATTTATCTGCAAATATTTGTGAGGAATTAATTGAATTAATGGGATAACAGGTTCTTTGTACTATTCTTGAGGAAGTAACAGAGTCAAAGTATTATTCAATAAGTGTAGATTCCACTCCAGACATCTTACACACAGATCAACTGACATCGACTGTCCAAGGCATTAAAGGCTGTGAGTCTGTCGACCGTTTCCTGATGTTCATCCCCATCTTTTCTCATGGAGCAAAGGATCAAACAGACACTGACATGGATTTTCTTAATGAGAACAAATTCCACTATCAAACTGCCGTGGTCAGTCATACGATAATGCATCAAATATGTCTGGACAATATACTAGATTGCAAGCACAGATTCATCAACTCAATGAGTTTGCCATCTATGTCCCTTGTGCTGGACACAGTCTGAACTTGGTGGGAGTAAAAACAGCAGTATTGTCTACAGACTGTCAAATTCTTTGACTTTGTTCAGCATCTATATTAATTTTTTGCTGGTTCTAATGTATTGACATCAATCTTTTTCCAATCTTTTGGAAAAGTTTGTGGTCAAGCATCTGACACATGATGGTCAGCACATTTTGATGCTGTTCATGTTCTGTATGGGGGTTTTGAGAAAATAAAACATGCACTGGATTCTCTGTCAGCTGACAATGAAAGTAAAAACAAGGTGAAAGGCAGAAGGATTGAGCAAAAAACTGGAAAACCTGGAAACAATTTTTCTCAATTCTTTGAAATGACACGCTAGAAATAACGAACAAAATAAACAAGGTCCTGCAACATCCTTGCTGTCACAAATTTTCTTGAGTCTATGAAAACCTATCTTCAGGAAACTAGAGACAAATTTAGTGACTGAATTCAAAGCCAGAATTCAGATAGATATAGATACAGATTACAGCGATAGGAAAAATGGGAACGTAAACGAAGTGTGCGCCTTAGTAGGTATGATGTATCAGAAGAACAGGTGCTTCTCATTAAAACAAAAAAATTAAGGGTGGAAACTTTCCTCCCCATTCTGAACACATTAATCTTTGAACTGACAAAATGTGCAGAGGCTTATTCACAGATTGGAAATCTGTTTTCTTTCTTCAGTGAGTTGAAAACCATTGCTTGATGCACTAAAGAAAGTGCACATCTGGCTAATATGTATCACAAAGACCTGAATTATGATGACCTTATAAATGAATGGGAGCATCTCAAGCACTACATGACTCTTAATGAAAATTGAGACACTCTGCACTGTACAGAAAAATAATTATGGACATTTTGAAATCTGTATTCCCAAATGTTGAAATTGCACTCAAGTGTGTTCATGTGCATGATGATGACCAACTGTACAAGAGAAAGTTCTTTTTCAAAACTGAAACTTATAAAAAAAATCTGCCTCGTAGCACAATGAAACAGCATCGTTTGAACTGTCTTTCACTCATGTGCATGGAAAATAACATAATGAAGACCATTGACTTCAAGCCAATAATAAAGCAATTCTCTGGAAAGAAATGCCGCAAATGCTTGTTATAATAAGAAGTTTGTAGTAATTTCATATTGTGCCATCTAATCTGTGTAGCTTACTGAGTATTATTGTGTTTTTGTTTTTCAAGCCTTGTGTATTGTTCAAATGTTTATCATGTTGATTAGTTGGTGCTGTACAACATGTTTTAATGTTTTAACGCCAGTTTTGTTGAAGTGCAAATAAATAAATACAGTATACTGAATGTTAATATTATCGACCATTTACTTTTTATTCCTGTGAGTGGTTGTCATAGGGGCCCATAATGCTGTTAAGATGACCCTAGGTCTGACACTTCTTGCAGAAAACTGGCCAGTTTTTTCTTGAAGACTACCATTTTTGTTCCAGCAATATTACTTGCTGGGAGGACATTGAACAATTATAGACTATGATGTTCATACAGTGTTCTCTGATTCTGCTTATGGCACCTCTACTCTTCACTGGCTCTATTCTGCCTTTCCTACCATATAATTTGCCCCACTATGTTGTTATTTTACTTTGCAAATTTAGGACTTGGCCTTCCAGTATTTTCCATGTACAGTACATTATGTGATATTCTCATTCTCATCTCCTTTCCAGGGATTTTAAGTAGGGATCTCAAGTCCCTTCAAAAAGCATAAATGTACAGAATGAAGAAAATAGAACACCAGGTACTGGGTTTCATTTCTTGAAGCAGTAGTAATAAGACATCTAATGTCATTCTTCAGCTTTATCTTGTCCTTGTTAGGTCTTATTTACATTATGCAGTTCAGCTTTGGTACTATAAAATGGACAAATTCTCTTGAATGCATAAAGGGAATAAAGTTATTCCCAAAAATTTTAAATCTTCCTTATGAAGAAATTAAAAAGCCAATTTACATTCTCTACAATGACAAAAAATAAGGTTATATGATTGAAGTATACAAATGAATGAAAAGGAATAACCTAGAGATAAAAATATGTTCTAATGACTGTATATCAACATAAAATAGAATAAGAAACAAAGGCTATAAATTGGATAAGTTTAGATTCAGGAAAGAGCTTGCTAAATAATGGTTTGGAAACAAGGATGTATGTATATACAAACAAGGTTTGAATGTATGGAACAAATTACCAGGTAATGTAATAGAATTGGGATTGCTGATTGTTTTAAGAGTAGGTTAGACATATATACAGTACATGAATGAGTTGGGTGGATATAGATATGAGCTGCCTCATGTGGACCAATAGTCCTTCTGCAGTTGCCTTTATTCTTATGTTTTATGTATACAGTATTCTAATTGAAGATAACATTAGGACTACTATTCCAGGCAATTCAAAGTGAAATTTACAACTACTGATAATTTGCTTGAATGATCTAGATTGATATTTTGTTCTAGTTTGTGGCTTCAATACTAAATCCAAATTTATTCAGTTTGTTTAATTTTAAATAGCAATGCCAACTTTGTGCTTTCAATATTCTTGTAAGATAGACATACAGTTTCATAATTATCGACTTTACTGGGAATTGTTTCTTGTGTATTGTCACAACTCTTATGTCTATTAAGACATACAACACCACCATAGATGTAGCAGTGGAACCATGAGATTCAAACAAGAGATCAGAGGCTAGTTTTCAGAGACATGTAACTGAAATGGTGTTCAAGTGTTATTTCAGGTTGTTTTAGTATTTTGAAGGGGTTACTGACAAAAGGGTAATCCTAAGCAACAGTCATGGGAAGAGGGCCAAGATTTCAAAGCATCACTACTACGAATATTTTCATTTGTATACAAACATAAAATAAGGGGACAATTGATCTGACTCTTACTCTTTTGGCTATAATAACATCAGTAGTCACAAACAAATGCCCTTCAAGGTAGCAGAGCAAAGAAGCTCGCTATTCCCTGACAGGGCAGTGTCCATGGGGAAATCTTGTAAGAAATACATCCACTCCTCCTTTGAATGTCTTAAACATTGTGGTTGACAAATCTGGAGAGATTCCTATGATATGTGAGAAAACAAGGCACCATAGACAGATGCAGAGAGATCAGCTATGGAACTAAATTCATAAAGTTATGGATGTTTATAAGTACTCCAGACTCGATATGGGAAAGGCCTGAGTGAAATTAATGTATAACAATGATGAAACAGCATACATTAACCAGACCAATGATGAAATTCAGTGGAAATTAACCAGACCAGTGATGAAACAATGCACAGTAACCAGACCAGTGATAAAAACACAGTTCATATTAACCAGACCATTAATCTTGTTGTACATATTAACCAGGCCATTAATTTATCTCGTTGTACTCAAACCTCAGTATAGAATGTTAACCAGCTCACCTTTCATTACACAGTACTGAACACTACAGTAATCATAAATTTCAATTAACAAAAAAAATCACATTATGGTAGATAATCAAATAAAATTAATTTGATGGTCGTGTTCCCTCTCATTCATAAGTATGACACTTAAGTCAAAGTAGACTCCTATATTACAATGCAATAATTTAATATACCATAAAATATGAAAATGAAGATGGTTATATAATCATAAGCACTTTATTCATTAGCATGTTTTCAAGTAAGTAATCAAACCTACTTATGTACAATGTTTACATTCTTCAAAGAGTAAAACCTATTGTTCAAGAATGTGACACAAAAAGTCAAATAATCTCCAAGAAAATGCTAACATAATATCCTAAACAAATGATCATGTGCGCTCCAACCATTAATATATCTTGTGTAAAGAAAGCTAATAATACAGACTTAACATTTATTGGACACACATCACCACTTGATTAGATGATAGGCAACATTTTATAATAGGCAACAATGCCACTGCCTGATGACTGCCTTAGTATCACACTGCAGTCATTCCATTAAAATATACTAAATATACAGCAGCATGTTTTAGCAATATGGAATGTACATGTTACTTTTAGCAAAGCCTTCAAAGATGTTATTGATAAAACAGCTTTTATCCTTTAGCAGGATTTAATCTCCATACATCTATGGCATTGCAGTACTGTACTTACAATCACATATCAAATCAAGTTTGTGCTAATAATAACCCAAAAAGATGACCCCCAAGTGTCAAAGATAAGGTACTGAGTTGGGAGATGAAGTCTTACAATAGCTGTGCCACAGCCAACATCTTAATGTCACCTACATAAAACTTCTAAAATGGAGGATATTTTCAAAGCCACAAAAAAGTTGAATACTGAACTGTATATCCAACAGTGAAAAACATGACATGTTCAACACCCTCCAAAAGTTAATCATCTCAGTCAATATCAGATCAAGAATGTTAAAAATTTACAAATAACAGTTTTTGTGTTAATGTATACATTATACACTATGTATGTGTGGGTGTGTATATATGTACTCACCTAGTTGTGCTTGCGGGGGTTGAGCTTTGGCTCTTTGGTCCTGCCTCTCAACCGTCTATCAACTGAGATGCATGCATGCAAGGGTAAGATTAATGATTCTAACATGAATTTTCTCAAATCAATCAATCTGTGTGTGTGTGTGTGTGTGTGTGTGTGTGTGTGTGTGTGTGTGTGTGTGTGTGTGTGTGTGTGTGTGTGTGTGTGTGTGTGTGTGTGTGTGTGTAATTACCTAAGTGTAGTTACAGGATGAGAGCTACGCTCGTGGTGTCCCGTCTTCCCAGCACTCTTTATCATATAACGCTTTGAAACTAGTGTGTTTGAAAGTGAGTGTGTGTTTGAAAGTGTGTGTGTGTGTGTGTGTGTGTGTGTGATATATATATATATATATATATATATATATATATATATATATATATATATATATATATATGTATATATATATATATATGTATATATATATAATTTAAAATAAAGTTAGATATATATACACACATACTAAAAGAATAGGGGTGGTAGGAGAAGAAAATATCAAAGTGTTCAGTGAGGATCCACAAGGTCTTCTCTGAGTACTCATTATTTTCTTCTCCGAGGCTATGGATCCCTACACTTGCACCAGAGGTGGTACCCCTTTTAGGTATAAAAAAAAATATACATACATACACACACACACAAAACAAGGGGGTCATGTATACAGGGTTATGATGTAGGTTGTGGAAGCAAACTCTATTCATAATTTTAAAACTAGATATCATTGGGAAATAGGACCGGAGTATTTGCTGTAAACAGCCGATGGCTCGAAAGGCGGGATCCAAGAGTCAATACTCGATCCTGCAGGCACAAATAGGTGAATATACACACACACAAAGTATATATTATTACATCTTTCATCTTAGTTCTAAATTGTCTTTCATCTTAGTTCTAAATTGTCTTGTGAGCAACATAGGCCAGTATTAAAAGGTACAATTGTCATTGACCTAGAGAAGGTCACAGATGTATCAACACCAGCTATTTGGCACATACCTCCTACAATAGCCTGAGCAATATTGACATTTGGAAATTGAATATTTAAGGAAAATGTGTTGTGCTGATGTTGGGTACCTGGGAGAGTATTCAAAGCCTCACTTATCTCACTGTGACCGACAAACACTTGGCTGGCAATTGCCTCTAAACTAGATTTAACTTGCAAAACAGCATCTGGCGTATACGCTGCAACCAGGTTGTTACGTTGCTGAGTATCTATAAGAGCATAAAATTGTTCCAAAAAACTCTGAACCATTTGCTCAGACATCACACATGAGCTACTGCTGGAAGTGCTTTCACTTGTGTCAGGCTTTGGAATATTTAGACAAAGATCCTTATCATGTTTTGAACTCATATTTTCACTAAGATATGTATCAATATCCACAGTGTCCAACATTTTTAAGGCTTTAAGTTCCTTTTTCACCGTCATTATATATTTTAATGGATTTTCTTTATATGCATTTACAAGTGGATTATGTTGTAAACTCAGTTCAGTCAAAGGAACATTTTTATGTGTTTTAAAACCTGTATATCACCAATTCTATTATGCTCTAAATTTAAGGCTGTTAGCTGTGAGGAGTCAACCTTTATAATTTGGAATAATTTAAAATTACTTACTCGAAGGTTGTTCTTGCTAAGATTTAGAGCTTTTAACTGCGGAACATTTTCCTTGATTAGCCGTAACACCTGCTTCATGGTAACTGTAGAACAGAGAGGTGCAAGAATATCCTTTTCCATAAGGACAGGGTCATGATGTAGGTCAGTTAGATCCAACAAACAAACTGCTGCATTAAAGCGGCGAGACATTACCTCACGTAGCACCTGCAGTTGATCCAAGTTAAGCACCAAATCGGGAACTTCACACTTTGATGATGTAATTTTCAAACGACTACCATCTGGTCCTTGCACCCGATTACTAAGGCCTTCAATAGCAGTTGCAGCTGGTTCATTTGCCTCTAAGTAAAAACAACTTTGGACTCCATTTTATGAAAGCCAAGTGGTTGAAATTCCACTTCCAAAAAATTACTAATACTCGAGAAAAGAAAATTTTTTTCCACTGTTACTCCTCCTTCCACTTGCACTGTGTGCCATGTAATATTACTTGCTTTTGTTTTCTCTCTTCCTTTCTCATGGTGTCGTTCCAATTGCTCTTGTTTCAACTGCTTTTTCAATTGCTTTTTCATTTTTTTTTCAGTTTGGAACTTTGTTTAGCACTCTTTGGTTTGACAGTACTATTCATGTCCAATGCCATCATTTCATCATTTACAGTGAGTATGTCATTAGGTTTTTCTATTCTCCGAAGTCTTCGTGATTTCCGCCCCATATTGCTACAAAGTTGCAGGTAACCTGAAATAGTACAGTACATAATTATATGGCTGACAGATGCTCCCATCAGGCGAGGCTGCAATATTATGTCTATTCATCCATTATATTTGTTTACAATCAACCATCATCTATTACAAGAGAATGTATTTGAGAAACCAAATAGTGAAATGTAATAAGCAATTACTGTAGATATGTTTTGGCCATAGCTGATTGAAGGAGGCATCTCTGTTTCAGACACCAGGAATATCTCACAATAAAACACATGAATTGTGTAAAAACCCACACTTGTGTATTTGTGAAATTTATGTAAAGAAATTACACCAAGTCTATCGCACTCTCCTGAGTGCTCTGTCAAGGTTGTGTGTGTGTGTAGTTAGGATGAGATTTTCATCTAACATCTAATGAGGCTGCTACCCTAGGTCCAACTCTTATCCTCTTGACCTGACCATGTCAGCTCTATTCCTGACTGCCGATGCACCTGCAGTAGTCAGTTGCATCATCATCTATGGAATTATGGTCAAGTGTCCTTTCTGTAATCCTGATATTTAGAGAACTGGAATTGTTATTAATAGAGAACAGTGAGCTTCCAGTGATGCTGGAGGCTCACTGTTCTCGCGACCTCGCCGTGACAGCCGCGGCCTCCACAGGAG
>WNGS01169498.1:58316649-58410288 GCA_020271785.1 Procambarus virginalis
GATCCATTTTTCCTCTATAATGAATGACTGTACAAGCAGCTGATTATATATATTATATTGATAATTAGTTTTTTCTTATCTCTGAGTTATTTTATCATATTTGATATTTAAAAATAAAATAGCATTTGTATTTAATTTGGGCATTTTATTATACATTGGATGTTTCATTAAATTTATTTTATTGATTTACGTTAGGTATATATTCTTGCAGTTTAAAAGGAAATACATAAATTATGATTTTTCTTTCAGGAGCCTCATGTATTGAATCAGCCTTGCTCTCGTAACTATATCACTGTGCCTTCTGNTTGTTGTCCAGAACTAGTCAAGCTATGAACATAAACCAGTACAACTAAATACCAATACAGTACACTAGAAATAAATGTTACGCTTCTATACTATACATTTGAGTAAATATTTAACAGATCAAGAGATAATTGAAATGGAACTTCCCTTTTCCAGGCAGCCTAAGCAGCTTCCCAGTTCTGACATGTGAGTGCCTTATTGGGATGTATCCCATTTGGCTGTGGTATCACAGAGCTAGAAGACTACCAGAATCTGGTGTGCCCATAGACACATGGTAAGTACTATTTGAATCCAAGATCATAAAACCACCCAGAAAGTACGCTGATGAGAAACAAACTGTCCTGATGAAAGAGTAAAGATAGAAACAAGGGAAGTGGTAGTTTGTCTTATGTCTAGAAACAACCATGCATTAGTATCCAAGCAAACTCCAGATGGTAGTTCATATCATCCAAGGGTTCCACCCACTTGCTCACCTCACTCATGTGCTGCCCCAAAATTACCAAGAACCTCACAGAAAAGAAAGCAAGACACAGGGAGCTACTGAAGCCACCCAGAAGTGTATTTCATTACTGTATATTCAATGCTGGACTTCAGTAGTTTTCCAGTGCATACTCACAATGGTGCCTTGGAGAGGGTAAGTGACTTTGGGCTAAAAGAAACAATATGAAAGGAACACACAAAGACAGAGGGCTGAATTGTGGGTAGCGACGGCTGGAAACCCAAGGCTCGGGAGGGAAAGATCTCAATTACAGGAAAGGCATCCCAGGTTCAATGAGGAATGGAAATATCTAAGTTAACCAGCATACAACACTATTAGAGCATACAGAAACACCTAGCTTGAATATTAGCTGTAGACATTAGAAAAGAAAGCAGTAATAGCATACTTGCACACATGCATATGCAGATACACAAGTCCGGCTAGCAGATTTGAATGACGCAATGGCGAGAAAGCCTGGCCTTGGAAAAAGGAATCAAGGAAATGAAATCAACAAAGAGTAACAGTTCAGGTGTAAGAAAAAATAAAACTGCAGTCGACCACTGAACAGATGGCATGATGCACCTCAGTCTTAAAAACCAAATGAATACCACTAGAGGACCCCTTACAATATACAGTACAGTACAGAGGATTTATTCGTGACCTAAAAAAAAATTGGAGAGCGAGCAATCTCGAGAACAAAAAGCAAAATACCCTCCATGTAGAGAGATCACAAAGTTCGTGAATGTGACTACCCGAACGCAGAAGGTGCCAACCTTTATAAAAGAATCGTCAGCAGAGATGGATAAGGAAACGAGGGAAGGGCAAAAAGGAAAGGAACCAATCCAAAGACATGACAAAAAAAAAAAAAAAAACTACCTCCATCCATAATGATTTAAAGATATGACAAAACAAAAGAGCTAGACTTCATTTACCATTAAACAAATTAACTAAATATTCAATCCTTTCCAAGGTTACATGGAATTTCCAATCATAACATATGAAAAAGCTTTTGAGAAAGTTTAAGAATACTTTGCATATTACCCCACATAAAATGCAACACAAGTGAATGAAGTTACTGTATATATTATGTCCCAGAATTAGCTATTTCCATGAAATCGGACAAATTTAAAAAAATTTATGATTATCATGTTTAATGTTTTATAAATGTAAAGATTTCAAAATTATTTAATCTTCTTTTCAGAACCCTAACCTTAATAATGAATACACAAAAACTTACCTTTGTTGTGACATTCTGTATCAAAGGATTGAGATAAAATGAAATTGGAGAAAGATTTACAAGGAAATTTTACAAAATCGGTGCAACATAAAAGCAATTCGTAACTTTTAAACAAATTTAAATGAACTGGATCAATACAAAATGTGTTTAGCAACATTAAGGTTAGATTTGTAATATGCAGGGATTCAGATGGAGCGCATGTTGAAAGTTGTCAATAAAAGTTTGACTATGATTTATAAATCTCATTTTATCTCAAAATTATGTAATAACATGAAATTACTGTATGTAAATTTTTAAGATTCATCAGATTTGACAGAAATAGCTAATTCTTGAACACCAGGTATAGTATGATATATAGCAAAGTTCATGAGAAGAAAATGTTCACTATGGTTTCACATGTTGTACACACACAAATATGGGAGACTAAACAGATTGTCTTGAAATGTGAGTCGAGTTAAAATAGTATGTGCAATAAGGGAAACTAACAAATACAATAATTGCATAAGCCTTGTGCTTATTCCCATTTAAATGAGTCATATGGACATTTCCCATACTATCTAGATGATACAGTACTACAGTGACTGCTTGCAGAATGCTGGAAAGCGAGCCTGGTCACAATGGGAACATATGGTGTGCTAGACAGCAGGGTAGGGAACGGAAATGCAAATTGGTGACATCATTATGTAAGGAGTGTGGCAATGTTCTATTATTGACTGTTTTCAAAACATTTGAAGGCAGCATGTAAATGATATCCATCAATCCATATTATTTTTAGTTTTAAATAAATTAGTGAATTGCAATTAGGAGATCACCACACACACTTCCAGTCAATTAATCCAAAAATGGCAACTTTTTTTTTTGTGTGCATGAAATCCAAATAAAGTTATTAAAAGTAACCTCGTTGAATTAATTCTGAGAAGGCTGTGAGCGAGCGGTAGGAAGGCAATAGTTGAGGAGAGAAGTAGAGTTTGCCCAGTGCCCGTCTTAAGGTTTTGTTCACCAGGAATAATAGCCCTACCTTTGAAAACTTATGTTTAGAGTCTTAAGGAAGGGAAATATTAGATACATCAGTGAAAATTCAAGCCAGTCAGGTTCTCCTTGGTTGAAATTTTCCATATGACAGGTTGAAATTTAGATTTTGCTCAGTAAAATTTGTAAATGAAGCATGGGAATAAAAAGGGTAGAATGGTATTATCATTGAACAGTATTACCCTCAATATGGCTCAATGAGATTTTAATGTTTTTCAAAGCTGGATGCACTATTAATAGCAGTAGTAGGGTAGAATGGAAAAGTGGCAATAGCTAAAACTAATTTCTAGGTTTGCAAAAAAATTTTTTTTAAGGACGACAGCCTACTTTTTTTGGACAATTGGTTTTTAGTCAGTCTTGGTGCAGAAAGTGTCCAGAAAGCATGTTGTATGAAAATTTTATATAAAATAAGCAACTGTTTCCACTACTGACTCCCCAAAACATTAATTGACCAGAGCAAATGCAAAAAACTAAAACAATATGTGGAGGAAAAACAAACACACACACAGTCTATCCTCAATAATCCAAATCATATGGGGCCTCACCCCTGTTCAAGTTAGCCAACTTTTTCATTAGAATGTCCAAAAAATTTACAAATTTGAATTTATTCTGCAGAAGCTATTCACTACTGTGTAACCTTTCACCCCAAATTTCAATTTGGGTTAAAAGTTCAAAAACTCAAATGTGAATTAATTTGGATTACTGTACTCTGATTCAGATTATGAGAATTCAAATTACCAAGGTCTTACAATATACACACACTGCCGAGTGACATGCTAATTTATCACTTTTTGGCCTCAATACAGACCCCTACCTGCCGGGCAACAAAATTGGCAACATATCAACTCCACAGCATTTAAACTATGGGACAGAGCCTTTCCCTATGTGCATTCATTATCATTTCATGATTATTTAAAATCTAACAAATCTAATGTGAAGTTTGAGGGTTAACCCTTCAATTGCGCATCGCATCATATGATGCTTTGACTGACTTGCAGAAAATTGCGCATCGCATCATATGATGCGTTGGAGTACTACACAAAATTAAACGGCCCGCGGATACACGGGGTTCACCACACCTTCATCAGGGCTCTTGTAAACAGACGCCATTTTAAAAAAAAATCGTGGGCCAATCTCCTGGGTGTTAGGGGCCTCAGTATCGCGTAAGCTACCAAGCCTGACGCACGCAGCATGAGCTCACAGCACTGCTGTTCAGCTTGTGACCACAGCATCGCCTAAAAATGCCATAATATACTTGTTCATGCTATTATGTAGCGATAATATTATTACAGAAGACCCCTGACTGTGATAAAACTGACCATGGGTCTGATAATAAGAGGATTGTGATGATATATAGCGCTGTGCTCCATGGAGGGAGGAGTAATGCTGTGGGAGGGAGGGTGGTGGCGTTGTTATCTGACTGTGTGTGGCCACCTTTATTGACTGCACTCACCATACTAGCTTAGTGGTTCGCTATGGTGAACACAAATGTAGATACTTATATATAACGTGTGTATAGAGGGTATAAACAGCAAGAGTAGGAGGTTGGGAGCCGCCATTTTGGTGAGAGAGTAGCGTCGTCTGCAGGAATTATCGTGTTGTTTACTGGTGACCACGATGGTCTTTGGGCACCATACCAGTTTACTTGTACAAGTATGATGAATAAAACCGGTAGATATTATATATAATGTGTGTATATAGCGTAATAACACCACAAGCAGTATTGTTGGAGGAGAAATATTAGTGCTGCGTCTGGCCTTGAGGGCGGCAGCCATCAGCTGACTGTGAGGTCCCACGTCTTTGTGCTTTACTCACCATACAAGCTTAGTTGTACAGTTATGGTGAACAAAACATGTAAATACTTATATATAACGTCTGTATATAAAAGCAAAAACAGTATGGTGAGTGGAAAATGGTGGCAAGTCAGGTGAGGAAGGGAGGGAGTGGCAGCCAGTGGCGGGCTGCCACTGGCTGCCACTGCCACTCAGCATACCAACTTAGTGGTTCGTTATGGTGAACACGAATGTAGATACTTATATATAGCGTCTGTATATAGTGAATAAAAGCAAAAACAGTATTGTGGGAGGAGAATGTGGGTGAGTCAATGACTTGAGGGAGGGCGTGAGTGGCTGGCTGGTACACGGCGGTCACTCCTCGTTACTTTTTGACATAATAGCAACTTAGTGGTTCGTTATGGTGAACAAAACATGCAGATACTTATATATAACCTGTGTATATAGTGTAAAACCGACAAAGTATTTGTTCACTGTTTGATGAACATAATTGAATCAACAATAAGCACACCATATTTTTGAGTACAGCGATGATTCACACATTTCATTATAAAATATATCACACTACACACTATTGAATAATATTACAGCAAAAAAAACTACGAAAAATCAATCAGAACATTGAAATAATTAGGCAATTATCTCTTTGTGGCAACTCTGCCTGACAGCTGGCGATCAACAGACCGCCTGGGACGCATGCTGAGTGAGCGCCTGTTTTGTGCCAGACTTCCCTGCCCTATAGCGGCCAATATATTCAACTTACGATTTTTTTATTTTTTTTCCCGTGATCAGTGAACACAAATTAACAGGTTAGGAAGAAAAAATAATTTTTTTTTTTTTTTTTTTTGTATGCGCCTGTGGGTGTCAAATGGTATATAGCTATGCGCCATTTAAGGGTTAATAAAAGAAAATAAATCGGTTACGTAAGAAAATCTAAATATACCTAACAGACAATACTATAATTGCAGAAATCGAATCTTCAGGAGTATGCAAAGTTTAATTTATCACAGATTTTTTTAGTAAAAGACCATATGATTTTACATTTTTAAAAATTCAGCCACACATGCAACAAAATGCTTCATTCAAAAGTAAATATCAATATTAGCCTCATGATCAACAATCAGTTTTTATGTGCATAGAGATCTTTCAATTAGCATATTTTTAAAAAGAAAAAGTAACATTTTCCTCTAAAGCACTATGCCTCAATTTACTTTTGTATAAACTGTACAAAAACATAATGTGATTGTACCTGTATGGAGGCGTTGTGGTTTGGCATCCCGGAAGAAATAGAAATGAGCACTGTGAGAGCACATGGGGGAGGAAAGAGAACACATCAGTACACAAAAAACAAGTACTGTATTCTGTTTATTCTGAATACTGTATGAACTCATAAGCAATTTATACATCTTGCAGATAATATTTAAAGTGATTTTATAAATATATTTACAAACTATAAAAAACAGATTTACAACAAACTCCTTTCCCTTAACATATACTGGATTAACGACACTTAAAGAACACTTTCTTCAATTCACTATACAGAAACATGGCACATCCCATGAAAACTACATTAACTAATACAACCAAGCAAAATACTGTACTAACATTAGAAATTTTACACCAAAACATACCAGCAATGACCGTGTTGATGCACTCATAAAGAAGGGACATAGCTGAAGTACTGAAAAAAAAATAATTAGTTGGTATACAGTACAGTACCAATATTAATTTACAATATTATAATATAATAATTATATTAGTATATAATATTTATATATATATATATATATATATATATATATATATATATATATATATATATATATATATATATAATATATATATATATATATACTATGACCTCACTCAGGATTCAAACCCAGGCCACAGCAGGCCTTCCCATCAACAGCACTGGTACTCTGACCACTACACTAGATGATCGCTGGTAGAGTGGTCAGAGTACTAGCACCATTCATGGGGGACTTGCAGTGGCCGGGGTTCGAATCCTGAGGGGTCATAGTGTTGTGGTATAAGAAAATCAATGTGCTAATTGTAATAAATTACATGATTAATTTAGAATTTAAATAAATTTTGATTAACTGTGTTAAGTGGGCCTTGGCACTATCTTTGAAAAGTAATGTTTATGGGCTAAGCGAAGCTTTCATAGTAAACATCCTTCATATGATAGTTTGAAGGGAAACACTGCCTATAGGAATAGGAAATATAGGAAGAATGGTACAGTACTCTTAATATGGCTTGGGACATGTTTTTAAAGATTTTTTCATGTTGGTATAACGTTAGAAGTTTAGATCATGAGAAATCCATTGAGCAAACTAAAAAGACACTACGGTTGCTTTTCACTTCTACCTTCACCTAGATTAGGTCAAGGCTTTCACTAGCATATTCCTATACAAGTTCCCTTAGTATGCTCTTTCACAAAGTTCCAGAAGAAAGCACATTGATAAGGAACTTAGAACAGATACAGTATTCTAATTTTTGTAGAAGAGGTCATTAAAAGGAAGGTGAACCACCATCCTTCCACTAATAAAAAGGTCAACACTACAGAACTTGTCCATACAGGAAATTCTTTTCAACAGGCCACAAGAGAAATTTATATCCACTAATCTTGAAAATATCAGCAAATTTGCTACTGTTGCAGTTCAATCCTAAGTATCATTTATGTGCCTAAATAACATAGGTCACCATGTATAGCAAACATGTGGGTGGTACAAAGCCACTATGGCCAACCTAGCCAGTCTCCCTTACCTATTTCAAAGACACTAAGTTATATGACAGCAAGAACACTAGAAAATTAAAAATCAGTGTTTCATGTAATTGAAAACAATTAGTATGGTTGGACTTGCAAATCTTTAGTGGGTACCCTGAAGTGAGAAATAAATAGAATGAATAGAAAGTGTAGTCAGTAGCAGTACAATTGGCTTCATTCTTAACTCATAATCGGGGATAGCGGGTACAATTCCTAAGTGACAAAACAGAAATAGTTGGGCAAATTTTCTTTCACTTAATGCTTCTGTTCACCTAACAATATACATACACCTGGGAGTTAGGTAACTGTTGTGGGTGGTTTGAACTTGCAAGGGACCTCAACAATCTTACAGCGTATAATTAATATACACACACACAATCAACTTCCTGTTGATTGACGGTTGAGAGGCGGGACCAAAGAGCCAGAGCTCAACCCACGTAAGCACAATTAGGTGAGTACACACACACACAGGATTCCAATCCCCAACAACAAAAATATTAGGGAATGAGACACTGATGCACTACACCAAACCAAGTATAATGCAGATATATTTTAATCCATAATGTGTGTTTATCACTATACTATCTTTATACATTGATCCCCTGGGTACTTTAGTTATGAAACGTTAATTTTAGCCATCATTACGTTTTTTTTATAAAATTTATTTATTTATAATTTTTTTATAAGTAATGATATAAATGCATCAATATGCATAACGAAAATCTATTATTTTTAATTGCCTACTATAAATGAGGTTATCTGGAACTACAAGCATGGTGATTATCATGGAATCACAATTTGGTGTTTCCCACCAGTGCTTGAATGTATTTCTGGTTGACATTACCAGACAGAATAGCACCAAAGGAGTGGGGTTGCATGGCACTTCCTTTGAACTATGAATGAAATATATTAACATACAATACAGGTTATATTACATTATAATGTAATGTAATACAATATATTACATTGTAGGCCTATGTGCAGTACTCAGAATTTGTGTTTATTATATATAAATGAACAAGTCATTCCATCATTAAGGTTGGAATTCACTTAAGTGTAAACTTAAGTGAAAAGGCAAATGCACAAACCTTCTAATATCATCACAACTCGTTCCTCGAGTTGATCATCAAGAAATTTCTATCATGACAGTCCATAGACCAAATGACTCCCCTACCCAGCACAATCTTTTGGTTTGCATGAAATGCAAAATAGTTTTGATGTGTTTTTGGCATTTTCCTTAGTTTTGCATGCAAATTAATCACTTTATAAGAATACTTTTTTTTTTATTTTTTTTACACCACATATACACACAGTTGCACTTTCTTCTTCTTGATAGTAGGTGCAGTTTGCATGAAGGGTTTGTCCTCCCGATGACTGCACCTCAGATGCACTTTATTAATCTATATATTTTTTTATAAATTACATACAGGTAATAGAGTGCAAGCCAAGTAAATATGTTGGTTGGTAAATAAAGAATAAAGTAGTTCAATCTTTACCATGCTCCACATGTTATGTGACATATGTTTGGGGATGCTCCACAAGGCACACAACGCTTGAAACCGCTACATGTATTTTATAATGTCACATCTACTGTTACAGTTTCGTCCCCAGGTGGCTGGAGCAATCCTCAGCAATATTTGACAAAATTCCTGCATGACCTAGTTGACTCTCTGGTATAATTAAACAGACATGCATTATTTCTGATGCAAATCTTTACAGCTTAGGTTTGCACTGCTTGCAAGTACTCTAATGGCCATTGACAACATACAGCATTGCAAAGACATTAGAAAAGCTGGAAAATTTTAGTATTAAAAAAGAATGTACAAAATTTCACAGATTGAACGTTAATACAGTATAACTCGTCAGATAATGATGAAAGTAATTTAGACCAGAGACAGTGAGGGCTGCCTGGTAAGATTCTAAAATCCTCATACTAGTATTTGCACCATGCACTTCGGCTTCCATCATTTCACACTGTCTTGTGCATCATTTGCAAGCATCGAACAGTAATAACACAATATGTCTTGTGCATCATTTGCAAGCATCGAACAGCAATAACACAATATGGCTTGTGTGAAAATACTCGCATGCAGTTACATGATGAGAGCTAAGCTTGTGGTGTGTCATTTTCCCAATAATTAATGCCATTCTCCCTATAATCAGTGCCATTTAAAGTTTTAAAACTTTCACTGGTTTGGAATACACTATCCCTTCATTTAACTTATTCTATTTACACAAGAGAATCTGTGAACATTTTCTTTATTTTAATATATGATATTGTGTTCTCAATGCTTTGAATTTAAGAATTCTTCCATAAAAATTTTGCCAATTCCTGTCACACCTGAATTTGGTGAACAAATTGCCTCCATCTCCAGTTTGCTAAAATTTTGCATAATAAATGCCTCCATCCCGTCTTAGATTTTTTTTTAAGTTTTGAAGCCATTTAATAGAATGTCTTTGTAACTTGTACATTTTCATATAGGTCACCAAGCCACTTATTCCTAATTTTGAGGCAATCAAAAATTTTATCTAATTTATCAAAAGCATATTACATCAGGTAATATCTGCATAACCAAAGCAAAAATAATATTCAAAACAAGGTTTTGTCTTCTAACATTGTTAAAAGTCATGCCATGAGCACAGGAAAAATATCCCCAAATTCATATAACTTTTTAAGGTGGCAGATGTTTACCGACAGCCTCAAAAACTGGTTGGGAACATTGTGTACCAGCAGGCATTTCAAAAGTGGCAAAGTACATACAACCTCTTAGGGTGTTATCAAACAACTTAGGATGGCAGGCCCATTTCAAGTTACTGTATTGGTAGTTAAAAAATCAAATAGTCACATCCATGCTCAAATTTACATAATCAACAATTTAAAAGTGTAAATATTATAAGTACTGTACTGTACAATAAATGCAATAAAGAGTATTCTCAAGGAAAATATTTGACAGCAATAATGAATTTATGAAAAAAATTTAAGTTTTAAATTGTGCAAAAACCAGTCAGTAGATTAACATTGTACTTACTTATTATCAACATATACAGTATTGTACTACTGTTAAAAGTCATAAGCCTCACCAATAAGGAAATATTTCCATAATATGCCCAAGGACTGACACTAAATGCCAAATTCATTATATTTCATGAAACTGATGGTATTTGAATTAGATTATATAGGAAACTAACATTGATAAAAATAGCATGCATTATTAACTTTTTAGTTTTAACAACAAAAAAAGTGAAATTAGTTTCCTATTTGCCTTTACACAGATTTTTTTCAATCATCCAACAAACTAAACATACCACAAGCTGCAGTAATTAATAAAAGCAAAAATCTCCTTTTAAATGCAAGCAAAGTCAATGCTAAAACTCATAACATTGTGAAAAACGTTTACCTGTGGATCAGATTTGTGAGAGGTTCTATCAGCTTCTTGCCTAATCTGGGCTCTAGAGGGGTCAGAGCACCAAACTGCCAAAGAAGGGAAAGCCTGTTCATTACAAAAGGATATACAGTACACTAGTGCAGATACTTGCCTCAACTTTAAGAAAGGTAAAGTGTAAGGCACAAATATAATGGCCATGAAACTCTAGAAATAATAAGCGTGATATTAAAATAATAGTGATAGTTTTCTTCATGCATGGAAATGAACTGCATATAACATCACTCTCATATTTACCTACAATACAGTTCTAATATTCAATAAAATAAGAATTAATAGGTGATTTCATATCAACGAACAGTGTGAAAACATGGTATAAGCAGCAATGAAATATATATCAATGAACGTATTTACTGGGTTAATATGCCAAATTGACATCTCCATTCTAAATCTAATTAGCAATCACAGCACACTATATATATTCATGTAGTAAATAAATTCTTTTAATGAATATCATTATATTACAGAAGAAACTAGACAATGCTGGATACGACAAATTAGTCACAGTATTCATATTCTATACCCAAATTAAACAACAGGACCTAACTGGTAAGATATGTAAACAGAGAGAATTGTGAACAAACAATTGATTTAAGTAATGTTTTTCCCTTAATTTCCTTGCAACAGGTATTAATATTTGCTTATCAAAATAGTTATCTTGAGATGATTTCGGCTTTTTTTTTTTAGTGTCCCCGCGGCCTGGTCCTCGACCAGGCCTCCACCCCCAGGAAGCAGCCCGTGACAGCTGACTAACACCCAGGTACCTATTTTACTGCTAGGTAACAGGGGCATAGGGTGAGAGAAACTCTGCCCATTGTTTCTCGCCGGCGCCCGGGATCGAACCCGGGACCACAGGATCACAAGTCCAGTGTGCTGTCCGCTCGGCCGACCGGCTCCGTTTGTCAGGATTCTATTTTCCCTCTTTCACTATTGTAAGAATGTTAGTTGCCTTCCCATCAATAATTCCTTTCATCTCATTCTTGTAAACTTTCATCGAATCTCAAAATTTATTTATCCTATACATGTATGCATTATCTCTCTACACATTGAGACCACATCCCATGCTTGTGGCTCAATCATCTCACTTTTGTTTAATGCCTCTTCGGTTATTTTGAATACCTTTCATGTGGTGGGCTATCCTGAGGATACCCACTCATTTGCACTGGCACTCCCTTCACCAGAATTGACTGCCCAGATGAAATACCAAAACTACCCATGCAAAATCCTCCTCAAAAAGTGTCTGGCCAGCTTTCTCTTGAACCACCGAGTAGCTAGGCAGCCCTTGTTGAACTTCTTTCAGTTTGTAAGTAAGTAATTATCAATAGAAGGCACCAAACCGGGAAGGCTATGTAGCACCATCAAATGTGCGGGATAATCAGAGGGCGCTAAATATCACCAAGGATGCCAATACGTGAACTAAAACGCATAAGGCGAACGATAGCAAAAGTATCAGTCGCCAAGAATTCTATCGAGGGACAAGCGACTGCGGGGGACAGTCGGAAAACAAGACACACGCTCGTCCTGGAAGTCAGGACAATCAACAAGGATATGTACGACCGTAAGAGGGACAATGCAATTTGGACAATAAGGAGCAGGGCGGCACTCAATTAAGTGACCGTGAGTTAAACGGGTAAGGCCAAGACGTAACCTAGCCAGAGCCGTTTCCCACCGTCTGTTACGGTGGCAGGAGGAAGGCCACTGGGACACATGACTCTTGAGAGTACGCAGTTTGTTACCAATAACAGAAGACCAACAACGCTGCTAATGGGCAAGGATGGAGGCATGAATAACTGGGTAAAAGTCGGAATAAGGAACACCTTTATGGGAGATGGGACAAGTGCGGATAGCGTCCTTAGCGGCAGTATCTGCACGCTCATTTAAAGAGACACCAACATGGCTGCGAACCCAGCAAAACGCAACCGACTTAAATTTACTGGAGACAAGAAACAGCCAATGTTGAATCTCGATGACCACAGGGTGGGCTGGATTAAAGGCCCCTAAAGCCATGAGGACACTACGAGAGTCAACTACTACCACGAAGGAGGACTGCTCCCGGGAAAGCAGGAGACGAAGAGCATAGAGAATAGCATAGAGTTCTGCTGTGAAGATGCTAGCCTCCGGAGGAAGGCGACACATAAGTGTAGTCAGGAAAAACAACAGAGTAGCCCACACCGTCAGCAGACTTTGACCCGTCGGTGAAGATGGAAACGGAGTGGGAGCGAGAAGAAAAGTGCTCAAGGAAGAGGCATTTCAGAACTGTAGGAGGGGTAAAAGCTTTAGTGATGCGGGTTAGAGAAGTACAAAATTAGGGAAGAGGGACCCTCCACGGGGGCAAGGAGGGAACAATACGAGGAGAAACATTAGTAAAACGAACCGAAAGAGAATCTTGTAAGCCAGACAAACGGACAGAAAGAGGAAGGTGGTGAAGAGGAACAGGAATTACTGGAGGGGTAAAAGTCAAAGCACGATAGAGGCGAGAGTGAGGATGCTGCAAGGATCGCACTAGATAGCGAAGACTTTCAGTTTGTAAGCGAGACTGAAAGAGACTTCTTTCAGTTTTCACAGACTCGGCTGATACAAGAATTGCACCCCAAGGCTCAGAAAACCCTAGGCCCTTTTACCCCACAGTCTGATTCCCAGGCATTCTTAATTTTCTCTAGCTTCCACTTTTGAACTGGCAATATTTTTTTAATATTTTTTAGATTTATTGAATAGCCCTCAAGTTCTGATGTTCACACTGTGTTCTCTGATTGTACCTATGGCATCTACACTCTTTACTGCGTCTCTTCTGCATTTCCTACCTTATCTTCCATTCAGTATGTTGTTATTTTACCATACAAATTTGGGACTTGGCTTTCCAGAATCTTCATTGTAAATGTGAGATACCTTTGTATTTTTTTTTTTTTTTTTTTGTAGGGTACACGTTGAGAGCTTTGAGAAGGTCCCAATAGTTTAGGTGCTTTATTGTGTCATAGCATGCCATACATGTTCTCTGCATTCCCTCTAATTCAGAAATCTCTCCTGCTTTAAAAGGGAAAGCAAGTACCAAGCTATACTCAAAGCAGGAAAGTACAAGTGTTTTGAAAAGTAGCTTCTTATTTAGGCTAATGCCTAAAATGTTATTCAAAATCTCAATAAATAATGTCTTTATTGACATTATTTAGGGGTAGCAAATCAACATACAGTACTGGCACTGGCAAATCAAAGAACAAGTGTGTTAGCACATCAGAAAACCCAAAAGCAAATTTTTTTATTTGTATGCTATTTAAAAATATGATAATGCGACCTCATGGGCAGTTGTAGCCAAGGCCAAAGGGCTTCTAAGTGGATTATGAGCCAATCTGATTTTTTTCAAAACTGTGACCATCAGACAGCAAATATATGTTTGGGTGGTGAACCATACAAGCTCTTCCCTATTCTGTTGGTGACGATATGGGGCGACAATGTAACCCCCAAAATTCTGATTCTAGAGGAACCGCAAGACTACCAAATTAGTAGTGAAGATGCTACAATGATGAGAGATGTACAGCATTGTGAAGATTCTACAGTGATGGCGAATGTGTGTAATGACAATGTAGCATCTACTTTCCACCTAGACGATACCAAAAACCTCGGCTAATTTATGAATGTTCTGAATAGTACTGAAAAAATTAATCAAGCAAATTTACTGAACATAACTGATTCTCTTTAATTTATGCAAAAATATACAGTGGACTCTTGTTCAAATGAAACCAATTTCTTCAGAAAGTCAGATGCAGCAGGAACAATGAATTATGCTGGTTGACTTTGGTTTCCAAAGAAAAATTATTTGAGTACAAGTCAAGCTGGTACATGTATTTGTGAACCATCACTCGCTGGCATGCATATACAAAATACGACCAAATACAATATGCTAAAAATACACATTGCTCTAATGTATACCTCTACCAGAGCAAGTATAATTCCGTATCTAATACAGTAATGGATATAGAACTACATTTCCTTAAGCATTAACCCTTCAACTGTGTATAACAACCCAAGTCATTTCATCGTTAGTGCACATGTCAACTAGGGTTGATTTAGGTCCAGCATAAGATTTAAAACTCAAACAGGTACATGGGGCTTACATCTGTGTGAGAGTATGGTCTCTCAAGATGCTCCCACAGATTACCTGAATGGCTCATTGCAGTGTACAGTGCACCTAGCCATGCACAAGGCCCCATCTCTTTTACCCCTGGATGGAAAACTCATGTTGGGTGTCATTAGGATGCCCACATATTCAGGAATACTTGTATCATACGGAGGTCACTATGTCCAGGCAGAAAGTAGATAAAGGGAAGTTAACCAATTACCCCATACCAAATGAAAGTCTGGGAGTACACAAGCTAAAAGGTGCCAAGTGTGAGAAGAGGGGACGTCAGAGAGAGGGGAGAGATGAGCATGACCTCTGGGGTCAGCCTCAACCGTTGTGATGAACAGTGACGTGGTAATGACACCACTCTTCTACCAATCATGTAAAGATCAATATCATTGGTTCCGGTACCTGCTTTGCAATACCATTGGTCAGTTTGTAGATCTGGTGCCTGTGCCCCGAGGAAGCATGCAACCCCTTGCTACGTTATTCTATTAAGGAAATTCGTACGTGGTGGACGTGTCATTCTAACCTATTGGGCAATAGCATAGAGCACACCAGCCATTCCTTATTGTCAAGTTAATTCTGCATCTTTTTGATATACCAGTGCTTGATCAAAATTGCAACAGTGACTATATTGTTTAGAAGCCTTCGAGTGACAAAAGGTCATTGAAATCACCAGAGCGAAACAGACTGGTATCAGGTAACAAAGTGAGAAGAGATCCCTGCGAGTAACTGTGGTCTAGAGTGAACTAAGTGCCGCCGCCTAAGTAATCCGAGTGTGATTTTACCAGTGTACCTGCATGGTGCAATAACCATAGCCGCCTCTGCCTCAGTCCAGAGCGCGTAGCCAGCCGCCGTAAGCCGCCGCCATTCGCCCTGCCTCACTGTACTATGTGCTGTCACCACATGTCGCACCTTTACTCACGCGCCAGTGCAATCAGGAGCGTCTGTGTGTGTTATAAACAGACAGTACGCTCTCGGGCGAGTACCCCACCATGTCAAGTACAGTCATGTTGGGATAGCCTGTCATCCTATAGTTCTCATGTCATAACGAGCGAGACCAGCTGTCAGGCCACCTATGAGGTCTTGCATGAATGAGCGCAAGTGAATGGGAGAGGTAGCCTACCTGTAAGTACACGAACTTGTTTCTTTATTAGTGTCTTTCTGTGTGTTGATCCCAGTGGTCAACCACCGTTCTCACCGTCGCAACACCTGACAAGTATAGGTGGAGACAGACACCTGATGGTGTGTGTGTGTTTATCTGTGTGGTATCACAACATTACACTTGTATGTGAAGCTCACATCCACAGACATCACACATTTTGTTATTCTGCAACATAATTAATGTGCATGATTATTGCCTGTCCCGTTGTCGATTTATTGTGCATAATTTTGCCCGAGTATGCTGTTTGGAACTCCTGTGACCCTTTGCACACCGGCACTGTAGGTATGCCATGTTAGTGATTGGCTGTCAATTGAGTTAGGGTAGGTTTTGTTCACAATTGGATCGGAATCGATTAGACGTCAAGAGTCTTGCTAATGCAACCATAGTCTTGCTGATGCCAATTAAAATAAATCAAGCACCCATTGTATTTGTGGTTAAGTTTTGTAAATAAACTATTATTAAGAATTATGCGGTTACTTTCCTAGGAGTCCCTTAAAGTGTTTCAAGCATTGGGGAGATTCCCACGACCAACGTGGATCAGGACCAGGTGAGGCTATTCTGAGAGGAGACCATCAAGGACTCTTACTCAATTGTGCTCCCAGTATCACAATCCACAGCACACGGCCACAGCACTTGCTCACATATTTTCTCTGCTGGATTCCGACAGCTTCATGAAGTGTCTGCCACATGCACATTGGGGATGTTGCACACGACTGCAATCGGGATTAAAGCAAAGAAAACCCCACAATCTGCTTCCTTGTGTCTCCAGTAAACATGCCATTTTGGAAAAAATTGTGGGCACTCCACCATGGTACTCATCTAGTTGTGCTTGTGGGGGTGGAGCTTTGGCTCTGGTCCTGCCTCTCAACTGTCAATCAATTTGTTTACATATTCTGGAGCTTATCGGGCTCAATCAAATCTACATTATAGATCAGGATGTGAATGGAGTCTGCCTCCACCACATCACTGCATAATGCATTCCATTTGTTAATTACTCCGACACTGAAAAAATTCTTTCTAATGTCTTTGTGGCTCATTTGGGAACCAAGTTTCCACCTGTGTCCCCTAGTTCATATTCCACCCATGCTAAATAGTTTGTCTGTCAACCCTGTCAATTCCCCCAAGAATTTTATAGGTGGTTATCACGTGTCCCCTTACTTTTCTGTCTTCCAGGAACGTGAGGTTTAGCTCTCGCAGCCTTTCCTCGTAGCTCATACCACTTAGTTCTGGGACTAGTCTGGTGGCATACCTCTGAATTTTCTCTAACTTTGGAATGAGGGCCTCAGTACTAACACAGCAACCATGGGTAGTGCATGCAGCAGTAGTTCACAGTACTGCCATACAGCTCATGCCCACACCATCACTTAATAATGAGGAAATAATCATCTGCAAATGTTTATTGATGAAAGTAACACACAAGACCCTGACAGTGATAAAAGATTACATATAAGAATCGGATATCAGTAAACCCGATGCTAGTGATGATGTTCCCAAAGCCAGCCAGACAGCCAAAGCACACGGCCGCAGTTTGATATCTATACACATTATGTAATGGGACCTACAGGGTAATGTTCTTTTAGAAATTGAACAAGTGACAAATAATGTAGTTCATTCAGGATTAAATGACCAAGATTATGATGAAAACAAATGTCTTGACAAGATTACGCGATGCGCATAGTACACCAGGTAGTACTTGTTTTGTCAGGTGCTGGAGGAGTGCATGGTTATGCTGTTCATGAATTAATGGTTACGAGATTATCACATTCAACAAAACTGCTTGGTGCTTTGCATTGGTGCATAAACATGTAGATAATTATATATAACAAGTGAATACAGTGAGATAGCAAAAACAGCATATTTTATCTTTCTGCATACTGATATCTACACATCCTGTCATATAAATAACAATTGACAGCCCAATGCATCATTGCACTTAAAAGAAACCATGGAAAAAACATTAAAAATGCAAAGAAAATCAAATGTATTCAATAAGTGTACTTACAACTCGATGCAAAATGCGAGGCTATGTTAACCTTGGATTAAAGGCCATGAGATTATCACAGTTGCCACAACTGCTTATGGGTTAGTATCAGTGCATTAACATGTAGACAGTTACATGTAAAATGTGTATAGTGTGATGACAAAAACTGTACAGTACATTTTATCGTCCAAAGAATGTAATATTGGGCATATATTTGTGACAAATGAATGTGTGTATATTGGTTCCTCATTATAGAAACTTCTCAAATTGCACACTACAGGTGCATTGCATAACTGCCAAAAACCAGTGAACATAAAACAGTGACACTGAAATAAATCGGTATAAATATATTTGCAGTAATTCCCGCCACCCACCTGGCCCAATCAACCTCCACAGGGCATTTCACACATTAGTGCTCACGAATCGGTGACACCATTGCGAGACTTTCTACGTTACTGTCCCATGATGTGGGAATGCATTGTAACAATATTAGAAAGAAAAAAATGTGATTTTTTTTTATTCGTGCTCACCACAATGATGATGAAACAGGTACATAGTGCAGGGATTACTTTAAGTTCCACACAATTTCATAGAAATTCAAGGAAATTTTTTTATTAGAAAAATCAATGCCCCAGTTTAAAATTAATGTGACTAGTTCTCATATCATTAATATACACATCCTCCATACTTGCATCAGCCGTTTGTCTAGCAAATAATTATTTTAACCATTTGTAATCAAATTTGCCACAGAAGGATATGGGTACTTGTCTATCTGTTCATTGGCGAGTCATATTCACAGCAATTCTTTACATTGCTGGTACCCACATCTACCTCTGGACAGGTATGCAACTAAAAGTGTTCTAGAATTATCAGCATCAGTGTTTATCTCTGAACTTTACAATATACCTGTAGCAAAATATAGAGAGAGCACAGAAAATGTACAACATTTTCAGCTAGGAAAGTAAATGCAAAGGTTTTGTAACAATTAGCTTCAACCAAAGCAAGTACTCTACGGAAACTGATAAGCAGTATGGGGGGTAGTATTTAATCAAGACTCGTCAATCCTAAAACTAATCATTTCCTGGCAATTACTAATTTTAAACTAGTTGAAACAATAATCCCCAGCTATAGCAAAATACCAAGCTACATAAAGCTAACAGGGATAATTATAGTTTGAAAACACTGATGAAGCCATACTGCATGTAGCCAGAACTACCTGGAAACAAGCAAACAAATTTTGAAATCAAATTGTTATTTAATACCTGCTGATAATCTCAATGAGAGGCTCACTCAGTCTTCGTCCAAGTTTAGGCTCAATGCCTGTGAGCACTCCAAACTGAAAGAACTCTTGTCAAACCACATGGAAATAAACAAAATATATAAAATATAGTGCTTCATGAAAGACAAATTAAGATCACTTCAACCTTTCCCTAAGGTTGAACACACAAAAGTTGCATTTTTATCTAACATTAAAACTTGCTGGGCAAAACAGGGTCAACTTGAACAAGACAGGTTTTCAACCCCTGGTAAAACCACAAGGCTGCTATGCAAACTACCAAGAAGGGGAAAAGAAGAATAATAGCAAATTCACAATATAAAGAACTCCAATGAAAGAAATCCTGTACAGTATAAGCAGACGATGAGTCACAATAACGTGGCTGAAGAAATGATGACCAAATTACAACTCAGAAGATGGAGAAGCAATGACGATAATGGTCCAGGAAGGACTGAAACAAACCATGTGATAATGGTCCGTCCTAGACCATTATTACATGCCTATAATGGGCCAGGACAGACTAAAACGTCGTCACTTCTCCATCTTCCGAGTTGGGTTTGGTCATCAAATGCTGTATGAAGTACACACAAAACTAACCATTGGTGTAAAATTTGCCACACAATATCCAAAGGTCAATGTAATGAACTGAAAGCTTTGTTATTCAGGAAAATTTAATTTTTTTGGCTGGAAAGGACCCTAACAAAGCCCTACTTATGTTCCATTTCAAGTAAGTGGAATAATATTATCAAGATGGCCAAAAGGATATACAGTACAAATTAATATTCTGTAATACATTTAAATTAGTAGCCTAGATTATTTTCTATCATGGCCACCCCTTCGTAGCTTAATTTAAAGCTCGTGTCTTTATTAATAATTTAAAAATTTAATATTTGCTCTAGAAGCTGAGGATGTAGATGTCATCTATGACTTCTTTCACTAGATGTTCACTCAATTAGAGATGTTGCCTTACATTTCTTCACTTCATTTTCCGGAATATATGGCTGCTTATGATCATTCCCCAAAATGCATGAAAATAGGATTTGGAGAGACCAAAGGGACATTACTTTTTAAAAGGGACAATTACTAGAATCAAACAGGGAAAAGGTCCCGAGAGTGAATTTAACACGAACCTTAACAACAGAGCCTCTCATTAACAATAACATATGCTGCAATATGCAAAACTAGCAAACATAAGAATGGTTTTCAAGAATCTGTCGAACAAATCTAACAATGTTATATACAGTGTATGTTAGGCCAGTACAAGAGCATGTAGCATAGCACCAATGAGATAAATTAGAATGTTAAGTGAACTAAAACCTAACACAGGAAGAGGAAGGCAGGAAGCAAAATAGACATTATGTACAAGATAAGAAAATGTGGGTACAGATTAAGATCCCTACTAATCATCAATCCTAAATCTCTCATATTCGGACTTTGCAGTTTCAGCATGGTCCAACTTGTATCTGGCAACTATTATTATTACTAAAGCTTAGAATCTTACATTTTTAAGCATTAAAATGCATCTGTCAACCTTCTGTATCTCTAATTTTTTAAATGCTGCTGTTCTATCATATTTCTATATCATTTTTGTATATATATAGTAAACAAGAGGTCCTATGATATCTTTTTTCCCCCTGGGGCACTCCACTTGCAACAGTTTTCTACTTTGACTTAACGTCAATAATATCCCGTTCTCATATCTGCTCCAGAAATCTTCAATTTCATACAGAAAATAACTGAAGCTATAGTATATCACCCTTTGCAGGATTTTTATGAGAATAGAAAAGTGAAGATGATTCAGCAAGCTTCCAAACTGACAACCCAGCTCTTCCAATTGAAGAAAAAAAATTATCTTCAATAATGGCAAGTTCCAGCTCTAGGAACTACATATAAAACGAATAAAATCATACTATGTAAAGAAAAACCAACATAAATGACTTGGCAATAATCTTATCGGAAGACTTTACTTTTGTAGAACACAAGTACCAGTCATAACCACAAGAAAAATAAAAGACTGGATAACCAGAACCTTTCAAGTAAGATATGCCAAACTAATGATGATACGATACATTAAGACTAGTGTGCAATCTATGATGGAAATCTTGTTGCACACTAACAGCCCCATTCAAAGTTGGAGAAGTTGTTAAAATGAGAGAACTTTGTTGAATGAATTTGGCCATTCAAACACTAAATTATTGGAACCACTTAAGCTCTCTCAAACTGTACTCCTTCAAATGAGGAGGAATTGTGAACCTATTCAAGCCTGGCCCCCAGGCCAGACTGGGGACTGGGGCAATTGTTTATCACTTGTTTCTCTGACAAGTGTGTGTTGAATAGCTTGATAAATCACATAATTCACATAGATAACATTTCAATTGATGATTGGTTTAGCTGATATAGTTCATTACAACCATATAAAGGATATGAACATAACATTCAATGGTGTTGGGCTCTGGGCGATGATATATGGCCTAACTGGCACCATATGGGAAAGAGTATAGATTGAAAGAAAGGCACAAGTCACCAATGTGCCACCACAGATGATAGGTTCCTAGTACATGTAATGTATGATAATGATTCAATTGATGATTGGTTTACCTGGTATACCTCACTACAACCATACGGAGTTATGAAAACCCCATTAACATCATTTGTACACATGTGCAATTATGATGGAATTTTATACTGGTAACGACAGCATTCACCTAATAGCATTCATAACGATAACCACATTCACGTGACATCAGGATTTTTTCCATGGGTCAAGGTAAACTCCATTTCATCCAGAGAGCTATTACACTATAACCTTATTTGCCTCATACACATAAAACCCAGACAATAATTCTTTAAATCATCATATGACGATAACTGCATTACCCCGTGAATCAACACATGACAATAACTGCTGTCTAAGATATAAACAGGACAAGCAAAAAGTGCCAACAAATTTATGACATCGGCCAAATTACTTATTATCCAGAACAGCAACAAATAAAGAAGAAAAAAGAGAAAAGATTTAACTTTTATTCCAATAATTGAAAATGAAAGCTTACCTTACAAATAAAATTTAAAATTTATTATACCCACCAGTTTAATAATTTTGATGAGCATCCAGTTGTTTGTAGAGGATGTCATTAGCTTAAAAAATACAGGAGCAAGACTGAGATAGTTCTTGGGATTCTTGCGTGCCAATTCACAGATAACATTAACAGCTGCAGACTGTACACCAGGATCAGGATCTTCAAGTTTTTCTTTCAACCTTGGAAATGCTGGTCTTAGCGCTTCAGGAAACTTTAAAAACACTTTGTAGAGAAGGAGGACTGCCTTCTTCCTCAAGTAGGGCTTTGTTGATGTAAGCTGTAGAAAACAAAAATGTAAATAAAAATCTCACTTCCATATACAGTAATTTCACCTACTTCTGTCTGGTGTCATGATTTAGTCCCTCAAAGGGTAGTATTCTCTCTTTCCAGTACAGTGTAATAGCTGGAATCTTGAATAGGTAGCAAGTACTGTATCTAGGTCTTGGATCTTGTGGAGCAAGATCCAAGACCAACACACTACATTTATATAACAAACCAGTCAGCTATTTATTCTATACTGCCAGAGTACTTTGCCATTCTATTCTATTTCTATTAACCTGCAAACTCATTCTTAGCACATTCAATATGATGATCACACGTATGGAAATTTTTCCTATGCCAAAAAAGTTTACTGGATTCCTAATACTTACTGTATTTCATCATTACAATCATAAAATCTGGTAATCATTCTATGTCATTAAAAAAAGTCTACTTTATCATCTTCAAATACATCAGTAATTTCTAAAGTTGCATGCATCATGACTGATGGGTCACTTCCTGGAGATGTTGCTCCTACAATAATTCTAAAATGTTTAGAAAAGTTTATTAATATTTACATTAACAAGAAATGAAGACATTTATAGTACTTTTTAAATTTATATATTAAATGTGGCTACACAAAAAAATAATGTGAAAGAACTAAAGAAGGAATCTTATTATGGCATGATATATTTGTGGCAAAGCTTAGGACTTATATCCAAGTCAAAATAACATGAATGTACATTATTCATGAGAAGATATGAAAAGACACACAGTGGCACCTCGATTAACGAGTTAATCCGTTCTGGCACCGAGCTCGTTATGTGGAAAACTCATCTTAAGAAACAATTTCCCCATTTAAAATAAAGGAAATAATTTAATCTGTCCACTCCCAAAACATCCATACTTGTATGACATTTATTATGTAATATAATACTGCACATGTCGTTATAAAGTTTTGTTGTACTGTTTTCAGTTTTACTTTACCTTATGAAGAGTCGTTGCTGGCTTGACGGAGACGAGGGCAGGTGGGAAGGAGGAGAGGGGTATGGTGGGAAGGAGAATCCACCTCCGAGTCAGGCGGCCCTTCTCTTCTTGGGAATTTCACCCCACTGGGACCAGGTTGTGATTCACTATCACTAGCTCTTCTTTCTTTTGCAGAGAACTAGGTCTATTGACATTGCTTTTGTCTTTTTTAGGTTTTTAGGATTTCCCTAAAACGAGACAGCAAATTGTCATTAAACATGTTCTCACACCGGGTTGTCACTGCTGGTATCAGGGTGATGCCTTTCCAGAATGCAGTCACCTTTTTCAAACATTCCCAAACACTTCCCTGATCTCACTGGAAGAGGCAGCATCCTTCCTTACCTCCTCATCCCCTTCTAATGGTGCAAATTGTTGATGAGGACCTACCATACTCCCTCGTGAGATCAGTCACACGGACACCATGCTCATGCTT
Source organism: Procambarus virginalis (assembly GCA_020271785.1). Classification (NCBI taxonomy): domain Eukaryota; kingdom Metazoa; phylum Arthropoda; class Malacostraca; order Decapoda; family Cambaridae; genus Procambarus; species Procambarus virginalis. The sequence goes on from WNGS01169498.1 coordinate 58,341,033, forward strand.
TGCTATAATTTCCTTCAAATCCACAGTAATTGTGTCTTTCTTCCTCGTGACCAACACTATCTTGCAACCGCAAGCTTCTTTGCGGCACATCGTGACATCACAAACTTGTAGTCACACAAACCACATACCCCAAAAACATGCAAAATAAATGCAGAGGGATCTTGGCTCGGCACGATACAACAACACTGGCGTCGGAGGCGTCAGAGAATTTGCGAGAACACAGCGAGACGCTAGCGAAGCAAGCCATGTCGGTTTTGCTCATCATAGAGACAAATTGCTGCAGTGGCTTGCTCGTTACTCGAACATGTAGTCCTAGATAGAGCCGCCTCTGTTATCGAGGTGCCACTGGTACTTAACAATATATGAATTTTTTTTAAATACCTATTGTCATTTTAAATTATCAACTATATATTTAGTTAGAAATACCACGTAGGAATAACATGATTCGATAAACTTCAACACAAACTTGCAATTTTGACACGAATTTGTGCAGATCTCTTTATGAAAGGTGACGCGTGTCTAGCAATCTGTTCTAGGTCTGCAGGTGTATCAAAACTGTCATATATATATTTGTTAGAAATGCATCACTATACATGACCTAGATAAAATGTATTTAGAATTTCAGTCTTTATAAAAAAAAAAAAAAACAAAAGTTTGTGTGGTGGTAAAGTCTTACTTCAGTGAATATATACTGGAATACAATGCAGAGAATACTTTTCACACTATACTTTTTTCTTTTAAAATCCTGCCTTGAAGGCAATATAAATACCCTTTGGATACGGCCCGGTAGTTTCCCAGTGCACGCACGCTCTGTTACCATCGAAGCCACAAAATCTATCAACCTCTGACTGTGTGCAGCCTACCAAATACCAGGTACTAAAAACTAATATGTTCAATTGGGTATGTTCAATGTATGCTCAAAACAAACTACAAATCGTGAATAGAGAAAACAAGGAAACAAAGAAGCAGTAGTTGCTTAATGTCAACAAATTATGTACTAAAGCACCACCAGGTGGCAGCTCAAGTCACTTAGTGGTCAAGCCTGCCTGCATGCTTTACTAACATGCCACCCCATGACTTGCATGATCACCACAGGAGAAACACAGGAAGGCGAGTATGGAGAACTACAGAAGCTGTCCAGAAAGGGCATTTCATAGTCAATGCTCGATTTCTTGCCTGGCCCTCATTAGCACCCCAGTGCATAATCCAAATGGCACCTTGGAGCTGAAATAAATTAATGAAAAAGATGGAGGTGGTAACCCATAGGGTGAGAAGGCCAGAAACCTAGGTCCAAGGACATAACTACAGCAAAATAGAAAGGCGCCCAAGAGCTACACAAGCCTGATGAAGACAGGGAATATATGTGCAGCCAACATCAAGTTAGACCTCAAGGTACCCCAAGGCCAAATATTAGCTGAAGGCTTATGAACAAAGAAGGTAGTAATAGCCGCATACTTGCCTACATGATTCTGGCTAAAGTGAACCATTCAACAAAATCGCACAAACTCCCTCGCATTGATGTGCCCCAACCAATAGGCGAGGAATCACAACCACAGGCCAGTGGCAAGTACTAGAAACCAAACCCCTAGCTGAGGCCAGATGTGTCGGTGCATAACCTGATGACAAAAAGAAAGGGTGCTACTAGACTGAACCCCCTAAAAAGCCTAAAGAAAAATGACAAATCTAGATCTTACATAAAACCCAAAGGTCACAAAATGTGAACTCTTTTGGTCACATTTGTATATTATGCAAATGTGGATGCAAACCACTGACCCTCCCAGAAAGCAGTACACGTTCAATCAAATTTGGCTAAACTAGCACGTAGCCCAGGGAAGCTGCCGAAGGGCCCTTCTCCCAGAAAATGCTACACCGAGGATAAGAAAAAAAGTTTTGGGAAATGTCCATTAACAGCTAAAAAAAAATAAAACTGCACAAGCCCATTTTTTCCATGACAAATTCCTTGCTTTTGTACACTTTTTGACATGATGATGTAACCAAGCGCCATCACATTCAAAACTTACCCAAAATAACCCATCTCTCTCTAAAGACTTTCCTTTAACAGCTTCATAAAGCCAAAACATTTTAATTCAGCCTTAGCCAAACTTACCAGTGTCATAACATCATTGGCCAAGTCTCTTGCAAGATCCCCACTAATAAAGCATGCTAGACCAGTGAGTGCAGTGCCAGAGTCATACATGTTATGACTATTCAGATCTTTGCGAATCATATTTGTTGTCAGCATAAGGACCTGGAAAAATAATCATTAAGTCATCTGCCTGTAGCATAAACTATAAAAGCAATAATTCTAAAGACAGCATATTATCTGCCACTCAATTTTACACAACATGCATTCAGACAACTTCCAGGTAGTATTCCTCATACTGTATTGTCTATCACACATTAACATGAAGTGCATCATAATTTAAGAAATTCTGCCCACTTAAAATTTCTAATATTATACATATTGTACATACACACATATATATATATATCATGTATATTCTTATGCCCAGAAAGTGTATTGTTAATATATAACTTGCACAGACACATTAATTATTTTCTTTAACTTTTAACATGCCAGGTTTAAAAACTAACAGAAGCAAGCCTTATAAGTAACTTGTTTCAGCTAATGATCAGGTAAATATCTTCCACACTTTCATATACAGTATTCACTATATTAGTCACCTTTATTCACTGGGCTGATGCCTCCACACCTAATTAAAATGGCAAAACATGGAACTGGCAGTAATAAACGATAAGAATGAAGATCATTAATGTTTTTGTTACTGACCTCGGTGTCCTGATGGAAGCATTGGGATGCTGATAAGTATCCAATCCTTTTGTATGTAAATTTTGGAGAGCTCATAACTTCGATGATGTTGAAGCCAGCCCAGCTGATGTCATAGCCTAGCATTTGTAGCTAGAATAAATAAAATTCACCATTAATTGCCTAAATAAAATTATAAAACAAAAATAAAATACACAAATTATAAACTACTGTACTACAAATCTCTGCCAGGTATCCAAATTCTGCTTATTGTTGAGTGCATGCATGTCACTGTAACCTTTCCACTGCTGCCCCCTGGATAGGTGTGCCGTGTATGATAGGAAAATTAAAATTACAAGATTAGCTCACCACAAATGTGAAGTTCATTGGGGACCAGTACTTTAATCCATTATGTAAAAAGCCTTTCTATCATTTACTGACAGAATAGGTATGGTGTCCATACTAAAATTTGACAAACTCTCAATGTCATTTTGACAAACCATGTGCAGACTGTTGTTGTATATATAAATTCTCTAACTTGTCAAGTTAAAACACAAACCCCAATGTATGTACAGTACTTTCACAACCGAAGGTACCTTGTATATAAATATACTGTACATGCATTTGGTGAAATCAGGCAACAAACCACCAAACCGTAATTTGAGTCTTGCTCTATTGTTACAGTTGCTTGTAAAGTTTGACAAGAAAGGAGTGACAAAAGTTTTCATGCCAACAATGTCTCAAGTTGCTCCTGACAGACTGGGTTGCAAAGTCTACTTTGCACTACACAAACTTAGTTACATACCAAGTGCAGGAGACTTGCAAAGGGTACATTCGAGTGCACTGTCTGCAAGCACAAACAAAGATGACAAGAAATGCAAAATCAATATGTGCCTGGTGAACAAAATGCAAAGTTCCCTTATGAGCCATCGAGTGCTTCAGTGAAAGTCACTCACTCAAGAAGTACCGAGTGTGTACATACATGAAATGTGTGACAATATACTGTACATAATGTGCGAGACAGTATAAATATTATTATAGTGAAAATTTAACAAGTAATATTGTGACAAACATTTTTAGTGGATACATTAGTGATATGTATCATTATTAACCACAATACACATGTTCTACTGTGTACAAATCATAATTGACATCCAAGTGCATAGGATAAACAAAAACAAATATTATTATTTAATGAAAATAAGAATATTTGTGGCAACTTGCAGGTCTTGAAATGCTCACGAGACAATTCATGATGTTGCACAACTTCACTGCAGCCACAGTGGATTTTTTTTACACTATTTATATGATCAGGGAGGGGATTTTAACGATACAAAATGCAAAAAAATACTGGGAAGGAATACCCCCCCCCTTTTTTTTTTCTTTTAACAGGCATTACGGAGTTGTCATACAGCACTGAACAAAAGTCAACTAGTTGCCTCTAGGCACTACCCAGCAGGTTTTTTCCAAAATTATTTTTTTAAATACAGTATCTGGCATCAAAAAGCTCCTTTTCATCATGTGGAAAAACTCAGGTTAGAACTGTGTTGTCATAATGGAAATACTGTACAAAAAAATTCTGTCTACCTTATTGCTGGCCTGGTGAAGTGTGGAAATCAATGGAAGGAGCCAACCTTTCCTGCTGAATCCACACTTTACCAGGCCATCATAATGGAAGATAAATTGAGATTGATTTCCCCATTTACCGAATCTTCTAAATAATGATGACAATCTTCAATGTTTACACTGTTCTCAGCACAATGAAATCATTAGTCACCGCTACTGTCATCATATGTCATTTGGCCCTTGCCCAAGTTGCTTATGATTATCAGCTTGTGTAAGATTGATGTACCAGCTAATTGGTGTAGCCAATCATCTTTGGTTAACATGTCTCTGACCTGCCCTCCCTGGCAAAAAAAATCGGTTGTGTTTAAGTATCCCCAGCACTCAATAAGGCAGACCAACATCTGTCAAGCTATGTACAGTCTGCCTGTCATAAGTACACACTGACACCATGCATGCTGCAGTGGGTGTTTAATGAAATAAGTGAACAAGACTAATATTTATCTGCATTCCTGCAGTGAAGTAGAGTATAACGTAACAGATGAGTAAACAAGGGATGCTGAAAGAAAAAAGTGTTGGGGTGTTTGGATTGTGACAAGTACAGTTGCTACCACTCAAGTCAACAAGTCGGATAACCTTTAAAAGATTTTGGATTATACTTCTACGGGTCTTACACAGAAATCTAACACTTTTAAAGGGGTTAATATTTTCCAACACAAACTGATATCAGCCATATAAAGCTCATGTGTATGGGTTAAATAAAATAAATGCAATTCTGGCTATCATCACATTCAAATACTGTATGTGCAGGGCTCTCGGATGGTAATGCGAGGTAAACTGATACGACAAAAATTACTACTGTGCCTTTAATTTTAAGGTTAGCTTTAAAATTAAATAAAGCAGCTGCTGATGCTAATTTTGACTTTAAGGGGGGCGGGGAAGAGAGAATAATCGTAGCTCAGTCGATTAAGGCAGCATCTGGGATGCTGCCTTAATCCTGCTTTCGGCCGCAGGTTCGAATCCTCGTCACAGCCCTTGTGGATTTGTTCAAGAGAAATGATTTGCCCACTCAGTCAAAGCTGTTAAAACTTTGCTTGTCTTGAAGCAGAATTCAAATATTCTGGGTTATTAGCATGATGTTAGCATTGATCCACATTGAGCTTAATGGTTATGAAAATATTTTCAAGACATTATTTTTCAATACAGGTAATCAATCATTCCTAAGTGGGGCCTGATGGCTGAATGGACAGCACTCGGGATCCATAGTCCTAAGATTATGGGTTCGATCCCTGGTGGAGGAGTAAACAATGGGCAGTTTCTTTCACCTTGATGCGCCTGTTTACCTAGCAATAAATAAGTACCTGTGAGTTAGACAGCTGCTACGGGCTGCTTCCTGGGGATGTGTAACAAAAAGGAGGCCTGGTCGAGGATCGAGCCACGAGGACGCTAAGCCCAAGATAACCTAGAGCATCAATAGCCTTTATGTCAAATTAGAAATTAATTGACTAGTTGTCAAGTTTGGGGGTCTTAATTTCTACTTGCTAGAAAAAATGCCTCATATTCTTTGGATACAGCTCAAAAAGAGATAAAAGTTAACATTAATATACAGAAATTTTATAAACTAATTGTGTTATTGTAAAGGTTGATACCATTACAGTACTGTACTATATATTCTATCTTCATTAGTACAGTATATATAACTTAAATGCTCACTTGAGGGTTAATGAAAATCAAGATGTGATTGAGGGGGGACTTGAAGAGTATAAAACACTTGACAACAAGAAAAAAAATTAAAATAGTAACAAACAAATACTTACGTAAGTGAGCTTGGCAACAGCGTTTGCCTTTACAGCCAGGTTGTCTTGTCGGAGCTCTGTCTTTATCTCTTCCATACATTGTGAAATGTATTTTGACTGAAAAGGATGCTTACATCAGAAATTATAAACAGCATTTACTATGCTATATAGTACAGAATTTACCACAATCAATCAAGTCAAATAAGCATTTTAACAATTTACAATCAACACTTACACAGTACTTCTCATTCTCTAAATTCAGCCAGATAAATCACAAAATATTCCTGTACATCTGAGAAGCACTGTAGAGCGTTTCACAGATATATGGATCTTTTCTTTCTCTATTGCTATAAATACAAATATTCTATGAAATGAGTGTCATCCTTTAATAAAAATTTCACCAGTTTACAAGAACAAAATTCAATACCAGCATAGGTACTTGTAGACCAGATCACCTACAACTGATATGCATAAATACAAGGTTAATTTTCAGGGAAAAGCACTAAGCCATTAAAACTATATACAGTATCACTTGGAAGAGATACGAGGATAATGATTTGAGAAAACACAAGAGGGAAAGAATGGTGCCCAATCACTTATACAGTCGGGGACTGAATGCCTACTTGCAAGAAGCCAAGCTGCCACTCTTACCATTCAGTCCAGTGAAGTATGAGATTATTTAACGGAAGTATTCTCTGTAACATGTCTGACAACCTAACATTATAATTTTCAGGCACTTTACCAGTATTGACTGGGTGAGTGATCAAGAAAATTTTATGAATGCTTCACTATTTTTATGACCTTTATGACTTCACTCCTATAATTTGATTTACAACATAACTACTTTGTTCTTGTCTTCTCAATAAACTACGTAATATAAACCAGTAACTGATGCATTATCAATATCTTTTCTTTATTACAGTATTTGAAGGCCAATATTGTAAGCAAATGGGGTGTGAATGTGAAGGTCAATGTCCTATATTTTGCTGGCTTTGATCACTCAATCCCCATGGCACAGTGGTAAAGCACTCACCCGGCACTTAGTGAGTGCTTTGGCTTGGGTTCGTATCCTGACCGGGGAGGATTGACTGGGCGCCATTCTTTAACTGTAGCCTCTGTTCACCCAGCAGTAAAATGGGTACCTGGTTGGTAAATGATTTGGGGGAGGGGGGGCGGGTCATATTCCAGGGAAAATTAAGATTAAGGACCTACCTGAAACACTATGCATGCTCATGGCTTTACAAGAATGTAAGAACTCTTGTATATATAAATAAAATACAAATAAATCAATTCTGCAACCCATGCCTGCATTCAGTATATTAACACAATTTCATGCACTGTTATTCAATAGTAATGTTCTTTACTACCGTTAATGTACTTTTCTAAGTGTCTACCCTTGTCTCATTCTACATTTTAAGGACTGCATATCTGCATGAAAATACAAAATTATATACATTGCCTTAAATTTGGCAATTAAAATTATCTTATGATCATGTGTAAGGGTTGATATATTCAGAGTTTTCTCGAGTATACAGTAAATAGGAACTTCCTCGCATGGACCAATGGGCCTTATGATATTTCCTCTTATGTTTTGTAATTTAGAAAATTACAACTCATTCAAACTTTCATACTGAATACCTATTTTCTTTCAAAGTTATTGAAACATTAAGAGTTCTTTGAATTTTTGGGCTTATTCATGTTAGTAGTCAACACTAAGGGTTCATCATGAAGACAGTTCAATTACCAGTACTAATTAGAATGTACTGTATTTCTCTCCAATACAATCTGATCTCTCAAGATTTGCAGCAAACCTAATTAGAATCAGAAAGTGGTCATTGTCTTTTTTAACACAAGAGCTGGTTACTTTGCCTATTTAAATACCAAACTATTAAACAGCTCTAAAGTATCACTTTAAAGTTTAAAATAAACAACAAACTGAAATAGTCTGTGCCAAAACACAGGAAAATATTATTGTTATTGTTGATTTTGGAGCAATGACAAGCTATGGGTGGGCTGAAAATAGATGCTAGAAACTTTAACTGTGTGAAATTTAAACTAGACAATTCTAGTAGTGTTCTGAAAAAATGAACCCTACCTAAAATGCTGATACTACATAACTTGTCTTTGCTCCATGCCACGATAGAGTTCACTTCGATAATGCTAGGATGGTGGGTATCCAGCATGACATCTATTTGGATGTAATATATAGCAAGGTAGTCATCAGAAGCGAACGCTAAATACAGTCCAAGCACACTATACCTAATGTACTTCACGTCTAGCACTAGAGAAGCTGAAACAGCAGATGGAACCCGTACCTCTGTCTCCTTGTTGTTGCGAATACCACGAACCAGATCCGTCAAATTCTTGTCAAACATACGCTCTAGGTTCCCTTTTACCTTCCTGAGCGCCATTTTACATAGATTCTCAGGTCTGCTTCTAGTGGGAATGCAGTACCGGTACGAGAGCAAGCACAAATCACTACATATTCAGCCCCCCAAGTCTTCAGGTCTGTCACCTCAACAAACAGATGTTTTCACTGATCGGCACAGGTAGTGGGGAAGGTCATGTGACCCGTGACGTCGCAGCTTCCCACAAGCCTCCGCTGCTCCGACACGTGACGCGCGATTTAACCTCATTGGCATATAATAATAATATAATAATAATTTATTTAGGACAGTACATACATAGTTGCAGCGTTACAGTACAAACATTCTGTTAGATTTAAAGATAGAGGTAGTACATACAATACCTCAAGCCACTAGTACGCATAGCGTTTCGGGCAAAAATAATCTTTATTTTCAAAAATATGCAAACAAATTAATATAGGTTATATACGCATATGCAATACGATCATACTAATACAGTGGATAGTTACAAATTATGTTTGTGTCGGAAAAAGTGTGGATATTATGCTTTTGTAGCTTGTTCTTTTTTACAGTTTATTGGTTACTGAGTACTACAGCATTGGTCATTTACGGTATATGAGCAGCTATAATTTTTCTTATTATTTCCACCTCGTTGGATAGTTGGTCATACATGGATGTGAGTCGAGTTTCGTAGTCTGCATGGCTAGCAATTCAACTTTGGCGCCGGAGGCGGCTAGTTTATTGTGCACCCCATACTCATCATGTTAGCGGTAGCGCAAAAAGGATTACAGAGGCCACAAGACATCTTTATCAGACCTCAACGGAGATTATTACATTAACAATTACATCTATCTTTCACACCTTATAATTACAGCATCAGCTAGTTACAGAGAATATTCTATTTCAAGAGCTATATATTTCCATTAAATCATTATACATTAATGGTAGGTCTTATCGCTAATACATAAATTTGTAGCAAGTAAATCTTATACTCGCTCCATTATCTCATTATCATAACAGCATAACTAATTAACACTAATTACAGAAGCTACAATCCTTTCCCCAATTACAGGTAATACTCTTCTCATCTTGTTGGAGGGAGCTGAGGTGTAATCACCATATAAGCAAGCGATTTGATGAATAACGGACAGTACAATCTCCAGTCAAGAATGTAGTACTTGGCGTAGGCAGTTCTAATTGACCCAGACGCTATAGCTTCGACACAGAGCAGACAGCAGACTACGACCACATCAAGCTACAACGCTCTCGCTCCCCGAGTTCAGACACTCGCAATTCCCAATCGAGCCGCCACGCTCTCCCACATAGAGCTCCACGACTCCAGCCTCACTCAGCTCTCTGCTCTGCTCCAAGCTCCGTCTGAACGTTTCCGACAATGCTACCACCGACTACTGTAATCAAGACTACTAAATAAATATGAAAACTCACTAAACAATGTGTATCAAATCTACCCAACAACGTAACAGTACATAATCGTTACATTGGTGACCCTGGAGTGACGATACCCAGCACGACTGACTACAACTCTCTACATGGACTCTCACTGGACCAGATTGACGGAGACATCTCCCGTCACGCAGGGTGCAGTCGCACCTCCACAGATCTCCAGTATCATCTATTGATACTGGTAATGGCTCAAAAGGGCCACCACTTACGGGCTATTCATGCCCGTGCCACCTTTGGGTGGCTTAATCTTCATCAATCAATCAATCTCACTGGACCTACTGCTGCATGGTGTGGACCCCTGCCACCTGTACATTACATCTGACCTTCTGAAGAAATTGTCCGGACCAACCCCTCATTCTTATTGGCTTTGCCTACTTCACTATTTGACTTGTTATATGATGAGTTTATTGGATACCACTCCTCCCTCTGGCATTCACTTAGCACCATTCCACTTCTGGTAGTAGCCTTAGTATACATAGCTTAGTTAACTTCTGTGACTCGTGTAACCCATAATTAACTAAGACTATGATTGTTGTTTACTTAAGGATTAAATTCACACTTTCACAAATGTGTGCAGTGTGATTGACAATGTGTCAATCAATCATCGGGAAGAATGTACGATTGCGAGTTACATGAAAGTAACTAAGCTATAAAATTATAATTAATAATAATTGTAAATATTAATTAACACTAAATAATATTATTAAAAAAAAAGTCCCAATTCAATGCAGAGTTTCTTCCAAGCACAGAAACTTGTAAATATATAGTAAGATAATAGATAGATCGATAAATAAATAGACAACTTTCAAATATTGCACCAAGTAATGGCGAGAGGGAAAAAACTAGACAGTATACATTACATTTGAAATTAATAATGGATGAATGGTAATAAATTGGTGTATGTTTGTATGTATACCAGACAAAGTCCTTTTAATGGCAGAATTAAGCCATTTTGTGTAAAAACTTCATATATCTTATATTATTAATTATAACAGTAATCGAAAAAAGTCATAGTTTGTATATACAAGANAAAAATAACCAAAAGCCAATATTATTACAATCAATAATTGAGCTATACTCCATATTAAAAACAAAATTATTAAAGTTTGAAACATTTGAATTGAGAAGGGCAATCATACGGAAACTAGTTCAAACAGCCAAGGATATGGTTCAACTCTCAAATTGCCTACATTTCTCATTCTCTTATTAATTATTAATTCATTCTCATATCGCTCTCTCTCTCTCTCTCTCTCGCTCTATTCTGAACTTGGTGAAAAGTCTGTATATTAAATTTAACATAGTACTAACATTGGAATGTCATTAAAAGTGCTACAGCACAGATTTTAGCTTTGGTCTACATACTGTATTAATGTCTGAAATCTAATATGGACCAGCAATTCCAAAGTCTTAATAAGTACTTACTGGAAAAGTTTTAAAATACTTCAACAATCACCATTTAATAAGAATTACAGGGCATATATAAAAATATTTAATTTAGTGCCATAAGTAAAGTTAATTGTACATAAAAATAAGGATATACAGACGGCCACATGCTTTGCGAACCCCTCGGGGCCGAGACCTGTTGGTTAACGTGTTGTGTTCGTACAAATGGCCTTAAAAATCTGAGGGAAAAAATCAACAGGTTCACAGCATAAATTCGACAGTACTGTACTGTATTTTGTTTGTACTCACCAATCAGCCCATCCTCCTGTTTTGGTAGTACTTATAGTAACAATGAGGACCATAGTATATATACCGACGGCCAATGAAATTAAAAATCGGCACTATTGAGTTGGACAAATCGGAAAACTTTTTGCATGTGTGTTGCTTTGACAAACTAACCTAACCTTCCTAGGCCTAATACACGATATCTGAGGCCTAATATAGTACGTGAGTGGGGTATACTAGGCCTAGGAATATTTAAGTGTTTTTTAGTTTCATATATTTTAAAAGAATGCCTCACTAGTCAGTATACTATCATGTAAAAGCTAAGTACAGTATGTACGAATTCGTGACTATTGACTATCGTCGCAATAGGTACTATCTAAACAGGAGGTTGGGTTGTCAATACGAGAAGTCCCCATGGTGGTGGATGTTGGTGGTGTTGGGTTGACTGAAGTGGAGATTAATGGTGATAAGGTAACCTCAGATGTTGAAGCATTTGGTCAACATCTAATAAGTCGGGTGCAGGTGGGGCAATGCGAGCTTTCTTGGAAGCCTTTGCAAAAAGACTTGAGTGATATTCGTTTCATTCCTTTTTTTTTTGGTTTTCAAAACCTTATATACAAATTGTACAGGTTAAGTCTTTAGTTTCAAACTTACTCGTTTCCATAAATGCCAGAATGCCTTTTAAAATATTGCTGAAATATTGGTCCTCATGCTTGTTTGTACTACTGCCACACTGCCTTAACACACACTACATTTGCTTTACTTACTAACTTTTTATTTCGTATTGTCTTACCGCTTTCACTTCTAAAGAAACGGTAAAAACGATAGGTTTAACCTTAATTAAATAAAAAAAAAAAGTACTCTTGCCAATGCCATATTCAGTGCACATGACACTTCTCGGGACACTGCTCTTCACCTTAATTATTTCAACTTTCTTCTCAAATGTAATCACTGACGTCTTTCTGTTACGTATCCCGCTTGTTGAAGTTTTCACTGATACAATGGGTGCATTTGAAGCTGACATGATGCACGGATGTTCCTAGATTGTGACGATATGTCCAACAAAGTCACAGAATGAACACTCCAGTCTCGTGACAAGTCAAAACAATTTGAACAATGGGCCGTAAAGCTGTGACGTCACAGGGAAGAAGGCACTAGAGTGGTGCCCGACACAGTCAATGGGCAAACTAGGCCCATCTCCCACCCAACAACCCACCACCACCCCGGGCCACAAGGCCTGGCGGACGCTTGCCCGATGAGATACCCAAACCTTGCGCTTCCCGAACTTGAGTATCCGAACCAATCCCCATCGGAAAACTGGCATTTTCGGATACATGGCATTCGCGAAGCATGTGGCTGTCTGTATCTAAATGAAACTGAATAATAGCGATTACAGTAATTTATAAAAAAATAAGTCACTATATGAATGTTATACAGTACATATTGACAACCACTGTATTGTAAATATCATAGTCAATGTATCATTCTATATAACTAGGGGCATTTTGGTCACCAAATTCAAATAACTTTTCTATCAGGCATTCAAAAATTTAAAATTAAATAACCTAGGAATTACTTTAAAATCAGATCTAAAATCTACTTCCTAGCATTTCCCTCCCCCCCTACCCCATAGTCAGGGAGTTGGGAAGAGGCATAGCAATAACACAGCTTCAATAGTTTATGAACAAAATTCATTTATGGGATTATCTACATCTGTTTAATGGTTTGAAGCTTGATGCAAGCAGGCACAGGAGTGGGTTTGCTCTGGGCTGTGTTCAGATGCCCTCCCTTTAATCTATGGTGTCACTTGGATTACTGCACACAACATTCAAGAGAATTACTGTGGATGACATGATCCCATCACCAATGCACAATGCGATCTTTAATCCAATACCGACTTTCAAATTACTTTTTTATATAAGGTTCAATATTCACTAAATATATATTAAATATAAAACAAATAGTGTATACACAAATATATCCAATTTCTAATAGTGGATAATCATAATCATTTAACCAGATACTCACCCTTCTTGAAAGCCTGCTTTATGTAATGGACAGCATCAAGTTATTTACATATAATAATCATAAGATTATATTTTATCGTCAAAGTCCAGAATAAGTAAAATGGCTATGACCTAATGGTTAGGTATTAGGATAATGTCTCAAATAGCATCAGGTTAGCATAAGGCAGCCTGTGGCCCATAAGAAGCCCATGCAAGGCACTGGTGATACTGGAATCTACTACAGCCAATAAAAAACAAAAATACCTTTTATAGTGAGTCAGGCCAGTTATTTACAAACTGATAGAATTTTTTATATATTACACACATTTGCATGCACTGGCAAGTCCTAAGTAATGAAGTAAGCAAGCACTTTAACAGTACCATAATTGTAAGAATGTACTACAGAATAGGATGACACTTGCAAAGCCACACGCACTGGTCAAATTATTTATTTGGCTTTAATTATTTGCTTATAAACTTTTCCCTCAAATTAATTGAAATTCTCTCGGAATATATATACATAATGTAACAGAAGCTCAAACAAAATATGTGCATACTGTTGAAATTGTGTATGAGAATTATTTATAAAATCAGATTTGCTTTTATTTCACTGCAAGAAAGAGTATTTTGATGGCAGCAGCACACTAATATAGTTTAGAAAGACGAGGAAAAAACACAAAGACCACACTTCTCATTATTTTTAAGAGGACACGAACGTGTTTTGAATTATAGGTATGGCATATAGAGAGCTAAGATGAATATATAAGAAGAATCATTTAAAACTAATTAATTTAAAGGTCAGCATTTAAATACACAATTTGTTATTTCCATTGAAGACTTAAAAGCTGTCAAAAGTGGACTGCAATAACAGAGAAAAGCCAAACCTAATTATTTTACTTACTTTGGCACACACACATGGTGAACATAAATGTGTTTTTTCCAATATATATATATATATATATATATATATATATATATATATATATATATATATATATATATATATATATATATATACATAATTTAATTGATAGTGAAATGCTACAAAGTACTTGAATTCAGAATAATTACATGGTAATATGACTTCTCACAGCATCATTAATACAAAATTGTCTTAAATTACAGCAATTTTGTAGGTGCAAATTAAATTTGGTACTGATGGAGAATCAACATACACTTACAGTCTGTTCCTCTTAAAAAGTCAGGTAAAGCCATGCATAATTTCAACAGATAGCAATATTACAAACAAGTTACAGAAAAATCACATGATTAAAGTTTAAGAATTGATATACAGCACTTATACTTGTTTGTAGAAGTATTCTATTATGACTATCCATAAAAAAAGGCGTTCCAAAATTAGAATAAAAAACAAATTATACTTTTCTGCTACCAATAATATGTAGGAATGTTTATTTACAGCCTACAACTTAAAATCTGAAGGTGATAAATTTTTTTTTGTTATCTAAGAGCACACTGCCAACTTCTCAACTTCCTACTGGGAAGAGCATTGCAACAACTGTACTATTTTTTCATTATTGTAGTTTTTAGGTGATCCAGGGCATTGGAAAGAAGTATTCCATCTGTACTCTTGCCATCAACTGTCAATCGGTGTGATGCCTGCAATACAAAGACTATAATTAATATATAAAATAACTTGAACAATGCATATAGCTCAAACAGTTTGAGTAATACAGAAGGAAATAACTAGAATTTTCAGGAAAGATGTGCATCTTATTCACTTTGTTTGACAAGGAGACTCATAAAGTGAAACCTCTGTCTTCATTTACACTTCCAAGAGCAAACTTCAATGAATGTGGTTTCATCTCACTCTCCAACATAATCCATTTGGACTCTTACTCCTTAGCTACTCGGTAACAATACCCCACACATATAGAAAAGCAACATTCTAATTTATTACAATCAAGATTAAACAATTATAAAAAGAAGGCTCTAAACTCATTAGACAAATTAGTCAGTCATAGAATTTTACAAATTCCTAGATATCATTCAGGATGCCAATACTAGAGCAAAAATAGACATACTGAATTACTAAAGATCTCAAGGGTGTCAGATTCACACAGGATTTTATCAAGGGACATACAATTCAAACGAACAATGGGAAAGCATGATTTCTGATCCTGAAAATCAGAACATTCTACGAGAATGTGCACAACAATGCAGTCCTGACAGTAAGGAGCAGGCTTTTGTTCCATTAGGTGCTCGAGTATTTATCATGCATGGCCAATATGCAAACTAGCCAGAGACGTTTCCCCCATTGCCCGTTTTGGTGGTAAGGAAGAATGCCACAAGAATATGTGCATTTGAGGGTCTTCAACATTCAAGTCTTCGGAGTCAAAAAATTTATGCATCAAACAGGTGGAGAACCGAGTGATACAGGCACACGGCTTGGCTGGAGCAAACCGGGCCAGACTTTTACTCTTTCAGTGCCTTTATCTTGCCAGACTTCCTCACTCCATCATGGCCAAATTAAGTCACACACATGATTTATCAGCTACAATATTAATAGCTGCACAGCCCAGAGGTTAATCATATGTTTCAGGAGCTTACAGAAAAATGGTCAGGACACCAAGGCAAAATACCCAAGATGTCCTGTGTCCTGGATTAGTAAATAAGATTACTAAATAAGAAAAACTGCCTCAAGCCAGGCCTCGAAGACAGATCACTTATCTCAAATGTGTTAGAAATATTCAACAAAACTATTAGGTACATATAGAGAAATGATGTAATATCTAATAGTGAATACCACCCGAACCCACTGTCGTGGAGTAGTAAAAGGAGCGAAGTTCAAAAGACTCGAGAAATTCCTGTAGGAGAACCTAAGCTGCATGCAAAAGTCTAATGGAAGTTGGAGGGAGGCAAGAACTGGTGCTAGCATCCAAGAATATGAACAGAGATCATTCCTGACACACTGGCTTTGCAATAACATTATTTGAAAATAAAGTCTACACTTATCAAATTTTTCTTTACATGAAATGCTATCTTTTCCTTCTCACTCTCTTCTCTTGTAATGTATATGAAAATTTATGTAATAAATAAATGAAGGAAAACTACCTGGTACTTGACTAGGAGACAAACATGGTGGCCATGGAGGGAGCGACCATATAAGGAAGCAGTTTGATCAACTCTCTCCACCACTGCTAAACTTCTCCCTCGTGTTAGTTTGTCCAGTACCTTGAGAAACAAAATTACAGATTAAACAAGAATCACAAATGCCTCATAGCATTATATTTACACTATTAGTTCATATATAAATATATAGCATATAGTAAATGAAAAATCAAGTAAGCAAAACATATGAACTTATCATGGAAGAAAAGTTTGATGTTCCAGGTTAATGTGAGACGAAGGCCTTATTTTACTAAATGAAGTGTGCAAAGTTTAAAGCAGAACAGTTATTAAATGTGTTTAGGAAATTGGTTAGTGAAGAAGGTAGATTCCATGGTCGATGAGGGTGCACATTAGATGAGCTATATGCATTGAGAAGACATGAGAATGCACGAGGTATGAACGGTATATATGGACTTGATGAAGGCGAAACTGCAAATACTTCACCTGCATTTGCAGGATACTATCACAATCTCTTTATGGTAATTACTCGGGACAGACCGTGTATTACCAGCTCCAGGTACAGTACCTCTTCTTCTATTTAACCATTCAGTACTTGCAGATTTAAAATGCATTGCTTTATAATTTTAATTTTGGAATTTATGTACCAAGATGTGTTCTATCATTTTAGGTAAAAAAAAATTGAAATTGTATAACATACAAAAAAAAAGTAAAAGCAATTGGTGCAATGGAATCCTTGGTAAAACTGTACAAACCTGGCTCCCAATCAGGCTGTGTACGGTAATACTGCATATACAACAGATGCATGAATAAAACAATTACCTCTGGGAAAGACAATGGGCACTCCGGCAGTGTAAAGGAAGATCTTGCAGAAAGTTGACCTGAACTTAACAAATCTGTAAATGTTGCTCGACTTGCTGTCTTGCCAGAGAGGAAAGTTGTAACAGGAAATTCAAGGCGCAAGGATAAATCACTACTGCTGCTGCCATCCTGAAAATGATAAATCTCATGTAACACTGTCCAGAGGAAAAATATTTCAAATTATTACCCCTCTTTTATGACTTTAGTAACCATTCAGTGCATATAGTGGCACAGACAAACTGGCATTCTAATGGTCCTGGAATTAATCATAAAACTAGATTGACAATTTCTGAATAGCTTTAAAGAACACAATGGAAAGAATTATCAGAAAAATTATAATGCATGACCTCCCCCCCTCCTCCAAAGTTAAAATATGCAGCAGTGGTTTGGTGTCAAAAATTAATAACCAATCAATTGGTTATTGATTCCAAACCTTTTCTATCCACAGCTTCACACCATTTTCATCCATCCACCCATTAAATGGAAGTGAATGAACACACCTGGCAGAAATTTCTTTTGGGCATTAATTTTCTTTTGAGTATAACCTAGGTTTTAGCTGTTCCAACAGCCATGCAGGAGAGTACAACACTAAATTTAATTTTTCACACCCTGTACTTTTTAACATGACAGTTTTTACTCCTTTTACATCTACAGTTTTGTTGCTAAGCATATAGAAATTTACTAGTTTCATTCATATTCTCAATTTGTGACAAAGGAGAAAATTGTGTTTTCTCAGGCCAATAACAAAAGTATGAAAACATGTAAACTTTGCATCAAAAAATCTTCCGGTAAGTTTTGGGCTATTGTTGTCTTTTCCCGCAACACTAGACCTTTTCTATTCATGAATGTGGTGCACCAACTTGCTGATCCCCAAAGTTAGAGTGACCATTGGCCCAGTTACGGGTATAAATGTGTCTGGCATTTCTACTTACAGTATAGCCATTTTGACAGGTTTTCCAGTACCCAATCTGCCACGTGATCTTTCAGTTTTTCCCCACATACAAATGCACAATCTTCCTCCAGACACGCACCAACTTTTCACTGACACCAAAATCTCTGGAGGCTGCACAATTATTGCAGCTCTTAACAAATTCTACAACGTTTAGTTTGCATTCACAGTCATACTTCCATCTTTTCAGTGGGTCCTAACTGTGAATTTTTCTGATGATAATCAGCAGAAAATTACAGTGAGTAAAGTGCAGTGAAGTGAACATGTGTGTGTGCGGTTTACTTCACTGCACACACACAGGTAAGTACCGTATACAAATTCGAGCTTGTTAGTATTAATATCAATCAATATCTGGTATAGACTTTAGTGCTAGCTAGCAAGGGACATTACCTATAAATGTTAGAAGACTAAAGTAAAGAGAACTGTGGACAGTAAAGACCTTTTGCCTGTGTTACTATTGCAATATTTAGACAGGTTTATATAGTATGTAAGAATACCAGCAATTATGGTTATGGTAGTAATTGCATCTTCAGTACCTTGTGATGGGAGAGATGTCCTGTATGATAGTTCACCCACATACTCAGAGTTCAACAACTAGCCTCCTGGTGTTGGTGGCACCACTGGTATGCCAATCAGCTGTTGTAAGTGGCAAGCTAGCAGGGCTATGTTTTCTAAAACACTTTAGTTGAAAGCGAGTTCTAACTTACAGAGTAAACCAACCACACGTAATATTAATGAGGCTACGGTAACCTATCCCACGAACTACGACAAGTCACTGATATTATTATGCAAGAGTTACGGCAAATGGTGTACAATGAGTGTTAGGCAGGGTGTTTCACTTGTTTATGTTTCACAGTGGTAAAGGTTCACACGTTATATATTCGGTGAACAAGTCAACCCCTGGTTTTGGAGAGAAACTGAGAAATTGTTAGGCTTCAAATGTCAACTTATATGCCAGCATATACTGTACTGTAAAACTTCAAGCCATGCAATGCTAAAATATACAGGAACTAACCTGACCTTAATGACCTTGACTCTTCACTTCCATTATGAATGAAATCCTAATATCTTACACAAACAGAACTTGTGATTTGCCTAGATTAGAACTTTGGATTTGCCCTTACACTTCGCAAAACTGCATATGAAGTTTTGAGTAACTGATGCAAAAGTACGCATCACTGCATATGCAGTTTTGGAGTACTATGCAAGATTTAAACAGCCCACGGATACACGGGGTTCATATCACCTTCCTCAGGGCTCTTGTAAACAGACGCCATTTAAAAAAAAAATCGTGGGCAACATTTCTGGGTGTGAGAGCCTCAGTACTGAGTGAGCCACGAAGACTGACACAGCAGCATGAGCTCACAGTACTGCTGTTTGGCTTGTGACCACAGCATCGCCTAAAAATGCCAAAAATATATGTAATTGGTATTATTTAGTGATGATAGTATTACAGAAGATCCCTGACCGTGATATAAATGACCAGGATTCTGATAACAGGATTGTTGTGATAATTTGCTCTGATGTGGGAGGAGTAATGTTGAGGGGAGGGAAGGCTGTAGCATAGTCTGCCAAATCTGTGTGGCCACCTGTTGCTCTTTGCACTTACTATACCAGCTTAGTGGTTCGCTATGGTGAACAAGAATGTAGATACAGTACTTATATATAATGTGTATGTATATAGTGTAATAACACCAAAAGGAGTATTGGGAGAAGCCATTTTGGTGAGGGAGGTGGCAACATCTGCATGACTTGTCATGCTGTGTAAGGGTGGCCACTATGTTCTTTGGGCACTATACCAGCTTAGTTGAACAGTTATGGTGAACAAAATATGTAGATACCTATATATAATGTGTGTATATAGTGTAATAACATCACAAATAGTATACTTGAAGGAGGAATGTTAGTGCATCTGGCCTTGAACCATTGAGGGAGGGAGGGAACATCAGTTGTGTGTGGCCACCTGTTACTGTCTGCCGTCACCATACAAGCTTAGTGGTTTGCTATGGTGAACACAAATGTAGATACTTATATATAATGCGCATATATAGTGTAATATCAGCAAAAGAAGTGTTGGGAGAAGCCATTTTGGTGAGGGAGGTGGTGTCATCTTCCTGACTTGTCATTCTGTGTAAGGGTGGCCACTATGCTCTTTGTGCACTATGCCAGCTTAGATGAACAGTTAAGGTGAACAAAACATGTAGATACCTATATATAACATCTGTATTTGATGAATAAAAGCAAAAACAGTATGGTGGGAGGAGGATGTAAACGAGTGGAGTTTTTGAGGGAGGGAGTGATAGCGAGTGGCTGGCTGGCCACTCCTTGTTGCTTTTTGACTCGCAATATCAACTTAGTGGTTCGCTATGGTGAACAAAACATGCAGATACTTATATATAACCAGTGTATATAGTGTAATATAAAGCAACAAGTATTTGTTTATTGTTTTATGAACATAATTGAATCAATAATATGCACACCATAATTTTAAGTACAGCAATGATTTATACATTTTATTATATAAATATATCAATATACACTATTGAATAATATTACTGAAAAAAATAAAATAAAATCAGAGACACTGAAATAATTAGGTAATTATATCTTTGTGGCAACTCCCACCTGACAGCTGTGGCGGAGCAGAACTCCTCCGATGCTTGCCGAGTCGATGCCTCTTTCTTACCAGACTTATTGCAGCCAAAATACAAAATATGTCACTTACAATTTTTTTTTTATTATTTTTCCCGTGACCAGGGAACACAAATTAACATGTTATAAGAATTTTCTTATTTTATGCGCCTGTGGGTGACAGAGGCCAAATAGCCCTTAGCAGCTTGGGGGTTAAGATTCATGTAAATATACAACTCCTCACCCAAGACTGCAGTAGCTTGGTGCTCAACTTAAATAAGACTGAATATACCTGAATGTATGAAAGAAAACCCCTGAGCTTGTGTGGAATGGTGACATCTTCAGCAGTAAAAGATAACTGGGTCTCCTTGGATTCTCCTGGCTCTAAAGTCCAAGGAAGATTACCAATTCCGATTGTGGATCCTGAAAAACAGAAGGAAAGTAAATAGGTGTCAAAATATAGGGGCTTAATTCATATTAAATATATGCAGAAAAAATATAACTTATACATATATACATAGCATATTTGTATATCACAAAAATAACACCTGATGAATAATGTGAATATATATAATCACAGGAAAAATGAAACAATAAATTACTTGAGTGCTTTTGTGCAAATCAACTGATGATGTGTTGAGCTGCACGAAAGCACTCAAGTAATTTATTGTTTTATTTTCCATTGAGGTTATAAAATGTTTCATGCTATATATATGATTCTTTGTTGTTATCTTCTTGAGGTTATCTTGAGATGATTTCGGGGCTTAGCATCCCCGCGGCCCGGTCCTCGACCAGGCCTCCTTTTTGTTACACACCCCCAGGAAACAGCCCGTAGCAGCTGTCTAACTTCCAGGTACCTATTTACTGCTAGGTAACAGGGGCATCAAGGTGAAAAACATTTTTGCCCATTTGTCTCCGCTTCCACCAGGGATCGAATTCTGAACCTCAGGACTACAAATTCAAAGCGCTGTCTACTCAGCTGTCAGGCAGATGCTAGCTGCCAGTTTATAATTTTTTTTTATGCGAAACAAAGAAATTTTCGTTAAAGCTCATCAGTTCAAATGTGTATGGCACTACAGTGCTGTACTGTAAAATACAGCACAGTATTTTGACTATTTCAATCCCAATATGATTAAGAAATACTTGCTCTTCATACAATTACTTGTATAGTGAATATATCTCCTGTGCAACATATAAACTAAGAACCTGCACTAAACAGACCCAAACCATGTAGTTCAAAACCAAAGGCACCGTGAAAACCTGGATGTGGAAATACAATGCTCTTACAATAGGTAAGGCGAGGGAAAAAACGGAGAAACTTTGAAGACTTCGACTTCTTTTTAAGGCAAAACCCAATTGCAACAAAGGACCTGTTCTCCAAGGAGAACAAATGATAGTCTGCTAGCAAGAAGGAAACTGGGATCTCTTAAAATAAGTGGCAAATAAATTTAGTTCTAAAAAATTTAAAGTCCAGTTCTGATGCATGGTCACTGCATAAGAGCAGGAACTGAAGCAAATCCTGCCAAGCCCAAGTTAACGACAGGCAAGATTGCAGAAACCTGCAAAGTGAGGGCAAAGATAAACCTGTTATTTGGACCAAGAAAAGCACCTGTATGGGAGCTAAGGAGGCACCAAACAAACAAGCATAATTCAAACATGGAGGATAACCAATGACAAAATCAAAGATCAGCAGAGGAGAACTTGAATTTAGCACAAGTTATAAGAATCAGGGGCCTCAAAAATCTCATAGGAGGCAACATCCTCTGCCTCTGCACAGTAAAAAAGTCAAGAGCTTTAAAAGCCTGTACCGCACAGTATGAGTTTTCAAACCTGCCGCAGCCTGATAAACTGCAACTCAAGAGAATGTTTGGTCAGAACAAGGTGAAAGAGCCTCTGAACCCAACAGGTGGAATGACAGGCAATAGAACTGATCATGGGTCTAAAAAACAAACACTAAAAATCCATCCTCAAAACCGTAAGCGACCAAGTCTGGCTTTAAATTAGGGGAGTTATCTGTCACAGCCCAACCAAAGGAGGGAAAGAATTAAACAATCATCTTAGGTGAATGGGAATTGGCTTTCTGGACTATAAAGAATGAAAACACGCCAGGCACAACAGAAGCATAATTAACTATTGAATTCTCAACTCTGTCGGTTAGATGACAAGAAAATGTATGTTAAGCCATGGACATGATCCAGTTGAAGGTGCAAGAAACAACGAGGGGGAAAAGTGTGTGTCGGTGCTAGGCACCCCCCGCTCACAATCTGTCAGCTAACTATTGTACTCAAATTCCCATCATCAAGAGGCCTCACTCTAGCAGAAGACCCACACACAATCTAGATGCGAGACAATTCAAAAGGATCTGACCCAGAGAGGTATACACCCAAGACAATCAAAGAAAATAAAACTGGTGGGTGAAGGAAAATGAAATCCAGTATCTGGTAATAAAAAGCTAAGGGCATGCTATGTGAATGGCCTAAACAAAATCATGAAATGTAAATACAAAAAATGCATAAAGCACTGCCCTGCATAGGATGTAAGATGTCCAAAGAACACCTACACCACCAAGATGCAGGCAGCAGAGAAAATTCATGCTAAGGAGGCACAAATCTATCAGTACAGTACCAGGAACATGATTGATAGTGGTCATGGTCCTTGGTGACTGCCAAGCATGTAGATGCAATGGTTATTTATTTGTTTATCTTGTTTTCATTATTAAATTTATTTCCTAAAACGGCACTATTTTGTTTTGCGTTTGTCTGTAAATTTGGACCGTTACCTGGATTTTGGGTCTACTTCTGCTCCTCTAGTCTCTAATTTTGTTCCTGGCTCAGCAATACTAGAACCATAAGCACTGGAAAGCTATTCAGAAGGTCAGCCCAAAATATTTGAAGATCTTTGGATTTGGCAACAGCTTATGGTGGAACTACTATAAGGGAAGATAAGGGATACAGGAATACACACATTGACCAAATTGAATAAGGATACAATTCAAAACTGTGCATGGAAGGCTGCAGATACAACAATATAAACCATCTTTTTAATATATAAATATGACAATCATGATGAGATTGTGTGTGTGTGTGTAATTACCCAAGTGTAGTTACAGGATGAGAGCTACGCTCGTGGTTTCCCGACTTCCCAACACTGTCATATAACACTTTGAAACTACTAACAGTTTTGACCTCTACTACTTTCTCACTAAACTTGTTCCAACCGTCTACCACTCTGTTTGCAAATTAAAACTAATATTTGTTGGCACATTTGTTTCCTTAGCTTGAATGTATGACCTCTTGTTCTTGAGGTTACTGGTTTCAGGAGTTCCTCTTTGTGTAAGTTTGGTCTATTCCTCTTATTATTTTGTTTGTGGTGATATTGTCTCTTTCTTCTATCTTCTAGTTTTGGCATATTTAATGTCTAGCCATTTTTCATAACTTGTTTTTCAGTGTGTTCCTCTGGTGACATTCTACTATCCAGAACCACCCCTAGATTTCTTTTCCCCAAATATTTGTGTGTATGCATGCATGTGTGTGCATGTGTGTGCACGTGTGTGTGTGAGTGTGTGTAAGCAATGCATATATGTACAAGAAGCATCACTAAAATGAAGATGAAAAATGCACTTTAAAAATACATTAAAATACTTACTGTTCGTATCATCTTAAGGGCACTAGAGTCTGGCAACATTAGCTGTAATTTGCTCACAGTCTTAGAGGACAGATTGGTGAATTTTATACGCACCAGTATTTCACTCATAACATCATCCATGGCTGCAGTTGAATAAACCTGAAACAAATATATTTATATATACTGCATACATTATGACAATTATGCTACATATAATGTTAAGGTTTTATTAAAATATAGGGCCAATTCCCTTCATCCTCAGAAAACCAGACCTGGTTTATTGAAATGTTAAATTTAACTAACTTTTTTACAAATTCAGTCCAGTAATATTCATGAATATATTATATTTCCAAGTAATGTTATACTAACTGCATAATTATCAATGAAAAAATTATTTATTATTACAGTACATACAATAAACAAAATTGAGTTAACTCACCATTCTCATTTGAGAATCCTCAGCTAATAATCTGACGTTTGCTTGGTCTTCTGCCACAACTAGCTTCTCCTCTACCTCCTGAGTGACGGTTCCATTTGTCTCCTCATATTCATCTCTGTTACGAATTAGTGAATCTATTTCCCCTTTTTCTTTTTTCTTAATCTTCTTTTTATCAGGTTTATCTTTGTCTTTTTCTTTTCTAGCCTTTTTCTCCTTTTTCGTTTTAGTTTTCTTTGATTTATTCTGCAATAGAAATACAGCTTTATTAAAAAAAAAGTTCAGACCATTCTGAAGTTTCTTGCAGTCTTCCATTGTATTTATTCACTCTAATCTTTGAATTGGCAAAAAACAGAGGAAGGCATCTATTCCCCACTGGAAGGTTGTTCACATAGACTAGGAAGAAGATTGGCTCTGGTACTGAGCCTTGTGGGATGCCACTGGTCACCTCTCTCCAATATGATTTCTCTCCTCCCACTGGGACACTCGTGTCTTTATGTACTATGAAACACCCACAGATACTTTAAGCACTGGAATATCTTGTCACTCCTGCCTATTTCTCAATGTTGTGCACTATTCTTCTGTGGGGTACCATGTGATAGCTTTTTAACAGTTCAAAAATATGAAATCTGCTGACCCCTTCTCTTCCTTATTTGATTTCAGTTGCCCATTCATAGAATTATGAAGTTCCCAGGAATGAGAAACATCACTTATGGAAAGATTAAATGAAAAGCCTAAATTACATTCTATATAAAATTCAAGTATTCTGTACAAATGTACAAATATTAATAGGGTGCAACTCATAGGCAAGCAAGAACAAGATACAATTAATACAAATTACACAAGTTTAGATCCCAAAAAGACCTAGGTAAATATTGGTTTGGAGATAAAGCTAAAGATTTATGGCATAAATTACCTAGTAATTTATTGGATAAGAGAGTGATGGATTGTTTCAAATACAAGTTAGATGTATGAGCAAGCTGCCCGCATGGGCCAATAGGCCTTCTGTCGTTCCCTTTATTCTTATGGGGGGGGGAGGCGGGAGAAAGGGGCCAAATTTTTATCAAGTTTTCTCCATTAATTACATTTGTAATAAGAAAAATATGGACTCTTTCCCACATATAACTTGAAAAAGATGAGGCTAGGAGGAAAGATGAGAGTGGAAGAAAGGGGAAGTGGAAGAGAGGAGGTATTGACAAGGGAAGAAATTACACATTATTTCCATGGTCTCAATTGTGTACATACATCTATACTTCCCACTTCTCTGGCTGATGGAGGGGTAGATGGAGAAGCCACTTTTGTTGACCCATCCACAGCAGGTTCATGTGATGCCCGTGACGATGAATCCTCTTTAGACAGCCAGAAATCTAAGTCATCTGTAGGCTGAATAAAGGAAAAGCCAAGTCAAGCACTACTAATCAGTACTGAACTGAGCATAGTAACTTATGATCCAGCACTAGCGTGGAACCTATTTACTCCAAATTACATAAATAAATTGAAGACTCGAATGAGATGCATAAGATGTTCAAGTTGATTGTTGACTGTAAATCTAAAATAAACAAGTTTATTGGATTCGTTCTCAACTCTCAATTGGGAATCCATGTAGGACAGAAATAGTTGGACACGTTTACTATCACCTAATGCTTCTGTTCACCTTGCAGTAAATAGGTACCTGGGAGTGGTGCCTCACAATTTGTTGAGAGGTTGCTTCTTGAGGAGGGCGAGTAGTTTGGTCTTGGCAGACCTCGATATAAGCCTAACAAACATATACACAGGCTGCTTGTCTCCGACACAACAAATTATTATTTTTTGGAGTAAGGAACCATGCATCTCTAGGCAATATCGAGCACAACCTGAACTCCTAAAAATAATAAACTTCAAGTGGCTCCTCTTGAGATATACGAACTATTGGATTAATTTTCATCAATAGACAATTGTATATCCCCAGTGATAATGGGCAGTGAGTATGCATAAAAATCTATTCATGCCCATCATATTATGTAACCCAACATTGCCACAACTTTATAACACACTACCCTGCCAGTTCTATGATCATGCAAGGTGGATTCATTATTAGATTAATTCCATTCACTACCCAGTATTTACTATATTTTGTATTTCAGGTTCTCACAATGTGAATTGTATACTTTGAGATCTAACAAGAGGTTTGTAAAATGAATATTAAAAATGCATTCTGTAATTAATCGGTTTATATCTTGGGTTATGCAACTGCCCCCCCCCCCCTATTTATTCCTATGTGATGAGTTTGAGGATCCATTAATTACCAATATATTTCTTAAAATACCTGTAGGTGTTCAATATTATGGAAAGGATTTATGACCTGTTGAACCCCACTTCTTTCATATTTGGTTGATGTGCACCACTGTGAGGGCAATAAACATTGCATCTGATGCATTATAAGGCTGGGGCCTGAGGCTGGTCACCAATCTTCCAAAAACTTCTTGCACTAAATTTGACAATTGCCCCGAGATCTGAGGCCAACACCTGCCCAGAACAGAAAATAAAAGGCAGATTCAAATGCAATGTGAGAAATAAAGAACAATTGGCTAAAAGCAACAAACATTTTATAGTTTGATGTGGTAGTTTTAATAAAATAAAATAAATAAAATGATAATGAAGATTGGAATTTAATACATTAGATTCACCAGCCCATCCACCTGTTATAGTTATATATATATATATATATATATATATATATATTATATATATATCATATATATATATATATATATATATATATTATATATCCAGTGGTACCTCAGTTTAAGAGTTTAATTCGGTTCCTGGAGCATCTCTTATTCCGAAAAACTCGTATTCTGAAGCTAACTTTCCCCATGAGAAATAAGGGAAATGAATTATCCGTTCCTGACTACCCCATAAACCCCATATCAAACTAAATTTTATACCTAATTCATCTAAATAAACCTACAAAATATCTATGTTCAAGTTATTACTTACCTTGCTCTTGAATGCTGAGGCGTATGGAAGATGGTGAGGAGGGGGGAGGGAGGAGAGGAGTTACTGTTGGAAGGGGAGGTCCCTTTCCATTATCACATCAGGCAGTGAGGACTTCACTGGTATGTACACACTGGCACAATCTTTGCCTGCATACACTAGGACTTGCTTGTCTACTAAGAATTTTGTCTAAAGACACTTGTTTTTCCCCTACATTTTAACACTTACTGTAGTAAGACATCACATTATTCATTTAAAAGGTCATGCAACGGCCTGCTACAGCTTTATCTGGTGAGTTTTTTCAAACAAAACTTTGCAGTTCTTCCCATACTTCACACATTTCTTAATCAAGAAGGGACATCCTCTGACTGCCTCTACTCACAGCTATTTTCTTAGGTTGAAACCTTATCAATGGCCTTTCTTGAGACCCATGGTGAGATTAGATACTAACAAATGTATAGTCAAATGACCAAAAAATCAACAAAAACACTGAAAATCCAGGTGAAGAATTGATGTGGGATAGTCACTGGGCAGGAGACAATGGTAAAGTGAGGGGCGGAGTGGCGGAGGGGCGACGATCGCCGACGACCAACACGCGCTAGGTCGGCCGGTACGCGTATCACAAACTCGCGTCCCGAGGTAACCCTCGCATTCCGAGACATTATTTCGAGGAAATCCTGCTCGTATTCCGAAAAACTCGCATACAGGGACACTCGCATTCCGAGGTACCACTGTTATACTGTATATCAACGTACAACAAAATTAGAAAGAGAAATTGGCACTATCGAATTGGACAAACCGGAAAACTATTTTCTACTCGTGTTGCAAAGACAAACTAAACTAACCTAACCAACCTACCTGGCCGAATGGCCTAATACATGCTATCTGAGGCCATCTTTATAGGCAGATAGCCTCAGATAATCCCTTAACGTTCAGATATTCATATTTATATAATAAAACGCTTATCGAGTGCAGAAGTATCAGCCTGGAAAAAGTGAAAATTAAAACTATTTCATACACAGTACACAAAAATGTCACTAGTTCAGTGGTTTATAATTCACATTACAGTACTGTACACATATAGCATCAATGTTAAAATGTAATTTAACATTACCCCGGTACCCATATAACATGTATATATTAGATCATCAGTCATCTAAAAGGAAGACAAAGAGGACAGTATTTAAAAGCAAGGGTGAAATAACTGCACGAGTTACCATGAAGTTGGCTTGAAATTACAAATGTAACAGTATTAAGAACCATGTGAAAAATACAAACGCACAACATACCTTTCCTTCATTCTTAGCATTTGTGATTCCATTTATATGGTTAGCTGCAGAGGGAATCTTATCACTAATGTCCGTTTCCTTGAGTGGATCAATCAAATCCAATATAATGTTCTTGTTATCTCCACTATGTTTCTTTTTAACCCTTTTTTCTTCTTTCTTTACTTTTTTAGTTTTGTCTTTTTTGCCTTTATTTCTTATTTTCTTAACTGGAGTTCCTAGTGGCATGAAGTTAGCCTCATCACTGCCCTCTGATTTTCTTTGTGTGTGCACTTCATGATGGGTCCTAGTTGGAAGAACTTCATTTGGTGACAAAGGTCTGAAGAAAAACATAGAATAATATAAACAACAATTACAGCATATCAATATCTATCTATAAACACTTAGGCCCTTCACCAAGAACTTTGATGTATTCGTGACAAATTCCAGAATGGCCTACAGAAGTAATTAATCTGACAAAATGTAACTTTTTTGCCAGGATTCAAGCCTTCAGATTTCCCATACAAATATTATTAATTTAATTTAATAAATTAATTTATTTAAAATTATTACTATTAATTAAATTGTTAAATTTATTAATTAAATGAAATTATTGGAACTTCTATGATTAAATTCTCTAAGCCTTACAATAAAACCAGAATGTTTGAACTGTAAGCAGAAAATTATGAGGATATCGACAAAAAATCTGAAAGAAAATGTCGATTGGCTTTTGTTTTAATTAGTATTATTATTAATGCTGAAGTCATCAATTTGAACTCAGCCATTTAAAATGCCTGGTATGGATCCTTATTATTAATGAGTTCCAGTAACAAATTCCTCCTGGACAATCAAGGCTTCTTGATTATTATGATTCAGATTATCAAGGTCACACTGTATTATGATTTGGGAAGACTTGATAAGTCATTGTGCCTCAAGCTTAGCAGCAAAACAATAGCAAAACACAAAATAAAGTACAGCACTGTACTTGTACTGTAATCTACTGTTCTGCATTGAGTGTAATGAGGCAACAGCTCTCAGGGTAAGGTAAATGGAAGTTATAAAATAAGCAGAACATATATACCGTATATACTATATTATGATGTATTCCATTTTGGGTTAGAAAAGATGAAGGACTCACTCATCAAGATTAATATCCAGAGCTCTGTGAGGATCATCTTCTGGCCGATCATCTATTTCATTATCATCAGACAGATGAGCCCCTTCAGGCATCTCCCCAATGTCAGTATTTACTACATGTAGCTGATGAACTTCCTATTAGACAAAGACAATACATTACATGGTGAATAAGTCATCCCTGTCTAAAATAATACAAGTTAGACAACATAGGATTACAGAATGCAATGCTTGTGATTTCAATCTATACATCACAGTCACATACTGTGATGTATAGTATCATCATCACTGTATAGTATCACATCATCACCTCATCACTGCTGGATGAAGCCTGTCCTTTCCTTTTACTACGCTTCTTCTGTTTCTTGTGTCGCTTCTTTCCACCATCTTGCCACCCATCAACCACTTGGTACTTATCTAACGATGTCATGCCTGTTAAAAATGAAAAACAGACAGCGATAACAATCATTAAGTACTGTAGTGTTAAATGGCATCATAAGAACAAATTTTAATTCAACATGATTAGTTTCTATTCTAAACAATAAAATAACTTAAATGAAAATGAATGCCTGGCTTCACATGAAAAATGGGATTTTATCAAGCTCATAAATGCAAATTCCAAAACTTTTTTTATTATTTTACTCAATGTACAACACTCTATAAATTTGAATTGATGAGCTTAATCCATCCCATTTTTCTTAAGGAATTTTCTTTAATACAAGTTATTTTATGATAAAACCATCTAGAAGCTTCAAATTTCACACAGTAGCCCATGTTTTTTCACACAGCTTACGAACAATACTTCATTATTCACTGCACAGAAAGATAATTTGACATATAAAGCTAACGAGTCCAGTAAATAAACTTTAATACATATTTGCAAATATTTTGACATCAGTATCTGCAGAAATTGTTTCATACACAAATTCATTTAACGTTCTAACCTCCAATCTTTCAAGCATGCATTCCACAATGCTATTCCATTTGAACACCCCAATTAGCCACTAACAACTTTCTAATTTCACAATTACTTAACTTATTTCTTATCAACATCCATCCTTGTAATTTCAACTAAATTTAAGCCTTATTTTAACACTGAGATGCCAGCAAATTAAAATCCAGGGTTTGATGAAGGATGAACTCGGCAACTGGAAATGTGTGCAAATATCAGAGGCCCAATGAAGATGGGTAACGTCTAGACGGTAACGAGCACCAACACTGTCAAACTACCAAAAAAACCTCAAGCCCAATAATAGTTGTAAACATATTAGAAAAGAAAGCAGCAATAGCATTTTGTAAACATGTATGTGGATGCACATCATGTTGGCTAAATCGAACTACATGGCATGACCTGAGAAAGCTTAGCTTTGGGGTAGGACACTAAGTAAATAAAATGACAACAAAACTAACAGCTCGAGAAGCCCAAGTTACCATGGTGAAGCATACTGCTTCACCATGGTAACAGAACAAATGACATGATGAACACCTGGCTGACAAACCAACTGTTAACCATCCACCTGAGAAACTCCAAAAATCAGGACTCATTCTTGTTTATAAAGGACAAAGAAGGATGGAAATGAAGAGTATCCTTCAGACAAAAAAAAAAAAAGAACAAAACCCCTCCTTGCAACAGAGCATGAAGTTTGCAAACCAGAAACCAGAGCCAACAAGAAAGGCATCATGAAAAACAATCAAATACGGAGAATAACTTGAGTTCAGTCCTCGAGGGTGGTAATTTCAGGAACAATGTTTACACATTGTAATTAATACTAGCTTAACTAACCTGGTATCTTCAGGGAAACATTTAAGTCTATTGCCGTTACAGGAATTTCATCTACTTGTATACTATTATGATTTGGCCGTGGAGAAGAGAGAGCTGATGATTTAACATAGTAAGGGTTGCTAGCTTGTTCTGCTCTCCTGGCATCCCGAAGCTGGAACAAAAAGAGTTAGTTTTGTTAGTACAGTATGTATATTAAAATTTTGGATATACAGAACTCAAAATTATTTACACAGCTCACTTTAAACACACACTCAAACATTTGTCTTTCCAATTACCTTTAATCATTCCAAACACTAACCATTTCCCTTAACTAGCACACATTGACAAGCCTCACTAAGCATAAATTTTGTTGGTCAGGTTTTAACCCTATGTTTATCTTCCCTGGTAACAGACTCATACACAAGACTTGCACAAGCCTTTCCTTCATACTTTTAGGCTAAAAATCAGGTAGGTAGGAATTCAAAGGAAGCTCACCTTTTGTCTTGATAAATCACATCTTTTTCTGAATCCTACATTTGTCAAAATTGCTGAAATTTTAATGTGCCAACCAATATTTGTTCCCAGCCAAATGGAGTAAATATTTGTACCAAACCAGACACGACTATAAAAACATATCTAATCTATGACAAAAATACCCAAGACCTCAACTATATTTTCATTTATTGCAAATCCACATTAAGCCAACATGCATTAACCACCACACCAAACCTTCCAACTATAGTCTTCACCTTTATATTTCAATATTCAGAATTTCTTTTCAATGCCACACCTTTTATCTTCATTTTAATGTTAGTGAATGATCCTTAATTCCCTATCCTACATGCTTCATAACTTGAGTGCCTTTATGACATACTATTCCTGATACTGCATTGGACAGGATGGTAATATGCACTGTACAAGTCTTGGAGTATGTTGACCGTGGCTTATTCAAGTACAGTATGGGATATTTGTGAGCTGTATATGTACTGTACATAAAGGAATAATATAAAAGTGCACACACTGGCAGCAAGTGGAACAGTAAATGTTTTCTAAAATTCCCGATGAGTCAACTTACGGAAAAATTATAAAAAATTTCAACAAATTTGGTTATGACTATATTACATCTTAAAAATGCATTGCTGAACAAATCATATCATTTCACACTTTTCATTTACAACTTCACATTTAACTTCCAAGAAAATATTTAACCTTGCCTCAATTGTTTTGTATAGCTTATGACTAATCTCTACACTTGCGACAATTTAACACATTTCTGCACATTACATATTTATCTCACTTTTACACTTTCAACCTAGTAATTTGTTCATTATCTCACTTTTCCTTTCAACCTAGTAACCAACATAAATTTTCAACAAGATATTAATCTAATTAGATACCGATTTGTTACCATATCATCAACATATGTGCTTCTAATAGAGATATTTCTTATAAAAAATTTATTTTCAGTGAATCACACAGTGAATTCAGCACCAGTGATTTGGTGCTGAACCCAAATCCAATCAAATGAAAATAAATCAAACAAAGCCTTGGCCATCTTGCATGAACTGTGCATCACTTACTTTCTGCAGTTCTTCTTCTGAGGGCTCATACTTCTCCTTTCTATTTTTATAGGAAGAATCTGCTTTGACAAATATTTCCTTCTTAATAGTATCATCATTTTCCTCTTCACTTTCTGAAGGTGGATCATTAATCCAAGCATCCAAATCAAGACTGGTAAAAGAAAAAAATCATTTATAGTAGAATTGATTATCTGAATAAGTGTAAATGAAACACACACATTTGCACATACAGTATTTTTACACACGGGGCCTGGTAGCCTGGTGGATAGCGCGCAGGATTTGTAATTCTGTGGCGCGGTTCATTCCCGCACCCGGCAGAAACAAATGGGCAAAGTTTCTTTCACCCTGAATGCCCCTGTTACCTAGCAGTAAATAGGTACCTGGGAGTTAGTCAGCTGTCACGGGCTGCTTCCTGGGGTGTGTGTGTGTGTGTGTGGTGTGGAGGGGGAGAGAAAAAAAAAAAAAAAGTAGTTAGTGTAGTTAGTAAACAGTTGATTGACAGTTGAGAGGCGGGCCGAAAGAGCAAAGCTCAACCCCCGTAAAATACAACTAAGTGAATACACACACCAAGACCGTCAGTAGTTTCAAAGCGTTATATGACAAAGAGTGCTGGGAAGATGGGACACCACGAGCGTAGCTCTCATCCTGTAACTACACTTAGGTAATAAAAAAAAAAAAAAAAAACACACACACACACACACACAGTGGGAATACAGAATTACATGAACATGTTTGCTGATGATGCTAAGATAATAGGGAAGATAAGAAACCTAGATGATTGTCATGCCCTTCAAGAAGACCTGGACAAAATAAGTATTTGGAGCAACACTTGGCAAATGGAATTTAATGTGAATAAATGCCATGTTATGGAATGTGGAATTGGAGAACATAGACCCCCACACAACCTATAAATTATGTGAGAAATCTTTAAAGAATTCTAATAAAGAAAAGGATCTAGGGGTGGTTTTAGATAGAAAACTGTCACCTGAGGACCACATTAAGAACATTGTGCGAGGAGCCTATGCTACACTTTCTAACTTCAGAATTGCTTTTAAATACATGGATGGAGAAATACTAAAGAAATTGTTCACGACTTTTATTAGACCAAAGCTGGAATATGCAGCGGTTGTATGGTGCCCACATCTTAAGAAGCACATCAACAAACTGGAAAAAGTGCAACGACATGCCACTAAGTGGCACCCAGAACTGAAGGACAAGAGCTATGAGGAGAGATTAAAGGCATTAAACATGCAAAAACTAGAAGATAGAAGAAAATGAGGTGATATGATCACTACATTCAAAATAGTAACAGGAATCGATAAAATTGATAGGGAAGAATTCCTGAGACCCGGAACTTCAAGAACAAGAGGTCATAGATTTAAACTAACGAAACAAAGCTGCCGGAGAAATATACGAAAATTCAGTTTTGTAAACAGAGTGGTAGACGGTTGGAACAAGTTAAGTGAGAAGGTGGTGGAGGCCAAGACCGTCAGTAGTTTCAAAGCGTTATATGACAAAGAGTGCTGGGAAGACGGGACACCACGAGCGTAGCTCTCGTCCTGTAACTACACGTAGGTAATTACTTAGGTAATTACACACACACAAAAATTGCATATTTAATATATAGTTTCATTGGATTATGGGGTTTAGGCG
Organism: Procambarus virginalis; assembly: GCA_020271785.1. NCBI lineage: Eukaryota > Metazoa > Arthropoda > Malacostraca > Decapoda > Cambaridae > Procambarus > Procambarus virginalis. Next base: position 58,376,621 of record WNGS01169498.1, read on the forward strand.
TAAGTTAAGCACTGAAATACCGAGGTAATTCTGCATAAAAATATTAAGACAGTTGTAATTAATTTTAATGTTGCACTTCATATTTTTATATATTTTCTCTAACTCCTTTTTTTCTTGAATAATTACTAGATATTTATATGATAAAACACAGTTTCCTATCTCCAATTAGAGTGTTTCAAACAACAAAAACTGTTCAACACTGCATTTACACATCCTTCCTGGGGTTTTTCTTCATTAACACCTCGCCAGTCATGTATAACCTTAAAATACTGTACACCTCTCTCCTGTGCACTTACCACACTTAAATGTCAAACTTCAGGGCCCTTAATATTGAGTTTTTCTTGCAAGTGCATGGATTGCTAAGATAACAATATTACATTTTACTTCATAACAAGGCAGCATGAAGCAGTCAGGTTATGAAGTGTTACCTTTGCCATCAATAGATGGCTCTTAAACTTAAATAATTCAGCTAATTGATAACTTGTGAAAAACTCCACTAAGCGTATGTACTAAATTGCCTGATCCTAACCTAATCGAGGACATGCAAATAGAAAATCGGAAATCATCTCAATTTTGTGATTTGCTGTGATTTTCAGTACATCAGTTTTTAGCCTTAGGGGATTTATGTCAAAATGTGATGCACAGCACAACATTGATTTAATAAACTATATAGGACCAACCCCAATTCACTGCAACTGGAGATCCTCCAGGATGCATTTCCATGCCCTGTGGACCATTTCACTTATAAGCTTGAAATAAAAATTTTGCTAATATGACAACTACCAAATGAACATGTTTGCCCCCCCCCCCCCTGCCCTAAAAAAAAAATTTGCTTATTCTCATCATCCCCTGCCTCAAAACTCATTTTTAGAAGATAACAGGAAACTCAAAATGAAAACAAACCATAGAATTTGGTTTTAAATACTCTACAGTATCTTCAATAGCTTTCCCAAGGCTCCAACTGTTTCCTTGTAATATTGAGTCCCTCTACAAAAATCATCAAAAACTTGACTAAAACCACATTAACCCCTGGGCTGCGCAGCTTTTAATAGCCGACAGCAACCCGGGTGCAAGAGCAAAAAAAAAATTCCTCTAAAATAGTTAGAATGCTTTTCTTGATCATGGAAAAAATACAATAAATAATCGTACGTGACATATTTTGGCTATGATACGGCAAGGAAGTCTGACACGATAGAGGCACTAAAAGACTACAGGTCCTGACCAGTCTGTTCTAGCCAAGCCGTGTGGCTGGAGCTGCTACAAAGATATTAAAGTGTACCTAGTTTTTTCGATTCAGCCTAGTCATACATATTTTGCACTACATTCTAACAGCATGCATTGAATATAAAATATTTTCTTTATCTTGAATGTTTTTAACATGGATTTTTTAAAGTGCAATGTTGTATTGGGCTGCTATCATCGTCATTCATATCATAGAACATAAAGAATATTGGTACTGTACTTACAAATATATTCATGTCACTAATATCAAATATTATATTCTTTAACAATAAAACATACCATTTTGCTGTTATTACACTATACACACACATTATATACAGTATAACTATCTACATTTTTGTGCACCATAACGAACCACCAAGCTGGTTTGGCGAGTCCAAACAGCATAGTGCCACCACACGCCAGTCAGCTGATAACGCTACCTCACTCAGCATGATGAGATTCTCCCACCATACTACACACATTGCTAATTCTAAGTACAAAGCTTTTATCAAAATCCTAATCAGTAAATCCTGTAAATGAATAATTTTGAAAGCTTATTTTGTAAAGTAACATGAGCTGTCATTTCAAAATACTTAGATGGACCAAACAATAGCAGAGTGCTGTGGCTACCTGCCTAGTGTTGTGAACAGCACAAACTGTACTGTGTTCACTGATATCTGAACATTGTACACAGTCAGATTCTTCTATAATACTATCATTGTAAAATAATAATAGTACGTATATATTTCGTCATTTTTAAGTGATGCTGTGGCCACAAGCTGAACAGCAGTGATGTTAACTCATGCTGCATGCACCAGCCTTGGTTGTTCACTCAACACAGAGGCCTTCACACCCAGGAATGGTGCGCACAACTTTTTTCTATATGACCCGTTTACTGGAGTCCTGAGAAAGCCAATGTGAACGCTGTGTAGTCGCTGGAATTTATAATTTTATGCAATACTCTAAACCATGTGATATGTGCAGGGCAGTCAGTTAAGCAGGCCAAAATCATATTAATATGATATATGCATTGGAAGAGTTAAGAAGAGCTACCATCCATACCCTAATATTCCTTATGTTCTATGGCCTGATTTCACAGTGAAATTTTAATTTCAACCTGATATATGAAGGACAACTACCAAGAGAACCTGTCTGTAAAGAGATTTAACTACTTGCAGCATATTTTCTATACCTTTAGCTTTGAAACCTCATTTTCAAAGAATAGAGCGCCCATATTTTACCGAATGAAAATCTTAAAAACAAAAAAAAAAAAAAGGATGACTATTTTGTTTTAAATATGCTCAGTGGCTTTTCCAAGGCCCCAACTATTTCTAACAATGTTGCCTCCATCTGTGAACTCAGTCCCAACATTCTAAGCAAACACACACACACACACACCCGCTTCTTGTTCAGTGAACTGGGTGTGTGTACATCTGGCATGGAAAATGTGTTCTAACCAGTTGTGCCAAATTGAGGTTCCACTGTACTATTCAAGAGGATGGGTTGCACAATCAACAGTCTGCTTATAAAAGTTCCACATTCACAGTACAGTATAGTCATTAAAGGACAATGATATAATACTGCATCTGAAATTCAGCCATGTTTAAAGTTTACTATTTTTTATATTAAAATAAAAAGAATCATAAGTGATTTTTTGTCTCAAAGTATAATATGTGCAACCATGTAAGCTAATATAAAGTTCTTTTGTATTAAATACCCAAAAATAGAAAGAAAAGTAAACCAGAAAACTCCCTTGAACAAGTTATTCTAACTGATTCACTGGAGGTAAACTCCACTGTATCAGACATTTAATGTATCAGAAATTTAGGCTTTGAGTGTAAATAAAAAGTTCTATTCCATGCAAGCCACTTGGTAACTTCCTTAGGCAAATGTCCAGCTTCTTCCCCAGATATTACTTTACTGTGATCATGCTAAGCATTGCTAAACCGAGTGCACTTGGAATCGTAACTTTACCTAAACAAACGCAGGATCAATGCTGCAGTGAAACTCCAAAGCTAATGCTCCAGGAAAGTAGGATACTACAAATAACTTCAGTACCACCAAAGCAAGATACAGGTAACACAATATTATAACCGACCTAAACAAAGGGGGCTCAATCCTAATGACTTGTCCAAGCAAACAACCCAATAGAATAGGGCATAAATGTAGTAGTGTACAATATAGGAAAATATACTGTTGCAGTACAAAGACTAAATGCAACAAAGGCAAACCTAAAAAGGAAGATGTAGCAAGTAAATGAACCAGTATTCAGGTTTCGTCCACAGCATTAATTGCTATGAAAAGTCAAGAGTTCCCTCTGAAAGAGAAATCTCAGTTGAATGAACTACCAAGATTAGATTGCATAAAGATGATAACTGCATTACCAGGTGGTGAATGCTCAGGGCACTAGAAATAATGAGAACCCCCCAAGCATCCACTGAGCAACATAGGCAACAATAGAACTAATTTACACACTGGTCCCCTTGATTGGCAAATCTGAGGGTAAGTGCCTGGCATATTGAGGTGGCATCCCCAAATGCCCACTAGAAGGGGCAATTACATCTAGTGGTGGGTTGGGATAGGTACCACAAAGCCATTAAACAATTTAGGGAAGCAACACTGGACAGTCTCTTTAAAGTCAAATCTTGTTTTGAAGTAGTGTGTGTTCAATTGAATGTACCCTCTGATGGTCATTCCAGGCTAGACTGAATTCTTCAAGACTATCCCTTGCTCCCATTCACGGCCTGGAAATGGTAGCCTGAAAAGATCTCGGAGATATCAGGAATGTGAATGTCACACTGATCAAGCTGATCCATGGAGAGAGCTGGACATTTACTGAATAGAGCAGTAAAGTGGTTCACACTTACAAATTACCTATAACTTATTTAAGAGGAGACAGGAAAAGAAAAAAGGAACCTAGTGAATGGTGGATTGATATTGGATTATATACAGTACAATATGTAGAAATTATAGAATTAAAAAATAATGATTAATTCATACTGCTGATAGAGCCAAGCTTTTCTAATGCATATCAGCCAAATTTTGAGTGACTGATGGGTTGATAGACTTAGGCCAAAAGAAAACTGCAAGGTAGGCATAAAAACTTTGATATCTATGTTCCTTACCCATCTGGCACAGGTACTTTCTTCTGAGCTTTAGGAGCCACTGGATTAAGTTCACCTGTTATCAGAAGAGTCAGATCTGTTCCTACTTTATCTCCATGCTTGTGGCACTTTTGAACGTAAGTCACAATATGAACAATACAGGATGCGCGCTCCTGAACCTCAAGATCACCAGATGACACAAACACTGGTAAACGCTCCAAGAGTAGATTTGTCACCTATTTAACAGAAAATAGAGAAAAACATTTATGTATGAGTAATGAAAAATTACATTTACACTGTATATCACAAGTAAACATAAAGGTTGATGGAATGTAATACTCTATAACTTATGGAGGAGTGGAGCAAATAAATAAATGATTAAATGTGTAACTGTTCTGCACTATATTAGAAAATGGGTCATACTAAAAAATAAAGCAGCATTTTTTGAAGTTACTCATGACTGATTATGAACCTTAACCTAAAGATTGTAAATATGTTGGATACAAGACCATTGGGGGAGAATGGGGGGGGAGGGGAAAGGAGGGAGGCATACTGCTATTTGTATACAGGTCAATAAGATCCTGCACTATTTGGATACAGATTTTTTTTTCAAATACTCTGTTCATACATGCTCATATCTAAATTTATTGTACAGAGAGCAATGCCACACAGACTTCACCTTAACTGAACATACAGCATGCACAGTAAATTTTCTCCTGACAATTTTCTAAAAATTAAAAGATGCATTTCAAATATATGCTGGAGAATACTATATTTTCATTTATATATAAAAATATATGTAATTCAGTTATATTAGGTTGTTTCAATCACACTAGAGGAATCCGAGTAATCCTGGGCTAGTATATTGTATCAATCTACCCTGGCTAAGTGCCCTGGAAAGGCCACTCCAGACCGACAACCAGAGCACGACTCCATAGTCTCCTGAGACTGATTGATGCCTAATATTACTATATTGTGGGATATGAACCTGCTGGAGTAAATAGCACTAGCTGGCAGTAGTATCAGAGGTGGGAAGGTAGTGGGGTGGTGATGGTAGTATTAGTATGCCATTACATTTCTTTGACATATTTGCTTTCCCAACTGAAACTTATGTCCTATTGTGTCTCAATTCAAAGAGGTTGTCCTTTTCTGCACTGCCAATTCCATTGCACAGTTTGCAATTATATTTCCTCTGCTTCTTTTCTCTAAGGATGTGAGAATGAGTTCCCTTATTCTGTATATATAGCTTAGTCCTCTTAACTTAGGCACTAGTCTTGTTACATACCTCTGCACTTTTTCAGGTTTACTTTAGTGCTTCAGTAGGTGAGAGTTCTATTCCTGTGCAGAATCTAGTGCTGTTTAAACCAGTATTAGCCTAATACTGGCTATGTAGATGGTTTTAAAAGTCCTTATCCAAAAGTCCTAAGTTTTTACTTTTTTGTGTGTCAACTGTGTACAACATAAATGAGCTCACACCCTTTGGATAGGTCTTTCTATGTAAATAAGAAATGGTAAACTAATGATGGTGGTGGGTCAGGTAAAAAAGGTGGGGAGAAGGTTTAGGAAGTGAGAAATGCATTAGGTTACAGGAGGGTACTTGTACAAGAGAACCTGTGGTAGCCGATCATGACAGGCTTCACTAGGGTAAGGTTGCCAGCCACTTAAACAACTTTACGTTATTTGATGTGGAATAAAAATCCGGCTTTTAGTGGGTATGAAGTGCCTTTCTGGGCACGATGTTCAGATATTCTCTAATGTAAGCTTACCGAGTGTCCCAGTGAACAGGCTCAAGACAGTCAAGGAAGGGTGACAAACTGCACTGGTACAGTAGGTGGTCTTTTCAAATGCCCATGCCAATCATGCAGAAGCTAGGGAGGTACTGGATAGAAACTGAAACCAGCTCAAGTCTCAGTAGAAAATTCACTTTACAGCAACAAATTAGGACAGCCCCCAGCTAGGCATCTATCCCCAATAACCATCCCTCCTTGCTGTCCAATGCTCAACCATCATACATACATAAGCATTAAGTATGCCTGGCATTAATATTAATAGATAGTCAATCTGTCCTATAACAAGCCTGTTTAATCAGACATTTTAAGTAGAAAAGCTCGGAAAAAATTATTCTGACATGGTTAACTTAAAATGATCACATTATTTTTACCTCCTCTATCATTTCTGAATCTTCCTCCTCCTCTGCTGTAGCAATAATATGTGCATAAAGCTTGAGCATGTTGTGAACATATATTGCCTGGATGTGCCCTGGAAGAGACACCACCTTTCCCCTCACCATGGACTCCAGGGTAGCTTTTGGGTTTGCCAACAATCTGTAATAAGTTATGCATGTCACTGAATTTTTAATTTTTATATTCGAAAGCAATATAATTACAGGTAAATGTTTTAAACATTAAGTAAATGCATAAACAAATACAGTACACCATTTCTTGCTCAATATAAATCATATCAATAATTACTAGGCTATCTTTTAATAATTTTCTATCAAATCCCAATTGTGTTAATATTGATGCTAAGCCCAATATTATATACAGTATATACTGTAGATGAATTTCTCCATTAGCAGTCATGCCCATTCTTTGACTTCAGGCTTCAATAGAAAAACCAACCAGTATTAAAACAATACAAAAATATTATACCAGTATTTCACATTCTATCTGAAAGCACTATATAATATCTTACCTTCACTATACACCATAAATCATTATTTAAACTAAGTGTAATCTAAGTAAATAAACCATTATTTAAAGTAAGTGTAATCTGCACTAACACCAATATGTGTACATATATAATATTTCATTCCATTCACCTGGGCTCTAGGAGACAAACCGTGGACCCCACGAGTGGGAGGCCAAAGTTCTATCGACTGTGCTAAAGATTAGTCTTAATAAGGAAAGTTTTCAGAAGGAGCAGCCTGCTGCCAAATTGGAATTTTCGACTTTCCCCGACTACTACTGAAGCTCGGTAGTAGTAGCAGTAATAGAAGCTCAGTATTTCCACAGAAGTATGGATGACAATTTATAAGACGTGGGCGTGGATCACTATTTCCTTTGAGCTTCAGTAGTAGTCAGGGAAAGTCGAAAATTCCAGTTTGGCAGCAGGCTGCTGCTTCTGGAAACTTTCCTAATTTAGACTAATCATTAGCTCGGTCGATAGGGCTTCGGCCTCACACGCGTGGGGTCCGCAGTTCAAGTCTTCTATAGCCCAGGTGGATGGAATGTTTATTTCCACGAATATTTCATTATTCATATCCATAGTTATTGATATCTATAGTTTTGCTATGTCAGCAGAATTTTCTAATTTATAAATTCTCTAAAATCAATACAGTACCTGATGACCAAACCACATACCAGAAGATGAAGAAACAACAAAGTTTTGGTCTGTCCTGGACCATTATCAAGTCGATTGAATCACAATCGACAAAATGTGATTCAACCAAAATGTTGTCATCTCCATCTACTGGTATGTGGTTTGGTCATCATATCTTCAACCACATTAGTGACTCATCGTCTGCACATCAATACCTGCTCTACTCAGAAAGAGGTGACATATTTCACACAGTGGTCCTGCTCTGTTCAGCAATGTCTGTATGTATTATGACCTATCCAAAGTTGAGTTAATACACTCACATAATGACTTTTTATTATTGGAGGAGGACCACAGTAGTGTGTTATATTTACCAGTTTGTTACTGGTTAGGGATCTCCAGCAACTCTTCCTTTTGAATTCAATAAATTTTACAATACTTTTTACGTGTCCATGGGCAAGGTTAACAGTACACCATGATTGGCCACTGCTTTTAATGCTTTATAAGTGACATTGGTGCATCTTCATTTTCCTGTGCACCAATGTGATTAGGAACCCAACAAAATTGCACGGCCTTGAACAAATGGGTGATGTGGGTAAATTGTTTTTATAAAAATAATAACTGCTTTTTACACAAGTTTCTTACTATTATTATTATTACCACCCAATATTGTTGCAGTCCAAACTCTTAGCACTTAGATGTATTCAGCATCTGAACTACAGTTAAAATAAAATGCATAAAATTAAAACTACAATGTACTTACACTATATGTCTTGGTAGAACAATAAAACAATACTGTACTTTTAATATTTTTCACTCACTTAGAAAACTCGCCACAGATCCAAGCTGCTGCATATAACACCTCTGCAATTGATGACCTGGCTGCAGCAGGCCCAACAATAACATGAGCGTTGTCGAGTAGCAGTGCCATCTGACCAACTGTGAATTCCCTAACAGCAACAACTCGAATAGCAACGTCCATCAGCTGACTGGCGATCAGGCCACCATGTTGGGTTCCTTCCATGCGGCACAACTCCACCAAGACACTTATATACCTAGAGAAAATGTATGAAATTTCACTGTAATGAATTTTTTATAAACAAAATAATATTTGATTACTTTCATATTCCAGCAAGCGTCTATGGTGAATATTAAAACAATCGGATGCATGACTGACATCTTGACAATGTACTGTATTAAATAACAAAACTTACCACTCAAAGTTAGTAATATACTGGAAATTGTTCTGTGAACATATGAGTATAATCTTTTGCAGAAGTTCATCACGGTACATAGTTCCCTCTGCTCGATCCATGTGTGTCATTAAACGGCGGACTATTTCCATGACTGTCTTTTTAGTTACCTGAAAATTCAAAAAATATTTTTAGTGCACAAAATTTTAAACTAAACTCTAATGTGCTGATGACTCCCATAAGCTGAACTAATTTATAATATTACAATGTTTATAATACTGCGCTGCGCTTTGAAGCTGATGTAAATAAATAATTATTGTAATGCTTTCACACACACACTTTACATCTTTATATGACTATCTTATGAGTCATAGTTAAAAGGACTAGAGTTCTTTCTTTTAAAGCAGGGTAAAGAGAGAAACATTGTCTACTACATGTTTAAACCCTGTACATCTAATCTCACCTTGCAATGTAAAAACACTGTCTTGTTTAATTAAAAGCTATACAGTGGAACCTCTATTAACGAGTTTAATCCGTTCTGGCACCGAGCTCGTTACCTGGAAAACTCGTCTTTGGAAACAAATTTCCCCATTTAAAATAAAGGAAATAAATTGAATCCGTTCCACTCCCAAAAACATCCATACTTGTATGACATTTTTTAATGTAAATATGATACTGCACATGTAATTATAAATGTTTTGTTGTACTGTTTTAATGTTTACTTTAACTTATGAAGAGTCGTTGCTGGCTTGAAGGAGACGATGGGGAGGTGGAATGGAGGAGAGGGGTTATGGTGTGGAAGGAGAACCCACCTCTGAGTCAGGCGGGCTCTCTCTTCTTGGGATTTTCACCCCACTGGGACCAGGTTGTGGTTCACTATCACTGGCTCTTCTTTTCTCTACTTTTGGAAAGAACTTTTCTATTGACAATTGCTTTTGTCTTTGTTTTAGGATGTCCCTAAAACGAGACAGCAAATTGTCATTAAACATGTTCACACACCGGGTTGTCACTGCTTGATCAGGGTGATGTCAGTGGAAGAGGCAGCATCCTCCCTTACCTCCTCATTCCCTTAATAATGGTGTAAATTGTTGATGAGGACCTGCCATACTCTCTTGTGAGATCAGTCACACAGACACCACACTCATGCTTTGCTATAATTTCCTTCTTCAAATCCACAGTAATTGTATCTTTCTTCCTCTTGACAACACTATCTTTAGCAAGCAGCTTCTTTGGAGACATCGTGTGTTACAAATTGTAGTCGCAAAACCACTAAAAACCCAAAGAAAAGAGCTAATAAATGCAGAGGGATGCTTGTCGTGTGAGATACAACAACAACACTGGCGTCGGAGGCGTCCGAGAATTTGTGAGAACCCGCGAGACGCTAGGAAGCACCATGTGGTTTCACTCGTTAATAGAGGCGAGCTCGTCAATAGAGACAAATTTGCTGCGAGTGGCTTGCTCGTTACTGGAAAAACTCGTTAATAGAGCCACTCGTTAATAGAGGTTCCACTGTACTTTATATAGCAAAATAAGAACCAGGTTTGCTGGTTATGTGAGGAGGTTCCCCATAGAGGTTGAACTGCAAGATTAGGCTGAAGCCATGTGCTGGAACACTATAGGTGTTCAGCATTAATTTAAATTTTAATGCATTTATTTATATTGTTGTAAATATATCTCCTGCCATGTAACAAACAATATATTGAGTATATTGTGGCTAGTGCACTCAATTTTGTACTGGGTATAGGTATCCATAAACTGATAATTCATTAAATATGCAAATTGCTTGGTTTAACTTATTGAAGATATTTGTTTTATGTATTTAAGAAATTTTTTCTATGTACTGTATTAACAAAAGGAAAAATAAAATGGGCTCCTTACCGCCCTGATTTATATGTATACAAATGCAAATTCATATAACTGCAACACTGAATAAAAATTGTGCATGCAGTCATCAATATCACTACTACATTTTCCACCAGGTGACGAGAGAACTATAAAGATGAATGTATAACAATACAAAAATACAAGCCATCCAAGGGAGGCTTGGAAGCCAAATATACAAGGGAGCCTGTCGGCCGAGAGGACAGCACGCTGGACTGTGATCCTGTGGTCCCGGGTTCGATCCCAGGCGCCAGCGAGAAACAATGGGCAGAGTTTCTTTCACCCTATGCCCGTTACCTAGCAGTAAAATAGGTACCTGGGTGTTAGTCAGCTGTCACGGGCTGCTTCCTGGGGGTGGAGGCCTGGTCGAGGACCGGGCCGTGGGGACACTAAAGCCCCGAAATCATCTCAAGATAACCTCGAGATAACTCAAGAATCCATATAATTCAACCAATACACTGCAGCATCACACAGAACCAGCACCATCACACTCCAGTAGTATATGCACAGAACCACCAGATCATGTCATACAACAATGTAAAATTTTTCCTGCAAGTTCTCAAATAAAATCAGTCATTCATTCATTCAAACTGATTCTAACCTTATTCCTTATCACTTCTCATATGCTGTTTATATACAAACCCAGCTTCTTAAAAATACACCCACACACTATCTGTCCATCTCTCTAGCCTTTTTTCCCTCTCCTCCTACATTCAACTTTAACTAAATACACTTAACCACTATCACCCACTCATTGAAAATAATCAAACTATTTCAGTAAACTCTCCTCAGTCTAATTGTTTACTAACTTTAAACTAGACAATTATTCATGGTATATTAATTTCTATTATCTATCCTTCTAACACTACAAATGTATCTCAGACTGATGATATATATTGTATTAATTCTAAGTTTAATGTAAACATGCCAGATCAGCACCACACTGCCAAAGAGAGGATGCTGTAAAGTCTTAACTTGGAAGCAATGCTACATGCTCTTTGTAAAGATGGCAGAAGATCTGCCCTACAAATCACAAGGTAAAATTGTTAAACATGAAAGTGTTCCTTAAACACCAAACGTTGACCTTTTATATGAGTAAGGCAGATAAGAGAAGTGGGTTGGTGCACCTGGAGAGAGGGGCCAGAAAAAAGTTGGCCGTGCTTGGGGAGATGAATTCTATCTGGTGATAGAATTCAACTCCCCAATTTGATATGGTGGTCTGATCTGGTGGATAAACAATTGCTAGCACTTTCATGGAACAACAATTGTATGTTTCCAAGATAGTTGGTGTCAAGTATAAACATCTAGTCCTGGAGCAAAGCATTAACCCTTAAAGTGCGCATCACTTCATATGAAGTGCTAGGCGTTTTACCAGTCGACTGCGCTTCACTTCATATGAAGTGTTGGAGCACTACGCAAGATTTAAACGGCCCGCGGATGCACGGGGTTCACCACACCTTCATCAGGGCTCCTGTAAACAGACGCCATTTTTAAAAAAAAAACGTGGGCCAAACTCCCGGGTATTAGGGGCCTCAGTATCGCGTAAGCTACCAAGCCTGACGCACGCAGCATGAGCTCACAGCACTGCTGTTCAGCTTGTGACCACAGCATCGCCTAAAAATGCCATAATATACTTGTTCATGCTATTATGTAGCGATGATATTATTACAGAAGACCCCTGACTGTGATAAAAGTGACCAGGGTTCTGATAATAGCAGGATTGCGATGATATTTAGTGCTGTGCGCCATGGAGGGAGGAGTAATGCTGTGGGAGGGAGGGTGGTGGGGATGTTTTCTGACTGTGTGGGGCCACCTTTTATTGACTGCACTCAGCATACCAGCTTAGTGGTTCGCTATAGTGAACACAAATGTAGATACTTATATATAACGTGTGTATAGAGGGTATAAACAGCAAGAGAAGGTTTGGAGCCGCCATTTTGGTGAGGGTGGTGGCGTCGTCTGCACGACACCACCGTGCAGACGACGGTGTTGTTTACTGGTTACCACGATGGTCTTTGGGCACCATACCAGTTTATTTGTACAAGTATGGTGAATAAAACAGGTAGATATTTATTTATAATGTGTGTATATAGCGTAATAACACCACACAGTATTGTTGGAGGAGAAATATTAGTGTGTCTGGCCTTGAGGGAGGCAGCCATCAGCTGACTGTGTTAGGTCCTATGTCTTTGTGACTTTACTCACCATACAAGCTTAGATGTACAGTTATGGTGAACAAAACATGTAGATACTTATATATACCGTCTGTATATAGTGAATTATAGCAAAAACAGTATTGTGGGAGGAGAATGTGGGCGAGTCAGATGACTGGAGGGAGGGCGGGAGTGGCTGGCTGGTACACGGCGGTCACTCCTCGTTACTTTTTGACTCATAATAGCTACTTAGTGGTTCGTTATAGTGAACAAAACATGCAGATACTTATATATAACCTGTGCTTATAGTGTAATAACCGACAAAGTATTTGTTCACTGATTGATGAACATAACTGAATCAACAATATGCACACCATATTTTTGAGTACAGCAATGATTCACTCATTTTATTATATAAATATATCAAACTACACACTATTGAATAATATTACAGCAAAAAAACTATGAAACATCAATCAGAGACATTGAAATAATTAGGTAATTATCTCTTTGTGGCAACTCTGGCCTGACAGCTGGCAGCAACAGACTGCCTGGGACGCATGCTGAGTCAGCGCCTATAATTTGCCAGACTTCCCCGCCCTATAGCGGGCAATATATGGCACTTACGATTTTTTTATTATTTTTCCCGTGATCAGTGAACACAAATTAACAGGTTAGGAAGAAAAAATAATTTTTTTTTTCAAAATGACATGCGCCTGTGCGGATAGCAGGATATTAGACCCCGAGCATGTTAAGGGTTAAGAGAGAAAATGTAACGGGAAAATCATAAAGTGGAAGCCACAACCAAAACAAACTGAACTTGAATAAAGAAGGGACTGAGTGACTGGTTAATTAAGCCATGTGACACCGAAAGAACTCATCATATGTATATGGAGATCAGAGTAAATTTATATAATAATACATAGCCATATTGAGTACTCACCAAGTTATACTTAAAGGGAATAAGCTACAACTCTAAGTTACGTATTGCCTCTAAACCCTTAATTAACCGGTTTATAGGTTCTCGAGTCTATTGGGCAATAACTGAATTTTCAATCCAATAATTTTTAATGGAAGATGGAATATAAATAAACTCAATATATTGTTGTAATCTTAAACCTCTACTACTTACCATGCCATAAAGGAGATCAAGAGCCCTGAGTCGAATAGATTCATCTTTGTCATCAAGGCACTGAAGGACCAGATCCTTGTGTGCCTGTACTGACTTTGGATGAGTCTTCAGGATTTTTGACATAGCCAGTAGACCCAGGTACTTCACTGTGTGTTACAGGATAACATTAATGAAGGAAAACACGTAAATGAAAATTCAAATTATAATTTCAATCATATGAAATAATTATGAATGCTCAAATATATGACTATGAACTCAACTTTCACAAATATCTCAAAGTAAGATAATTCAACCCCCACTGATTTCCTGTCATGAATTTTTCGACTCGAGTAAAAGGCCTTACTTTAACTTAAGCAATACAGTATTTAAATCTTAATTTCCTTGATACTTTCCCACTTGTTAGTAGGTACCTGGCAAATGCACAAAACTTCACTAAATCTAATCCACCTTTATACAATAGATGTGTAATATACAGTATTGTATTACATTCCAAAAAGTATTCTAAGAAGTTAATACCCCACTTTACTTTTATATTGCAATTTTGTAACCAATATGAAAATACAAATACACTAATAATTAGGAGTTCTTAACACAGTACCATTACTTGAGATGGTTTCCAGCAAGAATAGGGTCTGCAAGTGTACTGATCATGTGTTTTTATGGGGGGTTTGCAAAGGTAAACCTCATCAAAAATCCAGTGTTGAATGTAATGAAAATACTCTTTCTAGATGAATCCTGGTGGCTCTCTGGGACTATGCCACCGAGATTGCTATGTGCAAATCACATCAGGCATGGAAGTTCAGTTTGGCCTACTGGGACCAAAGTCAAAACCTTACCTCTCCTCATAGGGGCACAAAGCAAATGACAATTTGCCACCACACCAGCAAAGCAGCCAGAAATACAACTGGAGGGATAACAAAGACCTAAGCTTCAAAATTTGTCAGGAAACTTCACATGTAATTCATATGGAACAAGAGAAATATTCAAAACTTGAGCAGGGCCATTAACCAAATACTGGGCTGCCAGAATTTTTTATAATGCCAAACCCCTGAGCCCGATTATCAGTCCAGGACATGATGGATTTACCTTTGCATTTAACAACAAAAAATTATTGGACATTGATGAAAGTAACATATATTAACATTGGGCAATGTATTTATATGATATATAACAAAATAGAGCATAATATCATACTTATTATTATTTGTGGTATTATGTATTACTCAGCAATGCTATAAAGGCACCAGCTGCATATCCACTTTGGACACCTCTTACTACTACTATTCTTCTTTGAGTGTCTGACTGGTGCTTGTATCTCTATTACTGCATTATCCCTTAGTTCCAGTTAACAGGAGCTGTTCTCCTTATCAACAAAACCTTCTTTTAAAAAAAAAGTTGTCTAAAATCAATTTCTGAAAATATTTTGATGAAAGTTTCATAACGCTAAAGCCAATAAATTGGAGATTTGTTTAACATTAAGTTTTTTTTACTCTATTCAAATATTTTTCACTTCCGGGCTCTAAATACAGTATGCATGGTTTAAGGGTTAAGGAAAAGAAAGGGATGTCAGCAAACTAGGATGAATTTGAGGCCTCACATTGCTGCCAATAAGCTGAGCTGGCTCCGTACTCAAAAAAGAGACCAGATCCACAAACAAAAAGGGTCCGAATTCCACAGGAAGCACCGAAATAAATCTACATAATCCACCGAGAAAAAACGTGGGAAGACAAACTTCTGGAAACGTGGCTATGCCGAGGCACCATATAGGACTCCGGAACTGAACTCAAGGGGAGCAGCCAAACGATCATACTCATACACAGGAGGATACGAAAAGTTATCCCTTTGACACAAAAGACCCTTTGGAGAGGGATCCAAAGTCTAAGAAAGTTTGAAGGGCACCCATGGACACGCATCAGTTTACCCTTCAGCCCCAGAAACCTACCAGAAAAGCTCCGGAATAGAGCCATAACCTCGCCCAACACTTGGGACAGAAAGGCGTCCTTAAAAGGAGAAGGCTTGGAGTGTGGGGGTCAGTTGTGAAGACAATTCCCTGAAATCCAGGTGGGGCCAGAAGGCTTAACTGCCTACACTGTCAATGTGGATGGGGCTACCCCCTGGAAGAGGCTGAGCTACTTCCAGAGCTAAACCCTGCCCCAACTCTGAAACCCTCTGATGTTTCAGAGCCAGAATCAAGGGGGGGGGGGGATCAGAAGCAGGGCAAACCACACCTGTAGGGAGAAGGAAGAGGAAGCACAGACTTAGTCCAGGTGGAGATCACCAACATCTCCAATTCTGGGTCCCTAAACACCATAGGGGCCAATTCTGGGCTAACCAACCAACCACAATGCATGAACACCTAACACTTACAAAACCTAGCTCTCAAGGTGGCCATTGCCTGAAATAATTCTACACAAGCTGAATCAGTCAATGTGGAGATTCAAAGAAAACAAACCACACACAGTTCAGAATCATAGGTGTTACCGACCCAACAGGCACCATGACAGGCAAAAAGAATGACTGTCGTCTGGTAACAAAGACAATGAGCCCCTTTTAAACTCTCATATGTAGCAAGTGCAGGCTTGATGGGCCAAACCAACCATACCAAAGACCCACAAGGGAATTACCAGGGCCTGAAGGTAGCTAGCCAACTAGGACACCCTGGCACTGTGCCCACTTGCCGGAAGACACACATCAAGCACAGTCAAAACAACCAGACTACATCTAGCATCTGCAGTGTGTTGTATAAACAAACAAGCCCCAGTGCTCCAGCACAATCAACAGAATGCCCACAGCCGAGGATCCAAGCAGAGGAGCAAAAAACAAGTGAACATCCCTAAGTGAGGTCTTCCCAGTGGCCTTGCCTCTCAGGATAAACACCCAAACACACTAGATAAGATATCTCTGTCAATGTAGGAGCTATGCTAGTGGGCACCCTGGGAAGGAACCCAGAGTGAATGCACCCCAGAGCATAAAGCCATGCAAGCAGGATAAAAAAAAAAAACATGCATTTAAAGCAAAAACTAAAAAGAACAGTACAAAGCAAATGGACCTCCTCAGGAACAAGTCCATAGACAGCCAACGCCAAGCTTGAAGCAGAGACGCTTGCCATGTTTGAAAGACCCAGAACACTACTGTTAATTCATTCATCAATGAATGAACTGGCAAGGAAAATGGCTGCACGCAGCAGCAGGGCTGCCTGGTAGTGGCATATGGTACCGAGTTTTGTGCAAATTCTGAATGTTTCTCTTGATACGAGTGAATCATATGCAGAGTTGTTTGGCAATTTTGAGGCTTAGGCTTTTATAGGAACTTAAATCATCCAGTTAGCTGTAAAGCTTCTCTAACTTTCTGGATGAATTTCCAGGTATAGGAGCAAATTGTCACTTGCTCTGCAGCTCTGAGGTGGCTAGGTTTTTGTTCTAGTCCACCGGTAGGCCAAAATGAACTTCTGTGTCCGATGCGAGCCATTTGCATGGAGAAATGTCAGCAAGATAGCCTCGGTGTCACCAGGGGCTTCCCCAGGAAGAGTATTTCCAGTTATCTTCAGGTTATCAAATTTAATCAGTCATCATTTAAAGTCATTTTAAAGCCCCCATTCACTTTGCATATTTATTGTTGCACTGTTGTAATTGTTGAGTACTTAAGCATTTTTTAAACACGAATGCTCTAGTGACACTGACTCACTTATTATTAATTGTGTATTTTTCACTACAAAATATAAGCTGAACATTCTACCAATTTCCATAATCAACAAAATTTCACTCTTTCTGCCAATACATTGTATTGATACCTTATTGACTAACTCAATTCTCACACCACTACTATTGCTCTTTTTTTGTTTCTAATTGGTGGTTAGTGAACTTTTCCTCTCAAGTCATAAACATTTAACCAAAACTTACAAAATATATTCTCTCTACTATCATATATGGCATTCGACTTCCTAATACCTGAAGCTACATCTTAAATAATATATATGAACTTTGTAAAGACAAAAATTAACAGACCAAGTCTGCAAAATAATTTTGTTTTCCAACACAAACATATTCCAAGGCATTGCACAACAAGTGTTGCACTCTCTCATATATATCCCACCTTTATACATAAACAGTACAGTCAGACCTTACAATGTGAGAGTTTGGTACAGGATGGGTAAAATTCACTATACACAGAAGGCACTAATGTCAATATTCACTAAAAGCAACGTAAGTTTGCTAAATGCAAGTGAGAGAATACTTTCTTGTACAGTGTTTGCTTAACTTTTTGGAGTATACTGTGACACCTTGGCATTTTGTAACACGTGCAATATATACTGCATGCAAGATGCCCACAGCAATAAAAGGTAATGTAAGGTTTACTCTCATTTATGTAATCGGTGAGTTTACAAAGTAACTTTATAATATACAGTTTATTTGTGCCATTGGAGTGGAAGGATAACTTTGTAATACAGGTGCTGTAATGTTCTGATGGATGTTTCTAATGAGTGGAACAGTGGACTTGGGGCACATTCTTGAGACCACCTTATTTTTTACATGACCTTTATTTTAATTTTTTTTTTGCACAAATTTGCTTAAAAAACTTCCCAGAATGCATCCCTTGTACATAGCGAGGGATAATTGTATACATGGTAATTAATTATAAAACAGAATATATACATTTTCCTGTACTCATTTAATTATGCACATTAACATGCAAGCATGCACTTATCCTCTATTACCCATTTAATTATCACATTCACACCACTAAATCACCAACTTCAAAGTACTATACATGTTCTCTCTCCCTTCCTAAATCATTAGAGTAAACCATCAGTGATTAGTTCTACCTGGGCCAACTCCTCCTCATAACCAAGAGCCTACAATTATTATTCCAAGAGAATTAAAAAAAAAAAAAAAGATCTAATATAGCACATACTGAAATACCCGAGCTTGGGTGGGGGGAGGGGGGCAGCACATTTGCCCAAAGGGAGGAAATACTAGCATATATTAATCAAAGGAATAAATGGGCACCTCCCGTCAAACACACGATGAAACTACGACATTGCTACAACGTTCAACCGAGTTTTAACACTTCCTTAGAAGTTGTAACAACTAATATAACAAGTTGTAACAACATTCTAATATGTCAATAAAAACTTAAAAGATGTAACAACTTTATTTACAAGTTGTAACAAGCGGAAAATAGGGACAGTTGCGTTGTGTGTCTGCAGGGGCTGTGATGAAGGTAACAGCATGCTTATCTATGAAGAAATAATGTGCATAAAAACTCACCTTCTGAGTAAAAATGTTTGTACTACATATTCCTTAATTCTGTATTGTATAAAGAGTAGGTCTATACCAGCACAATACTTATACAGTATTCATTTTAATTAACCACCACTTACGACTTTTTCTTCCTTAACTCGACAGATAATGATTTTTATAGAACACAAAATTTATACTACAAGATTTCTTTTCCTTACCCAATATTTTGATACACGCACGCACACATGCACACAATACTATATTTACAATTCCAAAATTAGATTATGCAAATGTGTTCCATCTCTCAAGAAGGCATATATTAACAAAATAGGAGAGGTACAAGGACATGCTACTAAAAGGCTTCCAGATTTAAAGATCAAGAGCAATGAGGAGAGGCTGGAGGTATTAAACAACACAAAGCTAGCAGATAGAAGGAAAAGGGGGAAATATGATAACCACAGGAATTGACAAAGATGACAAGGAGGAATTTTTAAATTTGTAACTTGAACAAAGAGCCCACAGATTCAAGCTAAGAAAACAAAGGTGCCAAAGAATATATGAAAGTTTTTTAGGAACATAGTTAAGGAAAATTGAAATAATTTATTTGAGATCATAGTGTAAGACAAAACCCTCAAACTTCAAAACGTTGTCTAACAAAAATTAGAGAGAATGTAAAACACCACAACCATAGATAGCACAGGCGAGGCCACCTGGGCAATGACCGAGCCGCAGGGAAGGCCAAGCCCCGAAACCAACCCTCGAGGAAAGGTAACTCTCATCCTCCAACTACATTTTAAACATTTACACTCACTGCTTCATGCTCCATCACCCTACTTTGCTTCACACCATTGCACGCAAACACTTCCCATATCCCTTGCCACAAAGAAAACATGATTTTGTTCTAGTAAATATATAAATTTACCCTCTACATGTCTTTAGTAATGAAAACTAGTATGATGTATTAAATGTACTGATACACCTCTTTCTTTGGAGTCCCTGAATTATCCACTTGTGATCTTCCAAACCTTAGATACTGCATCAGGCTTCAACGAATCATAAGCACCTACTGAAGACCAAGACCAGAATCTGGCCCCCTCAATAGAGGCATAAAGGAGTCTAGGAATACAACCACCCCAGTACCAAAGAAAAGACCATCAGTAATGAAGAACCCTTAAAAAAAAAAACTGCTTGGACAACATTTGTAACCCTGATTCAAACTATGTATGTTCAGAATTGTTGCCGAGGTCCACAGCTAGTTAGCACCACCCTTTCACCTGCCCTTTCTGAGCAGAATCCCAGGTTGTATAACTTATAGCAGGTCAGGGTGGTACAGTGGTAGAGGCTGTGGCTGGCAGTCCGTTGGTCACGGGTTCGAATCACTGAAGAACTTCAATTGATTTTCTCATTGATATATCATCACGTTAGTGTGACTTCTCTGTGTAATTGATGTTGGGGCATACGGTGTTGACCTATTTTACCCACACTTGGGTGCCTGGGGGTTATACATAAAGCTTGGTACGGCTTCAGGAGAGGCCTCCAAACTTCCTGTTGATTAAGTAGTATCCCAAGTTGCATAAGTTATAAAAAGGTCAAGGGTGGTACAGTGGCAGAGGTTGCAGCTCCAGTCAGTTGGTCACAGGTTCGAGTAACCTAAGAACTCCAGTTGATTTTCTCATTGATATATACAGTATCACAGTGTGATTTCTCTGTGAAATAAGTATATTGCAGCATAATACAAGCAGCACCTTAGATACAGTATATAAATTACATTATAATTAAATGACAAGTATATTTAGATTACCATGGATAAGGAGAAACAATCTATGATCTTTTTTTTTAATGCTGTGATTGTAAATAAGTGTTGTGTTAATAAAAAAATTATATTGCCAATGTAGAGTTTTGAGGCCAAAATTGCCAAATACGCACGCACACAGGCAATGTATCCGACTGGTAGAGTATTACTAGCCGAGTACCACAAGGTTTCGGCTACGTAAATAATTTACCAGAGGGAATACAGAATTAAAGAACATGTATGAAGATGATATTAAGATACAAGGAAGATAAGATACTTAAGATGATTGCCATGCCCTTCAAAATGATATTGACATGTGGAAATATAGGCCACACACAACCTACAAATTATGTGCAAAGGAATTAAAGATCTCGAACAAAGAAATAAATAGATGGGTGGTTCTGGATAGTACACTGTCATGAGAGGAATACTTAAAGGACGCTATGTGAGGAGAATACGCTATGCTTTCCAACTTCAGACTCGCTTTTAACTACTGTACAGGGTTATTGGAATACTAAAGAAACTGTTCATGACTTTTGTGAGAACAAAATTGGAATAAGCAGCAGTTGTATGGTGCCCATATCTCAAGAAGCACATCAATAAACTGGAAACGGTCCAAAGGCATGCTACAAAATGGCTTCCAGAACTGAAAAACAAGTTACGAGGAAAGGCTAGAGGCATTAAATATGCAAAAACTAGAAGACAAAGAAAAAAGTTATATGATCAACACTTACAAAATAATAGGAATCTACCAAATTGACAAAGAGAAATTCCCGAAACCAGCACCTTAAAGAACAAGAGGACACAGACTCAAGCTATGGAAACAAAGGTGCCAAAAAATATTAGAAAGTTTTCTTTTGCAGAGTGGTAGACGGTTGGAACAAGTGAGGAGGTGGTGGAGGCCAAAACAAGTACAGTAGTTTCAAAGCGTTTTATGACGAGTACTGGAAAGACGGGACACCTTGTGCGTAGCTCTCATCCTGCAACTACACTTAGGTAATTACACTTAAGTAATTACACACTATTTTTATGAAAAGATTTACAATGACTAAAATTACTGTAATATAGCATGATCATCTCTAATTACTTCAAGTAGAGCAAATGCATTTGCAAATCTTGTAAATATTTTTACATCTTTTTAGCTGTATTTATAAAGGCTATTAAATGACAAGAGTACTGCATTACCGTTTACACACGGTACATGCCAAAAAATACTTGTATATAATAAACTCAAATACTGTAAAAGCTATTGACTGATATACACTACTACACCTTCATTATCCATGAGTATTTATCTTGGCCACTACAAGTGTTTCACCATCCACTTATGCCTCAAAATATTTTATCACAAAAAACAATATTGAAGCAAGTTGCTTCTTTTAGATTTTAATTAAATAAATATGGATAATTAAGGTTTCTAACTGTAAATGTATAATTCATTCACTTACTATAATTATGTCTTTGAATTAGAACTTTTAAGTAACCCAATACCATGCTTCCTTAAACTAACAAAACATACTAGAGTAAAATGCTACTGAAGATGGGTAAAAACTCTGCAACTGATATTTAAGAAAAACATGCATGCATAAACAAATGTTCCACCACATAACATTAAATAAAATCACAGAAATCTAGCACACACCTACTTTGCCTGTCTGAGTCTGTACTACAGAGAGTTTGGGAAAAAATTTGTTACTAACCGAGATCTTGAAAATGTGGTAAATATTAGTAGGCAATTATTAAATTTACTTGAAGAAAGGGAAATTTGGGTTCTTTAATACAATAAACACTGAGCTTAGTAAAATTTGCAAAGGGTTACAGAAGGAAAGACTAGCTTTCTTACACATGATGCACTACATGACTTACAACAAATCAGAGTTACCATTCCTCTCATATTCCAGCTCTGGTTTGGCATGAGTCAAACTCACCATAATGAATTTCACTTTCACAATGTTTCCAAATGAACAAACATTTATTGATTAGGGTATTATCATACCATACCACAGCTAATTAAACAAAAATAGTAGGAGGAGTGAATCATAGATTCCGGAAACAGTGTACCAGTCTCCTAAACAATAAAGGTCCACGCAGGCAACTGAAGTGTGAAATTGGTACATGGATAATGGATTGCAACATTCAAAACATAATTAAAGTGCAGCTTTCTAGAACTCTCATTAATAGGCTAACATTTTGTATTATTTTATAATGTAATGATTTTCTGCACCTGCTTATGTTTGCATATAAATATGACATTAATGAGGTTATAAATTCCTTGACCTGACCCTGAAAACATAGGATCAAAAATTTGAGAAAATTGCTTGCACTAAACTTATTTATAATATCTATAAATAATAATAAATGCAAGAATTAAATACAGCACTGTACTTGTAGTTGCAAAAGAAATACAAACAATAATGTACTAAATGTTTTGTATACAACAAGTCCATGACAAACAACCAAAATGCAGAAAATACAGCAAGTGTATATTGTTTACTTTACAAAAACTATATCATGGATGTTGCTGATATAACACAAGAACATTTATATTTCTTAAAGGTCATATGCAATAAAAGTAAAATTTCATGCAAGTTGAGTCAAGCATATTATACATATTTATCTTAAATATTCTGCAGTGGTTTAACCACTGCGCTGCTTGCCTACCAAATACGGCACCCCCTCCCCCTGTGCGAAGGAAATAAATTCTCGGGAAAAAATTATGTTTGTTTTTGAAAATGTTAAATACCCTCTTCTGATCACAGATATGTAAAAAAAAAATCGAAATTGCAATTACTTTGGCCACAATGGGGTCTGGAAAATGGCATGTGACGTCATGATTTGGTGGTCCCCCGTGACAGACTCCTGAAGCCAGTCACCCGCCAGCTTCAACATGTGCGAGTTGCCACAAACATTTTTTGTTCAATTTTTGCATACATTTTCAAATACATTTGTTTTGTTTTTTCTTGCCAATCCTATGTATAATGAACACGTACACAATATTGTGGCAATAGAACATCCGTACTGTCCCAAGACACTGTGTTATGTGTCTCAAATGTGTCCACATATATTGCTCATATATCCAATGTTTCATGTTCATTTATGTATATTTACAACATATTTACACACTATACACTATCACATACTATATACCTTCACCAACACACTCAGAACTCCACGAGTGCGAGCTGCCACACCCAGCCAGCCCTCCCTCACTCACTCCTCCAACACCTCACTCCTTACACCTTACTCGCCAACATTGCTCCTCCCACCATACTGTTATTGTTCTTATTACACTATTTACACACGTTATGTATACGTATCCACATGTTTTATTCACCATAACTATACAAGTAAGCCAGTATTGTGTCCAAACAGCACAGTAGCCACCATACACCATGTATGGTGTATATCATGTGTATAAGGGAGCTGCAGTAGTCCAGGTGTAGGAGCGTCCCCCGCGGCCTCACAGTCCTCAGGTCAAACCCAATTATTGTTCCCAACTCCTTTTTATACGTCGGTAGCTTCAAAGCGTTATGTGACAGTGCTGGGTAGACGGGACACCACAAGCGTAGCTCTCATCCTGTAACTATACTAAGGTAATTACACTGCACGAGAAATCACACAGCAGCCATCAGACGACACCTGCTCCCTCACCAAAATGGCTCCTCCCAACATTGCTTTTACTGTTCTTTACTTACTTCTCCCAACTGTTGCTTTTATTACACTATATACACACATTGTATATACCCATGTACATGTGTGTTCACCATAGTGAACCACTAAGCTAGTATGGTGAGCAAAACAAGAGTGGCTGCCACACACAATGATGCTATCTGGATTCCCTCCCTAACCAGGCTTCCTCCTCCGACAATACTATGCACAGTGCTAATTATCACCACAATCCTGCTATTATCACAATCCTGGTCACTAAATCATGTAAATGAATAACTGACCACAAGTTTATTTTGAAAACTAACATATGAAGTCGTTTGAAGATTACTATATGGACGAAATAATGCTGTGGGGCTGTGACTAGCGCTGTGAACATCGTGAACAGCATTGAATCACTGATATTTGAACATTGTACACAGTCATTATCACACTCGGGCTCTTTTGTAATACTATCATGGCTAAATAATACCAGTTATATACAGTGGCACCCTGACTTACGATTGCCCCTACTTACAATAATTTCGAGTTACGATGTAAATTTGATCGAGAAATGTGACTCGACATCTGATGGTGTCGTCGACTTCCGATATTTGTTGGTACACGTTCGGGTCGACCGAGCGCGTGGTTCCCGGTCACGCAGCCGACCTGCCTCGGTTTACTACAGCTGCCCGCTTAGTGACGATCGCGCCTATAAAAATTCCGCTTTTGTGGCGATTTTTTGCATTTTGAACATTAAAGTAATTATTAAATATCACGCCATGAGTCCCAGGAATGTCAGTGGGTAAGGCTCAACATATGAAAACCCATGTAAGGATGACCATAGAGCAGAAACAAGAGTACAGAATGTCTCTTCCTCAACAATTAAGAAAATGTGTGCAGCATGGGAAGAATTGCAAACCTTTGCTGAAACAACTCGCCCAAATCAAGCTGCAGTAGGTCGTTGCCTAAACCTATTCAATGACACTGTGATGCATCATTACAGACAAATGTTAAAACGAAGGGAAAAAACAAATGTCTCTTGACAAATTTGTAGTGAGACAAACAAGCACTGAACCACAACCAGGTCCTAGTGGTATTAAGGCAAAACGTAGGAGAGAGAGTACCCCAGAGAAAACATCATTGCCTGATGTGATAATGGAAGGGGACTCCTCTCCCCCCCCCCTCATCACCATCTTCCATACGCCATCAAGAGCCCTCCATAAAGGTAAGAGAAACTTTGGTACTGTATTGTAGTTTGAAAAAAACATTGTATTCAGTATAAAATGTATTTGTATGTTAATATTTTGGAGGGTGGGAACGGATTAATTCAATTCCCTTTATTTCTTATGGGAAAAATCGCTTCGACTTACGATTTGTCTCTGGGAACGGATTAGCATTGTAAGTCGAGGCCCCATTGTATATATTTTGACATTATTAGGTGATGCTGTGGTCACAAGCTGAACAGCAGTGCTGTAAGCTCATGCTGCGTGCCCAGCCTTGGTTGCTCACTTAGTATGAGGCTCTCGGACCCGGGAATGTTGCCATGATTTTTTATTTAATGTCGCCTGTTTACAAGAGCCCTGAGGAAGCTGATGTGAACCCCATGTAGCTACTGGAGTTTTGAATCATACACTAAAAATATAAGATCCCGGAGGCGCGTTGCACACCCCCCGTCGAGGACCTGCAGGCGCGTTGCGCAATTCAGTGGTTAAATGTTGAGAAAACAGGTTTTTCGAGTAGCGATACTTTTAAAAACATTTTCCAAGTGCCATGGTTTTTCAAGCATTATACGTCTTCATGACATGCCTTGAGCTAGACCAGCTAAACTGTCAATAAATGTTGCAGTAATAAATGTTAGGTATCATCTTTTAGACTCCGCAACTTTGTTTTCATTTTCAGTAGCCAAATGTGTAAAAAAAAAAAAAATCACTAAAAATTATAACATCACTATATTATTACTTTAAGAACCTCTATGATTTACAAGAGTTGAACATTCATCAGTTTAGCATCTGAGCATACTTTCTCTAGGAATAAATACACAATCACTCCCCCTCCACCCCTGCACACAACCACATTTTATCATAACAAGATTTACAGTAGTGGTAGTTCAACCTAGGGTAGTTGAGAAATGTGGCCACGGGCAAAATCTCGCACTCGGGATGCAAACGGAAAAATAATGTGAACTAGGTGTGCAATGATTACATGGGTGCAGCAATTACAGTAGCTATTATGAGTTCAGGGAGTGTAGTGAGCACGCAAGAACTAATAGGTGCAAGGAATAAGAGGCAGGCCGGTGGTGCTGACGAAGTGAAAGGGACATTATAGTGGCAGATGGCAGTGGTATGTAGTGGCAGCGGTATGTAGTGGCATACGGCAGTGGTATGTAGTAGCAGGTGGCAGTGGTATGCAGTGATAGTCTCATATCGTGGCAGTTGGTAGTAGTGCTTTCCTATCAGCGACTCTGATAGTCATTGATCTATGTGGAGTGAGATCTAGCTCTCTACCCAGCCTCCAAGCTGTTTATACCCGACATGCTAATTACCCTTGTCTGAATACCGTATTATAATTTTCATAAATTTTTGTTTCATTAAAGTTGTGGATGGAATGGGTTTCAACAACCTCTTCCTTCAGTGCATTCCACTTTCCAACTGCCGGTACAGGGAACGAGAACTTCCTTACATCTTGACTCGATTGTATGTCCAACGTCAATTGATGTCCCTTTGTCCTACCTCGTTTTAATTTATATAAGCTGTTTTGATTACTTTGTCTATTCTATTTCTTCTCTCCTCTAAGGTTGAGGATGAGTTCTCTCAACTTGACCTCATAGCTGTATTAATCTAGCTGTAAAAATCTGAACTTCTCTCAAGTTTCTGTTTATGCTTCACAGACGTTGGTCCCATTCTGGTGTTGCATATTCAAGAAACGGTCTCACATAGCCAGCATGTATGGCTTAGTGCTTTCACCTGAAATTAATTTACCTCTTAAATGATGTTCTTATGTTTGCTAACTTCACATATGCTGCTGATATCCTATTCACATGAACTTCTGGTGTTAATATTGGAATTATTGCTACTCCCAGGTCTTTTTCTATTATTGCTTCTTGTAACTGCCTTTCCTACATGGTGTTATTAAATTCAGGTTTCCTATCTCCCTTGCCCATTCAATGCTTTACAATTATTAGATTAAATTTCTGCAGCCATTTATCTGGCTACTCCTCAAGTTTGTCAGGTCTTCTTGCAGCACCTTACACTCTTCAAGTCTTACTCTCCTCAATAATTTTACATCATCTGCAAACATCAACATGTGGATTATTAGATGAGTACTAGGCGAGTACATGTTTTCAGATGATGGAGCTCACTCCCTCTTTAATGTCATTTACATCAATTAAAAAGAGCAATGGTCCTAAGACAGTCCTGTGAACCACTTTCCATTCCTCTCCAGTCTGACACATCCTCTGACTATGACCCTCTGTTTCCGGTTCATTAAGTACTGCAGCCAGTTCAATACCTTTCCTGTTATCTCAGGCAGTCTGCATCTTGTGTACTGGTGTTTTATGAGGACCAAAAGCTTTCTGGCAATCTAGGAAGACTACCAGTTGTGATGATGTGTGGTAGTGAAAGGAAAACATTTTGGTGGCAAGACGAGTGTAACTAGCACTTGGAAGGTTCATTTATCTAAGATCATTAACACTTTAGCGCTTTCGGCGCAGCGTAAAAAACTTACCCAAGTGCTTTGGGCGTCTCGCGCGCTTAAGCAGTAGGAGCGAAAAGTGTATACTCTTTTTACTGTCCTGACACTAATTGTAGACCTACGTATTTAAATTTGGTATCACTGTGTTCGCAATAGAATTCTCTATAAGAACATACATATAAAATACTGCCAAACAGAAACTGTTGGAAACAGTTCAAACAGAAACAGAAGCTCTCGCCAAACTGTTTGGCGAGAGCGCCAAACAGCAACAAATGTTTCCACTCTCTTAATGATTGCGATGACCACATTTATCCTACATCATTGATTATGGTATCATTGGAACCGCAATAAAATTCTCTATACGGACATATGCATATAAATATAGAATCAATGTCGCAACCAACCCACAAGACGGTTGGAAGTGGCTGAAGTGTTACCCGCGGCGGCATATCCGCGCCATACAATTGTTATACCAAGATGAATCACTGCCATGCCGTTTTCTTTAATAAGCTCTTCAGTTATTAGAAAAAACGTAAATTTCATGGTGAACATTTCTAAACTATCCCCAACACAATCGGATAGAAAATGGAATTTATACAAATATTTTATCGTTGGACTCGCGCGTGCGTCCGCTAAGTACCCAGGACTTAAAAGATTGGACGCTTATCGCGTCCGCTAAGCGCGAAAGTGTTAAGATTTGCCTTGCATTGGCCAGTTTGGCAGACAATGCCAACAGAATTCAACAAATGTGATTCTGGCCATAGCTTTGGAGATATGCCTACTCCCAGCCGTTTCTCCTTGTCTAATGCAGAAGTAAGTAATTATCAAAAGAAGGCACCAAACCGGGAAGGCTATGTGTCTAATGCAGAAGCTGCCCTTCATTCTGTAGTGCTTCTCAGTCTTCTCAATCTAGTTTTTATCCTCAACTTTGTAATTGAATGGCTTAAACTCCAATAGCCATTTTTCACACCAATCTTTTTTTCTTGTATCTAGTTCACTTTGCAATTTATTGTACCACAACCTTCTGAAGTTTTTTTTTAAATGAAGGTTGCATCATAAAACAATGATATACAGCAGCCTATTCTTCTGTTACAAGATCTAGCATGGGGCATATAAAGGCTGAACTAAATCTACAATGCCAATTATTAACTTTAAGTGACTGTGCCACCTGTCTCTTATTGAATGAGGGATCTATATCATCAACTCAAATTCACCTCGTTCCCAGTGACCTTCATGCTTCATGGTGACTGCTTGAATAAGTTCCCTGCTTTCACATGGACTTTCTCTGAGGACTTTGTTGAAAAACAGCTGAGTGGCCCTTCTCGGATATGGCATTTTATATCTACAGTATTTATTCTTGCACTTATACAAAACTTCCTAGGGATCAAAAGCAATGGAACCATTCTGAGTACTGTACTGTATATCATGGCATCAAGTATTTTATTACAGCCACATTTTATATTCTTTCAGGTATCACCCATGGTCTTCCTCTTCCCTTCTCAATAATGATACAATGATCCCAATAGCCCAAGGACTACATTAGCACATATTTGTGTGTTGAATGTTTCAGATACAATGTACAAAAAGCATTTTCCAGATACAGCACAGATGCCTAAAAAAAATAACCCTGTGAAAACTTAATTGAGTATTTACTGAGGCATTATGATGATTTATTGACAAATAAACAATAGCAAAAATTTAATTTTACTATTCAACGTGCAATAAATTTTGTTCTTTTTTCAGATATGACAGATCATGACATGTTTAAGTTCTACAAACTTCAAAATTGGTTGCATATGATCTTTAAGGACAAATTCCTAATAGATATTAAGAAACATGATCCAAAAATTTAGTTACTTTAACATGCTTGTAATTTGGTATTCATTAGTTAACTAATGAAAGTACCTTCAATGTAATCAACCTGGGAGACCAAAGACTTTTGACAGTTCCTGCAACTAGTGAATGTTTCTAATAAGGATCTCTGGGAGTAAATGAAGTGTAATTATTTAATTTGTTTGGACAGGCTGAATGGTCTTAATTCCATGTTTTGAGAAAAACTTTATTTATGATGTGTTAAGTCACTTGCTACCAGATCTTTCAAATAGAAGGTACACAGAATCCTTGTGATTTTAACATTTTACAAAAAGTTGTAGATATTCAAGCTGCAACATCCAGAATGTTATCTCACATTCATCATTTGGTACAACAGTGCTACAATGATGATAAAAACCATTCCAATAGCAATTTGCCTTTAACTGCTGAAGTTCCTGGCTTCCACAGCATGACAATTCACCATGTCAAGACTTATATAAAATATGCTACTGGTACATCACAAAGACTTCAACACTTCAAATATTCATCAAACATGATCTGTGATTTTTTCTTGTTTCTAAATTGAAAGTAACTAAAACAAAAATATTCAGCTTCCACTGCAATGCATGTAATCTTACAGACTACAATGAGGACTTTATGAGATGCAAGAAGTTGGAGGAACATGGTCATTATTGTTTTGATTCCCAGGATGATTACTTTAAAAAATAACTTCCAAAATGAACTCCTAGATCCCAAATTACAAACATAGTTAGCCATGAAATAAGACTAACAGATCATAAGTTAGACATTTTTAAATATAAAAATTTAGAAAAAGATATTCAAATAAACTACAGTACCTTCAATTAGATAAATCATTCAAACACATTTCACACCCAACTAAATACCTTATCTGAACCTCACTCTTAAACCTCATTAATGTCATCTCCCACTCATGCACACAGGTAAACAAATTACTGTAATTATTTTCTTAAAATTCTTATTTAATTAAATGTTAGATA
The DNA here is from genome assembly GCA_020271785.1 of Procambarus virginalis. Lineage (NCBI taxonomy): Eukaryota > Metazoa > Arthropoda > Malacostraca > Decapoda > Cambaridae > Procambarus > Procambarus virginalis. Next base: position 58,407,827 of record WNGS01169498.1, read on the forward strand.
TAATGCAGAGAATACTTTTCACACTATAACCTATTCTCTTACAAAAATAAAGTGTTGAATATAATGAAATGCCCTTTTCTGGAAGGCCTCAGTAGATTCCTGGTGTATTGGTTCTGGCACAACAGATACATCGATGAAACTAACAGGCCTCTGGACTTCAGCACACCTACCAAACACCAAGACCAGAATCTGGTATGCTAAAGACAAGAGAAGTTTAGGGATTCAAGAACAACCTCAAAACTTGGTCAAATCACCTGGGAAAGTACATAGCAAAAACTATGAACTTTTTTTAAAGAAAATTGGAAACAAGGGAAGTGGTAGTTTTCCAAACATCAACAAACCATGTACTAGTATCCAAGTGGACTTCCAAATAGAAGCTCAGGTCACCCGTCCCATCTTCTGCCACCCCCCTAAAATGCACACCAGCCCTATGGAAAGGAAGAGCAAAACCAAATAGGTGGGCTTGGAAAGCTGAGGCTGCCCAGAATAAGGTTTCACTATATTCAATGCTTGATTTCTTTGTAGGCCCTCTGTAGCTCTACAGTGTATATTCCAAATGGCACCTCAAAGGAATCATTGTTGGGCTAAAAGAAACATTAATAAAGGACCAACAGTGATCGAAAGATGACCAATAGGAAGTGAAGGCCAGAAACCTAGGACTCAGAAAAAAAATGAACTAGGCAACTGGAAAGGAATCCAAGCGTCACACATGCTCGATGAGGATAGGAAACCTTCAAAAGCTAACTAGCAGTACACACTGTTAAACGGCAAGAAACCCAATTACTATCCATAGATATATTAGCAATGAAAGCAGTAATGGCAGCATCCTTATGCACACCTTGCATATGCAGATAAACATCAGACTGGCTGAATGAAACCTGATGGATAACTTGAAAAATGGCCATAAAATGAGATACAAAATGCAAAAGCTCATGAAGTAGCTACATGATGAATAAATCCCACATGACAGTCCATAGCATCGGCATAGATGGCTGGGAATGAATCTGGTGGGGGGGGGGCACTGATAACAAAGGTCGAGAGCAAAATCAATGCAGGCTCCAAAACATGAGGTGAAATGTCAAAGCATCCCTCCACTCCAGTCACATCGCTGCTGAAATGCTCCCCACATATGCATCTCATCACAGTCACTGGAACTTGCCATGAGAGGGTTTATGGGTGAACCCCTTCCCCTCAAAACCTAATCAAATGGTAGTGTGTACCAGAACCCAAACCTCAACCAGGAAATGCAGAAAATGCTGCCAAAAACAGCCCATAGCTATTTCACAGGTGACCATAGAGGCAGAACACAGCCAAAATACTGTAGTTGGGTTGGGAAGGCACTCCTACCAAAACTGGTGCTTAATCTACAACCCATTAAGAAATAGTAGCATAAAAAATAGGGAAGGAAATAGTAAAGAGAAATTCAAACCAGCTCCTAAAAATAAGACTGCATACCATTAAACTTAACATGAAGCATAATAACCTATCACCCCATCATGAAATAATGGAGTAAAAAGCCTTGACATGGTATCTGCACCAGATACCACAGTAGACAAGAATGAAGAGGATCCCAATTGCAGCAGGTGAACCCATCTCCTTGAGTAATTGTATCGAAAACATTTCAAGTAAGGCACAGAAAACTACTTTTGAAAGGGTCTGAGCCTTGTTTACCACAGTGATTAACACCACCGATAGTTTAAGAAATGCAATACACGAAGCGTTCTAAACCAATATCACATTTAAGGGCAGGAGCAAATAAAACTACATAAGCATATTAGAAAAGGTACTCCTAAAAATACATTAAAGATTTAGGCAACCTCTGACTAATCCAGAAATAAGCCCATTTCTCCAAGGAAAATAATGGATTGTCTGCCAGCCAGGATGAACCTAGGATGTCATAACATGCCCAGGAAACAGCTGTAGAGCCATCTCCAATGAATTTGGGCCAATTTACAAAGTGGTCCTTGATCCTGAGAAAGAACGTGAGCAAATCACTCCAGGAAGCCTCAGGAAGAACACTCAAACCCCTTAAAGATATAACTGGTGAGGAACCAACAATCAAATATGTTAGGAAAAGCAACCCTTGAAATAAAGTCACAACAAACTAATTGGCCAAGATCACGCAAGATGGAGAGCACAAACACTCGTATATTGTAAATGGAAATGTTGAGCATGATGCCCCAAGGAACAACCCAGTTCAAGGAATGCTAATCCCACTTATTCAAAAACAGTGAGGCACACAAATAGGATGAACCCTTGGTGCTCCCTGTTGCCATTTTGGTACACTTTGATCTCTTCACATGTTTGTTGACATTGACAAACTATTGCTTTCATTATTTCCCCTTTTTTTATCTTTAATCAAGATATGTAGTCTGTTTGGCTTTGCCTGTACGTTCTGGCAATTTTACCTGGTTTTGAGGTTCTCCGATCTCCAGGCTACTCTTACCTCTATGAGCACACGA
>WNGS01169498.1:58418931-58426431 GCA_020271785.1 Procambarus virginalis
TAAACTATTTACCCAGCAATATAAACAAATATGTATTATAAATAAATGTTTAGAAATCACACTATGAAGACCTATGGTCTGCAAAATAACTGTCCTCTAGTCTGCATAATAACTGTCCTCTAAATATGCAAAACAAATATTTTCATAACAGTAAAGCATAAACATTTTCTTTTTAATAAAACAATGTTTGTCACTTTAAAAATGTTTACAAGAAGGGGATGAGGGAGGGGGCAATGTCCTTCCACTTTGCTATCCAGTACCTAGTAATTACTGATCTAATACTTTGTCACTGTTCGTGTTATTGTGTATATACATACCTATGGTATTGTTATTTACCAATGCCTTTTTTAATATTCTGCTTCTTTACTTAGTATACTTGCTGCAGTAGCCATTACCCTTCATATATTTTTTTAATACATCCAAGCAACTGTCATTTCTTAAATTGATAACTGGATGTAAGTGGAAATCAACTAAAATGGATGAGGATTCTGTATGCATGAATTTATTTTGACAAGACAAAAGAACCATGAACAAAACAAGTGGTGCATATAGTCCCACTGTATACTTACCCGATTAATATCTGTACAAGGCTCAAGTTACTCCTAGTAAAAATTAACTGATTAAAGTAAGTAAGTATCAAAAGAAGGCACCAAACCGGGAAGGCTATGTAGCACCATCAAATCAGAGGGCGCTAAGTATCACCAAGGATGCCAATACGAGAACAGAAATGCATATAACTGATTAAAATCACTGCCTAAAATTTGCAAGTAAGGATAAAACCACAAATGGTATTGTTGATGCTAATAACCCATATTCCATTTGGCTACTTTAATTGCCTTGGTCAACACAATAACAAGTTTGTACTTTGTACTTTAAAATGGACCCACAAATTCTCACTTCTGAGAAATATGGCAAAACAACAAAGCTAGACTTTTGGTTTCTAAAAGATGAATCGTGACTTTTTAGCTGAACTATACATAATATATTTATACTCATTATGAATAATATTCAAGAATAAATGCACTTCATGTAGACAAGTTGCATGTACAATATATATTTTTTGTGAAATTTATCAGGCACATAATAGCTTTATCTACAGTGTGCATGATATTCTTAACTATTTTACAATTTTTTTTTGTTTTATTTTTTTATTTGTTTTACTGAAGCAGTGAACATGATCACATAAGACTTCAAATACTCATTATACAAGATTGATGGTAAATTACACTCAAGAAAACATTAATGCAACTTCCTAATTATTAAAGACAGAATTGCATTTAATACTGTAATGGAGGATAGGAAGGCCAAGAAGAGAGTGGATGGACATGTTGAGCGTGTGTGTACGAGGAAGAGGGGACCGAGTGTGGACACCACACAAGATATGGGCAAGGTCAAGGCTGGGTGAAGCAGCTTGCAAGAACAAGAATAAATGTATTTGCAGATACTGTAAGGTGCATTACAATTCACAAGGATCACTGTACATCTGGTCTTATGAAGCAATAGTGTGTTACTGTGGATGACTGTTGAGTGTGGTAGCATTCATTTTATCTGTGAATTACTGTATATCATTAATGGAAAAGTGATAATTTAATGTTTTGCTAATTTAAAATCTATAACCTTATTTTATCCTGGCTGATACCTCCCACCCCATGAAAATGTTAAAATGGATGATAAAAAAATGTAAATATATTCATTACAAAAAAATTGATATTCTGGGTAACAATTAGGCATTGCTACTTCTTGACAGTATTACAGATTCAACTTTAACACCCAATTTTTTTTTTATTCATCACTTCCTAGATGATCTGAGTATACTAGTGTGTACTAATTTCCCCCATTATGTAAAAAAAAATTTAAACTTGAAAATTAGTTAATTACACATACTAATTTAGTAAAAAATGAAAAGTATCTATAAGACAGGCACACAAATGCTAATGTGGAGCAGAAGGAGGGCCTGAAGGTGGTGGTGGTGGTTGATAACCTGGGTAACGGCTCTGATCATATCCAGGAAACTGTCCCTGAGGAGGACCTTGGCCAGGTGAAGGCCTGTACTGTGCATATTGTCCCCCAGGAGGAGGTGGATAACCTTGCCCATATCCTGGTCCTGAAGGATGCTGGTATCCAGGTTGAGCATTAGGCATAGGTGCACCATAGCCAGGATGGCTTCCAGGTGGTGGTGGGTAAGAGCCATAGGGTTGTGGGTATGGCTGTCCACCAGGATACTGACCTGGTGGTGGGTACCCTTGAGAACTAGGTGGATACTGGCTAGGAGGATAGGCTTGATGATACCCTTGGCCTCCACTACCTGGATACTGTTGAGAAGGGGGTGGATAAGGGCCAGGGGCCTGTTGTGGTGGTGGGGGAGCCTGAGTGGGTGGCCCTGTCTGAGATACAGGTGGAGGTGTACCAGTATAGCTTTGAGATGTAGGTGGCGTTGGTGCTGAGGCGGAACAGGCGGTGGGGGATTTGGTGAGGTAGTTTGCTGTGGGGTTGTGGTTGTGTAGGAGGATGTTGAGACTGGGAAGTTTGTGGAGGTGGCTGTGATTGGGGTGGTGGTTGTGACTGTTGTGGAGTTGGTTGTTGAGGTTGTCCACTACCATACATTGATGTAGGTCCAGTGGGTGCAGTTGAAGTTATTGGCCCACCTGATGATGATGATGTAGGGGGAGTTGATGTGGACTGTGGTGGACCTGACATTGTTGATGAGGTTGATGTAGGAGGAGCAGAGGATGGTGGCATCTGGTAAGGTTGAGATGTAGGGCCACTTCCTGGATACTGAGATGATGGAACAGAGTATGTTGATGGTGTTGATGGTGTTGAAGCTGGAGCAGATGTGAAAGTAGGTGGTGTACCAGAGAACTGCTGTGATGACTGGCTGAAGTCAGTTGGATTGTTTGGTGGTGGAGGACCCTGAGCTTGGGAACTTGGTGGTCCTTGAGGGCATTGTGGATACCTGGGGTGGAGGAAGGGGGTGGTGGTGTTCCATATCCCTTGGCACCAGGTGCAGGTGGTGTGGAAGAACTACCAGGATAGCCTTGGGGTCCAGATGATGCTGGTGGGTATCCTCCCTGACCATACTGCAAATAAAGTTAATAATGTCAACAATTGAAACTATTATGCAATATTTTAGATATAAGTAAAATTGCTAGACTCCTGCTCAAATGGGCAAAAAAGCATTGGAATGTCAAATGCAACAAAAGTATTAAATTTTGTTTCCACATAATTTGTAGGTTGTGTGGGGTCATTTTCTCCTATTCCACAATTCATAACATGGCATTTATTCACATTAAATTCCATTTGCCAAGTGGTGATCTATACACTTATTTTGTCTAGGTCTTCTTGAAGGGCATGACAAGCATCTTAAGTTTCTTATCTTCCCTAATATCTTAGCATCATCAGCAAACATATTCGTATAATTCTGTATACCTTCTGGTAGGTTGTTTATGTAGATAATGAACATTACCGGTGCAAGAACTGAACCCTGTGGTACTCCTGCTTGATGGGTTCTGGGAGTTCTTCTACTCCCCAAGCCAGCCAGAGGCTGTTGCTTGGAGCGGCCCGCAGGCCCACATACCCACCACAGCCCAGTTGGTCCAGCACTTTTTTTAGAAAACAGTCTAGTTTTCTCTTGAAGATGTCCACGGTTGTTCCGGCAATATTTCTAATAGTCGCTGGTAGGATGTTGAACAACCGTGGACCCCTGATGTTTATACAGTGTTCTCTGATTGTGCCTATGGCACCTCTGCTCTTCACTGGTTCTATTCTGCATTTTCTTCCATATCGTTCACTCCAGTACGTTGTTCCACTCGTGATATTTCTCCAGTCCGATATATTGCCTCTGATTACTGCCCTTATTTTTGTCAGAAAAATTTTCATCCAAGTTAAAAGCATACCTGTCACTCCTCCAATGTGTTCATTTCCAGAACAACCTCTTATGTGAAACTCTGTCAAAAGACTCTTTTAGGCCCAGATAGATACAGTCAACCGAACCATCTCTTTTCTGTATAATCTCTGGTGACTATCATGGACTAAGTAAATTTGTTGCCCAGGATCTTCCAGATCAAAAATCATACTCTGTTATTATATAATTTTTCTCCAGATGTTCTACCCTATTTCATTTTATTTATTTTCCAATATTTTGACTATGTCAATAATATAGTTCTATAATTGAGGGGGAGGGCTTCCCTGCTGCCACTTTTGTAGACTGGAACTATGTTAGTCTTTATCCACATATCTGCTAGGGCTCCTGTACATAGGGATTCCAGAAAAATCAATTGAAGGGGATTGCTGAACTCGGGTGCGCATTCTCTCAGCCCCCGAGGTGAAACTCCATCTGGGCCAACTACCTTCTTCTTACTTAGCCCCTTGAGTATTTTTGTCCACTGTCTCTAGAAACCTCTATATGCTCTATGTTGTTCTCTGGAATTCTTATTGTGTCTGGTTCTTTGGAACCACACTTTGAAACTATTGTGTCTGGTTCTTTGGAAACACTTTGAAACTGTTCGTTTAAGGTTTCACATTTCCTTTTAATTTTCTGTGAATCTGTTTCCCATTTTCTACCTCTGAATATTATCCTTTACCAACAATTTGCTTTTAATGAATTTATAGAATAGGCTTGGTTCTGTTTTACATTTGTCCACTATCCCTTTCTCAAAATTTCTTTCTGCCTCTCTTCCGATTGCCATGTAGTTATTTCGTGCTGTTTTGTATCGCTGGAATGTTTGAAGGTCTGGCCTCTTCCTACATTGATATTAGCAGGATGGTGCTACTGCAAACACATCCACAGAAACAATGGCAATTTTGAGGGTTATTAATCGAATTCTAATTATTTCATGATTGAGGATGTCAACTCTTTTTCGTGGTTTCTGATTTAAGCGCATCATATTATTTTCTATGGAAGTATCTCAAGGGACACACATGTGTCAACAAACTCTGTAATTTGCTGCAGCTAAAGAACATCATACCGAAAATTAACAAAAAATCACCAAATGTTTTGAATGATTAAAAATGTCATTGAAAGAGCACAGATACTCTAGTACAACAAAAGCAGTCATTTACAAGATTAATTTTCAAGTTTAATTATATTGGATCTCCATTAAATAATAGTGTACTACTGTATTTAAAGTGTGTGCGTTTTTTATAACATTTTTCAAAAGTTATAGGCAAAACAAATTAGGAAAGTTATTTGTACCCCATCCTTTATCACCAAATTCCAAAAATGCAATCAAAAGTTAGAAAACAAAACAATGGATAGATAATGGAAAAGATTAGATCAGTATAAAAAATATGTAAGCACTAGTCTTGGAAATAATGATTATAGAAAAAGTTAGCAAAAGTAATATTATAGAAGCAAACTTGGTGAAAAGTCTCGGGCACATGGGTTTGTACATGCACTGGGTATGAATAAAAGCTGCCTTGTATGTGCCACTAGGACTTGATCATGTTGAAAGAATACCTGTTGTCCTTGGGGTGGGTAGGGTTGTGGATAAGGTCCTTGGGAATGAGGTAACTGTCCATATGGCATCCTAAACCCTGCAACCCCAGGTCCTGGAGGTCCACCACTCATGCCTGGGGGACCTGGTGGCCTGTAAGGAGTTGGCTGTTGTCCTGGGTATGCTCCTGGAGGGGGAGGATGAGGACCCGGAGGGCCCTGTCCAGGAGGACCACCTTGAGGCCCTTCATTTCCTTGACCCTGTTGTCCTGGCATCTGTGGGGGCTTAAATACAAAGTAATCATTACTGTTTTATCTTTTTGTTTCCCCCCTTTATAAAACTTTTAAAATTATACAAGTACATAAAATCAAAATATTTTGAACTTAGTGACTACAAATATTTTGTGTTTTACAAGCTTCTTGGAGTATATTCTTGCCTACAAATGTCCAGCAACTCCTACTGCATAAAAAAAATGTAAGGTATTGATGCTGGAAACAAAATCTTGAAGTTCACACAGGCTGGAGAATGGCAACTTGTGCACCTAGACAAAGAGCGGCCAAACCTTGACATCAAGAGCAAGGACAGGAGCAAACAGAAGCCTATTATAAGAGAAGGAACAGCTATAAAAGAAGTGCCCACAAGCAAGACTTCAACAACAATATTAACCTCATTCCACTCAATTGCTTGCATTTATCAAAAAAGCAGTTATTTGTCCAATGAAAACAAGGGGTTATCTGCCAGCCAGGACACAGCTGGGACCTCACATCGCAGCCAGAAATTGGAACAAAGCTTTTTTCACTCAATTTCAAACAATGTTGGTTTCGCAGCAAGAACGACTGTAGTCCATTCAAGCCTAACTTAGGGAAAGGTGACACAAAGGAAATGTGTGTAGGGGGAAGGTGAATCCAAGCCATGAAATGAAACTCTGAAATGCATTCGTAAGTGTGACAATGTCGACACCATCTGCTAAGCGCACCCAACTCCATTTTCTGGCCGAGTCAGTGCAGAGTGTGATTTATCTGTGATACTAAGTGAAGTATTGATGATTGGACCGATGTATCCCGGGATGGGCCAAGCTGAGTCACGAGATGAAAGTACTGTCCGTCTCTTAAGGCTTGTTATAACTGAAGCCTGTACTTACTTAATTGTATTCACCTAATTGTGCTTGCGGGGGTTGAGCTCTGGCTCTTTGATCCCGCCTCTCAACCGTCAATCAACGGGAGTGTGGAAGCCTGCCAGTGTGGAGGCCTCCCCTGCCAGCGTGTTTGCTGGAGGCTCCCCACTCCCTGCCAGCGTGTTTGCTGGAGCCCCCCCCCCCCTGCCAGCATGTTGCTGGAGGCCACCTGCCAGTGTGTTGCTGGAGGGCCCCCCCTGCCAGCGTGTTGCTGGAGCCCCCCCCCTCCTGCCAGCGTGTTGCTGGAGGCCCACCCTCCTGCCAGTGTGTTGCTGGAGGCCCACCCTCCTGCCAGTGTGTTGCTGGAGGCCCGCCCGCCCACCCCCCCTCTCCTGCCAGCGTGTTGCTGGAGCCCCCCCCCCGGAGTGTTGCTGGAGCCCCCCCCCGGAGTGTTGCTGGAGCCCCCCCCCTCCTGCCAGCGTGTTGCTGGAGTCCCCCCCTCCTGCCAGTGTGTTGCTGGAGGCCCACCCTCCTGCCAGTGTGTTGCTGGAGGCCCGCCCGCCCACCCCCCCTCTCCTGCCAGCGTGTTGCTGGAGGCCCCCCGCTTGGTCTGTAACAGTCGGTGCTGGAGTTTTCCCGTGGGTTCGTCTTCGGAAGCTGTGTCCACTTCCAAGCCTGCTGATGCAGTGTGAGATTTTTCAGGAGCTACTTAGTCCTTGTGATTTCCAATAGGCACTCTTTCTGTCCCTACCATTCTGCCTGTTAATTTCTGAATTTTTCACCTCAGACTCTGTACCATGTCATGGCAAAGAAATCAAACACTTGAAAAGTTGCTGATGGTGACCATTATATAAGAGTCCTCCAGCATATTAGAGAGCATGGTTCACCCATCACATGGTCTGCTAAATTCCACCCACTTGTGAGGTGCATGATTTGCAGTCAGAATATTATGAA
>WNGS01169498.1:58428931-58437587 GCA_020271785.1 Procambarus virginalis
TAGTTATCCCAATGAGTTCCTCACCCACCTCATTTAGGAACCTAAATGCACATTTACCCCAGGTGCCCAGGGTTTCAGAGCCTATCGGCCCGAACCTGTAACAACGTTCCAGATCCCTGTACTTGTTAGTTTTCTGGGTCTCCCTGAAGGTGGCTGCCTCACCTCCCTCAGCTATATTGCGAGGTAGATGTGTATCAGCCAATGTAGACGCACCCATGTAGTCCCACACGACCTGCTTACCATGCCTCCATGGCATCAGGGTGACTCCGTCTGGGTGTTTGTTACTGTTCTCAAGTCTGCACAACTGAGATTCCCTTTGTGCTGGACACCCAGCTGTAGTCAAACTTCTCTTGATGATACTATTGACTGCTTTATGTCTGGCAATCTTTCCCGGTGACTTACGACAGACGAGACTTTGGCTGCCATATTGGTCTGCCCGCACATAACCACAAATACACCGGTGTTCGGTGGAGACAGGAGCAGAAAGGCGTAGGGCAACACCAATACTTAGGGCCCGATGGTCCAGGCGGGTGCCTAAGGCAGAATTAGGGACAGCCAACAGGAAGTCCCCGGCATAAGGAGCTTGCACAGCTACAAGATGTGCTTTGTCCTTCCCAGACGCTGCCTCCAGCAATGCTGTGGCAATATTCTCCATTATGGGGCTGTCCCATTTGGCCTGTTTGCAGTCGTTTGGAAAAGTTGGTCAAGGGCAGGGTTGCCAAGATTGTCCCACTGGCCGGCTCCGTCTGCAAATTTGGGATCATGAATCCCAAATTTGAGTGCTGGGAGTTTGTTGTTTAGTTGTAATCACTTTACCCTGAGAGCAGGCTCAAATTACCACCTTGGTAACCCTATGGTCAAACAAAAATCAACAGACCCAGAGACATTTAAGGATGTTACACGACCAATGACCACATTCACTCCAAACATCTACCACTTACAGGCTACTCATGCCCGTACCACCTCTTGTGGTGGCATAATCTTTATCAATCAAACAATCAACGATTATGATGCCTTGATGGGATGGAGCGCTTTAAGCCCCTTACCTTAGTACAGCTGTCACCATCCCGGTGCCTTAACCTACTGCAAAATACATACAATCATCCAAAATATATCATTTGTGGGTGGCGACCAGCTAGGGAGGACCGTCGTGGTCCCGGGTGTTACCTTCTGTATCTGTGAGGTGTTGGGTGGCGGTCTGCCGCGCTGAGGCGGCTGGTTGGGGTATGCCATGGTCATAGTGGCCTTGGAGAGAGTGAGGGAAGCACAGCTGGTGGGGTTGTCGAGGGTGTCCAGCGACCTGTCCACCGTCCCGGGAGCCTCGCTGACGCCGCCGCCGCAAAACATAAACAACACCACCGCCACCGCCGCCAGGCTCACCACACTACGCCGCCGCCGTTATTCACTACATCATTCCCCCTTCAAGACTTACTCAACTTTTTTCCTCGTCAATACACTTATCTTCTCGTATCCTATTTATATTTTTTGTATTCATAAATACATCCTAAATTTTGCCGCTTAAAGCCAAGATTATAAATACTAATGTGTGTCAAAACTCTTCAACAATGACCGCGCAATTTAAACATGCCGAGAGTTGCGGACTAATGGCTGATAATTATAATTCATTGTGTCCGGGGACAGGCAGCCAGTGTACAATTTTAGTACAAAAGGAAGATAATAAATCATGCCCACAAACTAAAAGATCTCGAGGGATATAACCGAGTATATATATATCTCTCCAAACCTCGTTATTGAGCAATAAAAAAAAAAACAGGATGTTAAGAGACAAACTGAAGGAATTAAAAAAAACAGAACAATACAAAAAATGCACAGCTCAGGAGAGGACAGGTTATCCAGATTGCAGACGGGGGAAGGGCAAAACCCTTTACCCAGTCAGGCAGAACTAAATGTATATATCTCTGATAACGAACAGGTTCAGAACCAGAGCATAAATGTACAGAATAGTAATGTGCTAAATATAGGAGCAATTTCTCAGCCCCCCAGGAATAATGTCAGTAGTTTAAATTGTTTCTACGCAAATATCATAAGCCGCACTGTTCTCGTGCTACCCACACCACCAATATATGTGCCTAAACCTTATAACTTCCCCACTGTAATAACTTCTTGTTATGTTGAACGCATCTGTCTACACTGTAACTAGAATAACCAACAATTTTTACTACAAGGTACCGGGTGATGATCCTCAAATTTCTGTAAGGTACCTATTATAAATTCTCAAAAAATTTCTTACAATGTACCTGTTAACATTCCTCAAATGGTGCTACACTTGCCTACGTAATACTACCTGTTAGATTAAGGAACAGCCCGAAACGTTTTTATTTACCATTAATTACCATTACCAAACCATTGTACTCGCGGCTCATCTTTTATCATGGTTATGTTGTTTATCTTGGGAGGAACCCCCTCAAAGTAATAGGATTCCACTTCTGACAGTAGCTTTAGTTTACATAACTTTGTTAACTTCTGTAACTCATCTAACACATAATTAAGACTATGATTAATGGTTACTAAGGATTTAAAGTAATACTGCACAAATGAGTTAAGGGAAGAATGTACGTTTGCTAGATACTAGTACATGCAAATGACTAAGCTATATATAAATAATTGTAATTAAAAACAAATAATAATTTATTATTTGTAAATTTAATTAGGTATTAAATAGTAAATAAGTACCCCATTCCAAAGGCGAGTTTTCTTCCAGCACAGAGACATGCTGTAGCTGCTTTGGAGAAGGCACAACTGCATCGTTTAGTTTAGTTCATTTATTATGCACCCCATACCCATCTTGTGGGTGGTAGTGGAAAGGGTTACAGAGGCACATAATGGGCTCAGGGACTGAACCCTACAATTTATTTAGCTAAGCAAGTTACAATCTTGATGAGCTAGTTACAAAATTCAGTATAAGTCATACCATAGGTTGAGGGCAGGACTAATAACACTACAAACCCCAGGCATAACAGGGCGGATCTCATCGAAACTTTAAATACTGGACAACTCGGAGGATATTGATCCAGACATCTCTGAAAGTTTTTTTCGTATCGAGTAAAATAGTTAAGTTCAGAGGTTAGTGCCGCCGGCAACGGGTACATGTCTATCAGAAATTTTAGCCAAATATTCCGTGCATGGAGTGCACAATAAATGCCTACCTAAATTAAACTAAACTAACCCCAAAACGATTCATAAGTACAGTACTCACATAACAGTTTGACTTGAAGTTAGGTAACTATTGTGTAGTTGTATCTTAGGGAGGGCCTAAGGTTTGGTCTTGATACAAACCTAAAGTTAATTATATATACACAGGCTTTCTGTCCCTAACCAAACTATTATATTTTATTTTATTTTCCTATATTGAATTATATTCTATTAATTGATTTTATTATATGTATGTATGTATATATTTACCTGAGAGACATTAACACACTAGTGGCTTTAATGAGGACAAATGCACCAATTTTAATGAGTATGACATCGTTTGGAAGTCCATGATAGAAACGGTCCTCAAACTTCTCCTAGATTGCTTGGTGGAAACCAGCAATTCTTCCGTCAGATTTGGAGGACTTTGTGTCCGCACAATTTCCTTGATCGCTATGCCAGCCTTCCTTTACTTCCTCTGCACTGAACAGTCTAGGAAATGAAATCCAACAGAATCTTTAAGGGATTCTGGGAGGATATACGACTGCACTTTCACTGATCCTTCTAATCAGTGGGATGTTCTTGCAGCCCCAGTACCCATACCAGAAAAGAAAAAAATCCAGTGGGGACAGCCCAGCGGTGAAGAAAAAATGAGGCCTTGCTCAATGCTGCACAGAAACAAGTGATAGCTCGCATTAGAGCATTGTTGAGCCTTTTATATTCATTTGCTGAGCATGCTATGTTAATTTTGTCGACACACAAAGTAGCATCAATCCTTTATATTTTTTTGCAGAGTAAATTATTTTTAACAAAATATATATATCTTTCCTTTAATCCAAGTGTCCATTGGAATTCAATATATGTCTACTCTATTCACAAAAAATTACTAGTGCTCATTATTAATAATAATACCTGCATACATAATAAATTTGGTGCTGAACCCACAATCCATTGACTCCCCTCCATCTAGATTGATTTGAGAGAAAAACTCGAAGTTAGATGATAATGATTACATTACATTTATCAATATTCTCTCCCCATGGGTTTGAGCTGGTCATAAAGAAATATAAGGCTTCATACTCAACACTGGCTCTGTTCAGCATTCTTATTTTGACAACACTTGCAGACATGGTTTGAAGAAGTATTTTCCATGCTGAGGTCATTATAGTATTTTGCAGGGTGCAGCTGATCTTTACACTTAAGTATATAGTTTTACATCTTACTGAAGAGATTTAAGTTTTAGCCAGACGACAGGGCTGTTATGCTGTTATTTATGTTGTATAGTTAGTGAAAATTTATACCATGCATTGGAATTACAAATTATTTTGAGTAGCTTAATGCTTTCAAGATGAAAGGCTTTTCTTTTTTATTGGTACTGTGTAATTAAAAGTTTTTATATATAGACATAATATGCTGTGGTTAAGAAATTTTCTGAATTTAAAAAAGATGAATAATTAAAAACTTAACTCTTGCATCAATATTCAGACAATCTATGCAGGCCATTTTTATTTATAATAATGACTAATATTAAAGATATTGGGTTAATTTGAAAATAAGAACTACCTTTTTTAACATTGAATTATGACATTATGGTTTTGGTGGCAACTTGTGATGTGTTGATCATTTGGGAAGATGTTCCTAGTTTGGGAAAGTGATAGATTTCACGTAAAAGCTTTCATTATGTTGGTAGTACAATTACAGACATTTATTATTTTATTTGCACCCCATTTTTTTTTAAATGCATTACAATTTAGGAAATACGGTGCACTTAAACAAGTCTTAAAATGCTGCATTACCAGCCAATAACATTTTTGATAGTTCACAAAAAGTAATGGATGTAGAACAAAAACCATATGAATTTATCATGAAATATATTTACACTAGTTGAAAATTGTGCCCTCGTCTTCATACAAGGCAATGAATTCACTAGGTGTTAGCTCTAAATCCTGAAACTATATTCAGACAGATTTCCTGGCACAAAGTCAGCAGTTGTAGTACATTTAAGTATTAGATCACAGTTAAGTTACAATACATGCAGAATTATGATGTATGAAATATATGATCTACCATGTGCTTTAAGAAAATGTATTTGTGAAACAGGGAGGGAGGGATAGGATTGTGTAAGGATACAGAGGGGAAAACTGGGGAAGGGGAGATAGGATAATAATAATAAAAAAGCAACAGACTAGAGAAGGTAAAATATACAAGGGGAATGGAGAGGGAGAAAGTGAGATATGAACAGGGGAGAAAAAGAGGGGAATGGAATGGAGAAGAGGAAAAACAGTGTGAATAGAGGGGTCAATGTAAATATAAAAAAAGGCACCAAGCCAGAATAGGTGTACATGTGTTATTAAATATTAAAGTTTTTCTAGATATTCAGGATGCCAATAGTGAACAAGATTTTCATCAAGGGACAAAACACTTCCAATCACTAAAAACCAGGATATCCTACAAGATGGCAAGTGACCCTTAACTGAACACTTCAGTTCTGACACTAATGTGCAGGTTTTTTTTTAAGTGCACACAAGTTAATCTTTTGTGGTTAATATATAACCTAGCCAGAGACATTTCCCATCACCTATTATGGCAACAGGAGAAAGACCACATCAATAGGTTATATTTGATAGTACAGTACTTAATTTGTTATTTGTAGTATCACGCTCTCTCTCGAAGTCGCAAATCAGGATATGACCATAGAAATTTAAGTAGAGAACTCACTTCATGGGAGACGAGACAAACACGTATGGGTTTAGAATCAGTGTCTGCCAAATTATTGGAAGCAACCAGCAACACCAATATGGCTGGGAACCTAGCAAAAAGTGACTGTCTAATGTTTGCTAAAGATGAGGTACAGTACAACCTGTGTTGGATTCCAATCACACAAGTACACTACAGTATAATTAAGAGACTCCAGGGCCATGAGAGCACAAATAAGTCGACTTTAATAACAGGTGATTGTTTGCATATGAAATTTAACATAAGCACAAGTCTTGGAGCACATAAATTGCATAAAGCTCCACAGTCTTAGTACTGTACTAGTTTTTGGGGAAAGGTTGCACAAAGGTTTTATCAGGAAAATTATCGAAGCCAACTCCTTTAGCAAATTTCGACCCAACTGAAATTAGAGTAGTAGTGTGAATGACACTGGATATTTATATTAAAGGAAAAGACCTTTTAGGACAGATGGAGGTACAGTATAATCCTTCACTGTATGGGTTATGATTTTACAAAAATAAATGGTCAGAGCTCCCCATGGGAATAAGAGGGTTATCTTGAGGTTATCTTGAGATAATTTCGAGGTTTAGCTTCCCCGCGGCCAGGTCCTCGACCAGGCCTCCTTGTTGTTACACTCCCCCAGGAAGCAGCCCGTAGCAGCTGTTTAATTCCCAGGTACCTATTTACTGCTAGGTAACAGGGGCATCAGGGTGAAAGAAACATTTTACCCATTTGTCTCCGCCTCCACCAGGGATCGAACCTGGAACCTCAGGACTACGAATCCGAAGTGCTGTCCACCCAGCTGTCAGGCGCCACCCGGGGAGTCACAATTGTTTAACAATACGTAGACACACGATGTGGATGTATAGATAGACCAACTCCTGCAAGCATACTATTCTTGTAAAAGAATTAAAATACAGATTAAAAATGAATGCACACAGGGCTTTCAATAGAGCACTAGTCAGACTGAAGTACTGTACAAGCATTAACAGGGAATTCCGCGAGTTGGCACAAATTATCGAAGGCAATATTGACTGCAGCAGTTTTGAAAGGATGGAATATGAGTTTCCACATAAAAGTTCTAGGTAGATAAAGAACAAAGGGCCCTTGAGCTGAGTCACAAGCCAGTGTGATGCAAAGTGCCAAGATAACAAAGAAGTGTAAATGGGGTGTCCATCTATCTGCACCCCAGAAGGTATGCAACAGGACTGAGTAAGATAAGGACCTTGGTGCATTTAGTTTGTAGGTAATGGACATGTGATGTCAAAGGTAGGTGGGTATCAAATATCATATATACTATAAGGATAATGCAAAACTCTTATAAGTTGACAATCAAAGGGCTAAATGCAATGGTTGTTTACCAGTAAAAGCCATAAGCTGGGAAATGGAAAACAGGAAGATCAGGAGAGAGAGAAAGGGGGTGGTAGAAGAAATGACGTGTGTATGTATGGAGGATAGAGTGAACACACACGAGCTGTAAAAAGAAAATAAGAACTACCTTTTTTAACACTGAATTATGACCTCATTGTTGTGGTGGCAACCTGTTTTGTGTTGATCATTTAGGAAGATGTTCCTAGTTTGGGAAGAAAGCTCCTAGTTTACACATCTGGACTCTTAGCCCAAACACAACCAATGTGGACCCAAAGCAATAAGATGCTCTTATCTAACAGTATGCATGTGTGATTAATTACCCTCCCAACAGTACTGTTTTCATGGTGCCAGTCTTGCTTGTATACAGTATATCAGAAATATTACAGATTAACAGTATTGATCAAAGCTATCAGTTGACTTGCCATTCAAACAATTAAATTTTTTTATCTATCAATTAACCATTAAAATGCCACCTAAAATAGGAAATGCATACACTAGCCCCTGAGACATCAAGGATATTTTTTCACCACCAGCAAAGTTGAGTAAATATCCTGCTTTTTAAAATCAAGACTAATATCTCCAAACATTTATATTATTACATGATACAACACACAACATAATTGATGATACATTGTGCAAATTAATAAAATTTAGCTAAATATATGGCACACACCAAGCTTTCAGCAACTCTAATTTTAGCATATTATGTAACTTACTGTTATAAAGGTTTATGAACTGTACAAAACTTATGATTAATGTTTTAAATTGCAAATATGCATTATCATCTTTGGCCTTTCTGCAGAATATACCACATTGGGATACTCCTGGAGTTAATTCAAGCTTGGTATATTTAAGCATACCATGTTGCTCGTGATACCTACCATTAGCAATTTTTTTTACGACATGCCAGTAAACCACAATAGGAATGACCGACCTTTTCAAATGTAACTTAAGGAAACAATATAAACCCTGCAAGACATTCATACAAAATAAAAGTGGAATAAGACAAAGTAAAATACAGCATTAATAAAGAGTAATTTTATTAACACTGAATTCAGTATTATTGCACTCATTTTTGCATTGAACAATTAATGATTGGACTATAATTAAATACTACTTCTCAATATTTTGAGTGAGGGTTTGAAACAGCAGAATGAATACCCAACTGGAAAGCTGTGGATAATGAAGCTGTAAACTTAAGAGAATCTCCATACTACCAAATTCCCAATTACTGCCCTGCCAAGCTTGCCTTAAACATGATGACTTACTTAAGCACATTCATGAAAACTGAGGAAAGTTCATGAAATGCATACCTGTATATAATAAAATGAACGAAGATAAAGATATAAAATGAAAATTAACTATTACAGTACTTTAAGATAAAAAACTAGCAATATTTTAATCTTGTCTGTTGTTG
>WNGS01169498.1:58458689-58487928 GCA_020271785.1 Procambarus virginalis
TTTATCATAAAGCGGTGAAATTCTGTGGGGAAGATAACGCATTACCGTGCTCCACTGTCTAAACGACTAAGCGGCGCGCGCGCGCGTAGAGCGGGGTACTTGGGAGCACAGGCGCGGCGCCTTCTGGCTCGCCGCCGCCCCGCAGGTACAACACAAAACTCCCACCCTCCTCCCGGTGCTCCGTCGGAACCCCCAAATGGGGTGCTCCGTCGGAACCCCAAAGTGACAAGCCAAGAATACAAGCTTTACAATTACCGTAAATGCTCAGGCAACTTTAAATTAGAGATGTCTCTTCAATGTATTTGATACATTAATTCTACTTCTGTATATTAATTATGGCTTCACTAATCTTCATTAGTCACCATAATTAATTCAGCTCTATTTACCTATTTGTTATATTGAGCTATTATGCTTCTTCAGTTAAGGATTATCTAATTTAATCTTTTATGATTGTATTATTAATTAATTATTTATTCACTAATCTTCATTAGTCACCATAATTAATTCAGCTCTATTTACCTATTTGTTATATTGAGCTATTATGCTTCTTCAGTTAAGGATTATCTAATTTAATCTTTTATGATTGTATTATTAATTAATTATTTATAAATAATTAATTATTATATTTTAAAATTAAAATAAGTCCCCCACTCCGTGAGCGTTTTCTTCCAACCACAGAAATATTGCATGATTACCTAAAGAGGAGCAGCCCGAAACGCTATGCGTATTAGTGGCTTTAGGTATTGTATGTACTAGCTCTATCTATAAATCCAACATTATGTTTGTAACTCTGCATCTATGTATGTACGTTTCCTGAATTAAATATTATTATTATTATTAGCAACATAACACGCCGCTTATAACACATTTTACCGCCATCTATTGACAAGTTTTCTCACTAAAGGTGGCATGCGTAGGCGTCTTGTAAACATCTAATAAACACGACCCAAGCTTCACATCTTGCGAGCTAAAAATATTTATCATGCCATATCAACAAACTCAACAACAAATGCCATCCATTATATGTGATGGTCATCATTAAAGCGAGAGAGAGAGAGAGTAAGTATGGAGAGTGAGGTTGGTGGTGCAGAGGGCAGCTGCAGACCCCCGGGGCTGCTCTACAGCTCTTGAGGTGGGGCTGCTGCAGGGCAGAGTGCCAATGGCTGTACTGTAATGCTGCTGCTGCTTGACGCAAGATAACAGCCTTGAGTAAGCATGATTGTCAGCTGACTACTTCGTCGGCTCACAGAACCCAGGGTCTCGGATTCAATTCGCTAGTCTGACAGACGATTGACCATGTTTCATTCCACCTGATGCCTCTGCTCACCTAGCAGCAATTGCCTTGGAATTTGACTAGTTTATGGGTTGTATAGTGGGGAAGGTTAGATCGCTACACCAATGCCAAAGATTTCACTAATTATTTTATGCATTGTTTTAACTGTTCTGTTTTTGGGGTTGAGTGCAAATATTGTTAGGTTATCAGCTGTCAATGTGGCACAACTCGCAGCAATTTTCCGAATAACATCGGTGAGCATTGAAAATAGCAATTCCCCAACCAAAGCCGTGGAATCTTATACGCACCAAAGCCGTAAAGGCCAAAATGCTGCTGTTCTTTAAAATATAGTTCAACAGAATCATCACGGACAAATGCTGGGATCTTCGAAAAGCCGCTGGCCTCCATTCTTCGTCAAGGTCACTAGGAGATATTGGCCCTCGGGTAAATTCAAGTAAAAACTTGGCTTATCAGAACAAAAAACTTCAGTTTATTTGTACTTTTGAATAATGTATGTATGTATGTATGTATATATGTATATATGTATATATATTATATACAATATATTTATTTATATATATTTGGCAAAAGTATTTTCTTAGCAAAAATGATAGACCACATTTACTGTACACATGTTTCATTCTGACAAAGTTTCATGAAAGAGTAAGTTTTTAATATTTGAACATATATTTTTCAGTCACTGGTAATTACTGTTCAGGTCCTGAATATTTGCAACATTTTCAGATTATCCAAAAGGCCTTAAAATGCTTCTGCTCTTCACTATTCAGATCCTGAATATTAAACAAAATCTGTTTTTGACCAGTTAACCCAGATTTTTGGATAAATGGTATTCTGGTGTACAGTATTTACATGAGCTGACTTTACATGTGATGGTGTAATTGCACACTTCATGAAAAGAATACAATAACAAACTTCCAAACTAGAAAGATAGATCTTTGATTTCCTAATGAACAGAACCTAAAGACTAATACAGTAGTTAACAAAGTAAAATCTGGATTATTCATAGTTAAAAGCTTAATCCATCAGAGTGGACTAAGTACTTATAAGAAGCAAGTATTTGCTTCAAAACACACACACATATCTGACACAAACACTGTCACAAACTATGGTACAGTATAAATTGTCATCCACACTTCCGTGTTGATAAACATGCCATTCACCTGGGCTGTAAGAGTCTCGAACTGTGGACCCCATGCGTGTGAGACCGAAGCTCTATCAACTAGGCTATGAGTAGTCTTAATAAAGGATAGTTTCCAGTTTGGCAGCAGGATGCTGCTTCTGGAAACTTTCCTTTATTAAGACTACCCATATCCCAGTTGATAGAGTTTGAGCCTCGCACGTGTGGGGTCCACGGCACAAGACTCCTACAGCCCAGGTGAATGGTATGGTACAGTATTATTCTCTGTGGTTGACACCAAGATATTCATGAGAGTAGATATTATAGAGGTCACCAATATTATCATGTTAATTACTGTTTATTAGCAATAGTGACATCTAGGTTATATTACTGGATTTGTATTCAAGAGTTGCTCATCTACCCATTTTTTCTGGGAAAAGCCCCTTGGTGGCTCCCTGAAGGCTGTTACAAAACTGTTGCTTGCTTAAGAACCCAGGGTCGTAATGAAGGCATCTTGCTGGCTCCCCTCTACTGGGTCACATCAGTTGCAGGAGGTCTATTTGGCCTACCAAAGATCAAAGCCAGACTGTAATCCCCATGGAGGCAGAGAGCCTCTACCCTCACCAGGAAATTGTCCAGAAAATCAGAGAAGGTTTATAGGCAACTGCAAGGTTCATAGAAAACAAAGCATTAAAATGGCTAAATGACTTCACAAACGATTCAGACTAAATAATTTGTTCACTTGAAATTAGCTCAAACCTATTAATACAGATAGCTGCCACCAGGCAGTGCAAAGCTCTAGCCCACAGTCAGCTAAAGCAGTTACTTCTCTCATTGAATTGGTTGATACTACTAGTGTGCTTCTCATGTCACTCTTTCACAGCAGGTCCCACAGCTTCTTGGCTAAGTGCCAGCCATTCTTCAGTCCTTCTAAGGCCATTTGTATGGGTTTCCTTCCTGACAATTTTGTGTCGACCTGGCAGTTTTATGTGGACCTGACCATTTTTATGCTTCGAGCTGCGTATGCTCAGGGTACCACTCCATGGGGTACAGGGGTCTGACAGCTGAGTGGACAACACTTCGAATTCCTAGTCCTGAGGTTCCGGGTTAGATCCCAGGTGGAGAATTAAACAAATTGGCAGTTTCTTTCACCGTGATGCCCCCGTTACCTAGCAGTAAATAGGTACCTGGGAGTTACAGCTGCTATGGGCTGCTTCCTGGGGGGTGTAACAAAAAGGAGGAGACACTAAGCCCTGAAATCATCCGCAGATAACCTCAAGAAGATGGGTGCTCATCAAGCATTGCCTCTGTACTGACAGAGTTAAGTTCCTTCTCTGGTGTGTTTAGGAGTTTTCCCTTGAGAGGCCTGACAACTGGGGTGAAGGACTTCCTGGGTGGTGTACAAGTCATAGACTCCTCTGCTTGTGTCCTAGGCTGACAGCATCATATTTGGTTATATGGGGTGTGCTAGGGCATATGTACATTTGCATATACTGTACAGCATGTTGAGGACACCCTTCGTAGCTGGGTTAGTATTGACTGCTTTTGGTGTCTGTTCTTTCGGTGAGCATTCCTAGTACCTGGGTGTCCTGCTTGGCTAGTTACCTTTAAACCCTTCGTACTTTACCCATGGGTGTTCTTATGGATCAACCCATCAAGTCTGCACTCATTATGTGTGAGTTTGAAGGGTGTTCATTGGTCCTGCTACTGGTCAGCATTCATTCTCTCTGCCTCCGGCATGTTGCCTGTTAGGGCCATGATGCCTGTGTCCTGGGGTTGTGCATCGTATGTTGTTAGCTTCAGGGAGCCACCAGGAGGCTCCATCCTGAAACCAAATGTTGAATGTAATGAAACACCTCTTTCTGGAGGATTCCTCGTGGCTCCATGACACTCTACCACCATCCAATTTCTTCGGTTCATTATGGGTATGTTAATCAGGTCCAGAACTGACTTGGTGAGGCAGCTGGGAGCCTGGGTCAGGCCACCTGATGGTGGTAATCAGTACTTAACAAGTATCAAGCTCATTTAAGTGAATCCCTTGTTCCGTGTGAATTGTTTGCCGAGTTGTCGGCCTGTCCTCATAAACAATAGCGAAATTCCACTTGTGCACCCGCCAAACCCCTGTTTATGAATGAAAAATGGTTTACACGTGACTCGCAACTGATGACGTCCGAACACTTCCAGAACAAGTGCTTCGCTGATGACTTTTGTTCAAACAACAATGCTGTAAATGCTTCACCCATGTACTACAAGTACAAATAATTGCCAACAGAACCTAAACACCTAACCTAACCAATGCCTAAATATGCACAGTGTGCTAATACAGTATATAATACTATTAATTTATATTTGAAAAAATTCCTATTTTGAATGAACAGCATGTTAAAATTGATGAATGCGTCTTTGGGGATGACCACTGGATGGAATGGACTTGGTCTGAGTATGGGTTGAGTTATTTGGCAGTTTTGAGGCTTCATTTACAGACAACCCTCTAGATGTCTGTTAAGCTGCACTGAATTTCTTGAAGGTCTTTTCCTGGTGGGGTTACAGATTTTCACCTGCTCCTTGCACCTCTTTTAGGGGGCCAGGGTCTAGTGCTGGTCTTTGGTAGGCCAAAGAGAACTTCTGCAAATCATGTGACCTTTTAATGTGAAATAATCTCGGGAATATAAAACTTCTGGGAGCCACTGGGGCTCCTAAAGAAAGAGGCGTTTCATTACGTTTAACGCTGGGTTTTTCCTACTGTTATTGCAAATTTATGTAATATGGTACTTAAATTCAAGATGTGAAGCCATGTATGTGAATATGCTTTTAAAACTGAAATACATACTGTAGAATTAAAACTGCATTTTACTAATACTGAGTAACTAAGACCAGCTACAAAAAAGTAAGTATTTTTAGTATTTTACAAAATAATTATCAATACAGCACAATTATTGTTCATTTATTATGTCTAAATATACAGCAAAAGTTTTCAATAATTTGCTATAAGATAGCTCCCAAATATAGTAGGGTAAAAAAACAGAGACCAAATATATGGAAATCCATTGTGCCATTCCAGATTTGGTTCAAAATTATATAAAATAATCTGAGATTTTAGAGGTTACATTATAAATGTCATAAAGATCTAATCATTCAGTAATTTTTTAGGAAAACTCTTGGATATCAAGCCTATTCTTAATACAGTGTATATATACATTACAGTATTGTCTTGGTGGTTGCTTAGAACAGCTAGATTCAATGTTTGCCTGTCTCATGTTCAGACAGGTAGATCTTGACATGCTTAGGAATTTTTGCATAATGTGTCCCATTAATTATATTTTATCAGGGTGTTTGCTCTACTTCCACAGATCATTAAAGTTTTGACTGCCATGCTTTTCTTCCATTGCTTACTTGTAGAGTACTGTAATGTATTGGCAAAGGGAAAGACATCTACAGGCACAAACAACAGTTAAGACTCCAATTTATAAACAAACTAGTGCAGGGAATGTAGATCATGTGCATGAGCTTGTGGGTATTTACTTGTATAACCCATACAGACTTCTGTTATTTTTACTGGCCATTTCATGAGATACTTAGAACAAAATTTTTCAATGAAGTTCCATATACTGTACAGTATTAGAAGAATTTCTGGGAGGCTCCCCCACCCCCCATTAGTATCTTCCAGAGCTATCCTGCCTGGCTAACCCACATACTGCTCTTCAGAGTGGTAAAAGGCTCCATCAACTTATGGCACCCAAAATGGAAAAATGTGGCAAATACAGTTACACCAGAGATAATCCCAAGAAGCAGTTTAACGTTTTGTCAAGGGCACGACGCAGTATTGCATAAAAAATTTATTAGACGAATGTGCGGGAATGGCGCGTCAAAGATTAAAAAAGTTCGGCCTGCTTTCGGCTTGGCTGCGGGTGGGGCACGCCGCTGTTTTGGACATTACTGTATATGCATATACACCTGTAGGGAATTTTATTGCGAATACATTCATACCAAAATGAAAGACCTAGGACGAGAATTGAGGTGACCAAAGTGAAAAAGAGTACAGTGTACACATTTTATTGCTCTTGTGCACTCACGGGTAACTTGCGGCCAATTTCTCGATTTAGTGCTGGTGGTACGCCGGGCTTTTGGACTTTGTATGCATATACTCCTGCAGGGAATTTTATTGCGAACACATTGAAACCAAAATGAGATTTAGGGCAAGAATTCAGGTGACCAAAGTGAAAAGAGTATACACATTTTTTGCTCTTGGGCGCTAATGGGTAACGCGCTGCCAATTTCTCGGTTTGGCACGGGTGATACGCCTTGTTTGTGGACTTTATATGTATATATTCCTGTAGGGAATTCTATTGTGAATACATCGATATCGAAATGGAAAAACCTAGGACAAGAATTGACGTGACAGAATTGAAAAGAATGAAAACCAAAATTGAATACCGCGCACTCCTGTGGAATGCCCGGCCCACCTTGGGGTGGTCTGGTGATCGCTCGCCCAAAGTGTGAAAGTGTTAAGTGAACAGTCACACACAGTAACTTCTTGCAAATGTGTGACAGATTTGCCTTAAACATAGAAAACACAACTAGGAAAGAAAACACCTTGGATTTTATTTTTACAAACAATGATCAACTGATTATGGACATAATGATTACAAATACATGCTACTTAGATCACAACCTAATTGAAGTTCAGACATGCGTGGGCAATAGACCTGTGCAGCCAGTCTCAAATCGAAGAAGAGGGTAATTCAGCAAATTCAATTTCAACAACAGATTAACTGGAAACACACAAACCAAGCCCTTACAGAAATATGCTGGGAAAGACAAGTAGATAATGCAAACTTAAATGAGTGTCTTGAGAGGATAGGCACAGTAACACTAGAAATTTGTGCAAGTCACATATTTCTATGTGACTTGTTGACTATTTTTCTTTCTTTTTTGCTGGTCAACTCTGTGGAGACTTGGATGCCCTGGCATCTGACTTCAAAGTTGCTGCCTTGGGTTCTATGGCTGAGGCAGTGGCGCTGGTGTCTTAAAGTGCTAATGTCTCTCCTCTGGGAACTGGTAACTTGTCAGCAGGCAGTGCTGTCACTGGTTCAGGAATCTGCATGGACTTTAGCTCTGTCTGCCTGTGTGGGACCTGCTTATCAAGTATTGAGCTGGGCTTTTGTGCAGTGTGGCTCTGTTTCATCTTCGGTGCCAAAAGCCCACAACCTCCTGGTTGGGGCAGGGGTTCAGTAGTCCCAGTATCTGGGACCACTTCCCATCTTCCATGATGTTTTGGAGGGTTGTGCATTTGGGTGGTGTGAGAAAGGGTGGTGTGACATGCTGACCGCTAGTGGCATGAGCAACAGACCAGTGGTTCACTTTTGTTAACTATTGTCTGTATAGTTAGGGGACAGCATTTCTCGTGGTTACAATACTGTTCTTTGTTTTGGTGCATTTTATGTTTTTGGGATTTTTTCTTGGGTATTGCAGTTGATCCTACATTCTCCTGACCTCCCTGGCTTATTTAGCTTGTGTGTAGATCCAGCACACCTGGTAGCAGTCACTGTAAATGGCCATGCTGATCAACTAGTAGTTAGCAGTGTCTATCAACAGTTCTTTTCTGGATTGAGTGTTCTCCAGTGACCCCCTAACACCTGCAATGACCTTGCAGGAACTGCTTGAAAAGTTCCCTGTGGCTCGGGTGCTGGGTGTGTTACCCCTGTGTGCCAGTGCATGTTCTTGTCCTATAAAAACAGCAGATCATTTCTTAGGAAGCAGCCAAATGATTCTGCCCAGAAAGATGCTTTTCAGATTACTCAAAGCTTTAGTGTTTTTTTAAATTGGTACTGTACTTGAAACATATGCTGAAGAATTTAATATACAGATTTGTCTCTCACATGAGTGAAAACCCTTCATCTTTCTTGTACTGAAAAACGAGACTGTAAAAGGTAAAAAAGATTACCTTGATTATTTCTAAATGAGATTGTGAAAGTGACTGGTATTTGTTTTTAAATCCTAAATTCCATACAGGATGCCAATTTGTAATTAAATTTTCTCATGACACTTTTTTCTTTTTACAGTGTAAGTGTTGTCCAAGATCCAGTGACTTCAAGTTTGTTCTGGAATGGTGCTGAAGCACTTGAGCTGTATTATACAGAAACATAGTTTAAGCTGGAATACTGTGCCTCATGTATGAAGATGATTTAACATGTGCTATTACTAGTTATGTGTTAACACTTGAAAATAGCTCACAATAAGTGTCAAGTTAAAAAAAAACTTGAACTACCAAAATATTAGAAACTGTGGGGAAATATTTTGGCTTAAATACTGTAATTGGAATCCGTTTTAAGCAAAATGATAGCTAGTAACGAGTGTTGAAAAGAAAACTGCTTTAGGTACGGTTGCGAGTAGTGATGTTTATATCGGTTTTTATTAACGCCTACGCCATTGTATTGTTTAGTTAACATGTCAAGTACATTAATGAAAAATGTTTGGAAAAACACTCAAATTATTTAAGTGATCAGGGACTGGTGGGGATAAACATTGCTCGTACTGTATTCTGTATATTTTCTTGATAAGTTAATTGCCAGATATCTATGAAAATACTGATTAATTTAGAAGTACTGATTATAAACTTCAAAATGGAACTATGGGGCAGACATTTCTGCTATGTAGAATTATCTGGAGAATTTAATGTGAACTTTTTTGGTAGATTTTGTGTATCCAAGATAATGAATATCTGCATGTCAATGTGAGTTGCATTTGCAAATGTAATAATGCAAGTGTATGTGTCTTAGTGTTCAGATAATATTGTGATAATAAGCAACAGTGATTATGATTATAAGCTAGGGAACATACGAAAAATGCTGATGCATCAGGTTTAAAATGACAGAAAATAGTTAATGGCTATAGGCTGCATAGATTTCCCAACTTAGTGAAATGACAGTAATATTAATTCTAGAAAGTTAGATAAATTTTATAATAATGGTAAGCTGTTGAATAGAAATTTTTATTTAAAACATGTAGTGTTAATTATTTATATTAATATACTGTACATTAATTTAATAAACAAAATACAATATAAAGGAAGGATGAAACCAGGTTAGGAAAAGAATGGTTACTCTCCAGAGGGTAACTGGAAATAATTTATCCAAATTAGTGACAAATGAGACATCAAGAAAGATGGAAAGTCCAACCCAGAACAAATTTAGGCATTATTAAGTTACACAATACAGTATCATAATGATATTTCAGCCTAAACTTGTAACTATTGACTGTGTAGGTTGGATAGGAAGCACAAAGTTGAACTTTTTAAATTATAATACTGTAATTAACTTTTTAATACAATACATAGATAAAAGCTAAACCATTTGCATTCAATAAATTTATTTTATCAATTTTTGGAAAAGTAATATTAAAATTGCATCAATTATGGAAGGTGTAAAATGTATCACTGAACAGTGTGCTGATGAAAAAGATATTTCCAGTGAAGCAGTGAAGAGTAGTGGTGAAACAGAGTTCTCTACAGAAGTAACAGCAGCATGCAGTGCAGAATCCCAAATCACTAGCAAAGTGACAGATTGTAGCAACAAAAAAACTAATCCTGATGAACTAAACAGGGTTGAGAATGATGCTGCAGAAGAAACTGGTGCTTCTGAAATAAAATTTAATGAAGTAACGCACAGCTTTAATTTAACTGAAGATAATGATTGTAAACAAATTGTTGATGTGACAAAAGTTGATTTAGAAATAAAGGAAAGTCTAGATGGAATCATAAATGGAAAAAAATCCAAGATTCCTGAAACAGGAGGGGCTTTAACAATTGAAACAATATGTGCCGATTCTAGATGTGGTGAAGTTAAAAGCTGCTTGGAAGTGGGGGAAATAGTAAGCAATGAATCTTCTGATCTAAATGAAAGTTTAATGACATCTTCCTGTAAAACGTTGAAAAATGATAGGGCTGTTTGCAATATAAGTGTGGAAGTAGATGTACCAGAAATGGAGGTTTCTGGTATAAATGACAAGCCTGTAGATATAAAACACTTGGATTCTCACATGACTGAACCAGCAAAAGGCAGGCAAGTCCAAAACTCAAGGAATCAAAAGAAGAAAAGATTGAAGAAAGTGTAGAAAGGGATTCAAGAAGAAACCGAAAGTTTTCAATAAATGAAATGACAGATATTAAACGGAAAGTGTCTAGCAAAACAAGCGCAAGTCGGTCAAAAAGTTTGGAAACCTTAAATGATACTAAAATTAGTCATGACACTGGGAAAGTAGATGAAGAACACGACTTGGGAAAAAATTTGAAAATACACAAACAAGAAAGAAGACGTTGTACCTCGCATTCCTCGAAAGAAAGTGAATTAGAAAGTGACAATTCCTCTAGAAAATTATTAAAAAAAGGGAGAGAACATTCCCAGAAATTCAGTGAGAGTGTACGATTGATACGTGAGCAGAGATACTCTAGAGACAGTGACA
The DNA here is from genome assembly GCA_020271785.1 of Procambarus virginalis. Classification (NCBI taxonomy): domain Eukaryota; kingdom Metazoa; phylum Arthropoda; class Malacostraca; order Decapoda; family Cambaridae; genus Procambarus; species Procambarus virginalis. Next base: position 58,469,561 of record WNGS01169498.1, read on the forward strand.
GAAATAACTTTGATTTCCAAAAGCATCACAGGAGAATTGATGGTTATGCTTCAAATTTCCCAAGTTGTTCTAGCTATTATGACGAGACTGACAGTTATTCAAGAGGCCATGAAGCTGCAAGTGAGAGTTTGTATAAGAGGCAGAGGAGTCACTCGGGAAGATCAAATATTAGAGAGGGCATCAGTCACAGACATGAGAGAAGAGAAAGTTTTGAATGGAATGAAAGTGAGAGCAATTCTTCTGGGAGATTTGAAGAAAGGGACAGTGACGCCTCCTATAAATATTATGGGAAAGTATCGCTGAAAGATGATGAAAAAAGCTATAGCTACTACAGAGATCATGAAAGGGAAAATTATTTGGATAGGGTTATTTCAGATCAACGGAAGTTTGCTGATACGTGTGTTTCGTTCTCGAGTGGTTCCTTATATCAAAGGACTAATAGAATTCAGATGAATAACACTTACTTAGACTCGGAAAATTGGAACATTCAAGATTCTGAGAGAGTAGCACTACCACAGTGTAGCAGTGAAGGAAGAGGCATTGACTATAAGCGATCATATACTCCTGATTACGATTCACATGAAGATGGGTTTGCGAAGTACAGTAGTTCAAAGAAAAGGTGAGTACACATTTTTTATGAGTTTACTAATATTTTTTATATATTAGTGTTAATAAATTATTACTTGACCAAAGTGTAGTTTTGTTCTTAAACACTTAATTTGTGATTTTGGGTGAATTGAAATAATAATATTACAGTTCTGTGTCTGGTAAAACATTCTCACTAATGTTTTCTAAATAGAACATAGTTCTGTAGCTTTAATCAGTTGACCTTGGTCATCTATACTAGTGGAAGAGCTGGCTAATAGTTGTTGTTAAATCGATGTACCGTATGTTGCAACGGGTATGTTTCAAGGATAGGGAATGGTTGGCCATGTGACTTGACTTGTGCCAAATTTTGCAACCACTATTTTGTTTTTATTTATAGTGCTTAAGAGAAGTTTTATATTCTTGGCCAATTTTGTTTTGTCTTTAAATATTACTTGAGGTGTATCTTTTTAATCAATGAGCAGAGTCTTTTGTTGTTTATAGTTTTACCCTCAAAAAACAACTATCATCAAAAGCATCTTTTCCGGTTATATGAAGTGTACACAGTAGACGGGTGGAGGGATTAACACTTTAATGTTCCAACCTCTCAGCACCTGGCCACTGTATCTGTTCTGGGCATCTCAAGGTCCTTCACGGTGACACCTAAAATGTTCAGACTTTTTTTTTTTTTTACATTCTCTTAGTGTTTTGTCGAGCTAAATATATAAATTTGATGTCAAAATATTAGCAAAGGAATTGTTTAGAGTACAGATGAACAGCAATTGGTGTATTGATAGATTATGCGTGACATTGCTGAATACAGTATGTGTAAGTTAATGAATTTTAACATTCCTCATATATTTCCATCATTCCTTATTAATTTTCAACGTAAAATATAAAAAAAATGTGTGCATATATTCAGTTTATATCACTGTGAAAAGAATACAAACATAATTTTCATACTTTTCTGGGTGAAATTTTTGCAGAGCATAATGGCACTCCTTGTGGAAAACTTACCTGGGAATAATCACCTTTTGAGAAAGCACTAAAATGAACAAATGTGGATACTTTGAAGTGGGGCCTGGTCCTGTCCAGTTTAGAAAGGACTAAAGAGGATTTGTATTTAACTCAATCGAGTTACAAAAAGATTGACATCTCTGGGGTCGATGGGCCAAAAATGTGGGTTCTTAACTCTAAAGGTGACCAATTGCTAGAAAATCCCCTGTTGCTAGTAACTGGATGTTTCTTACCATAAGATTCCATAACTCTCACTACTCATTAAATTTAATCATTACAAGATACTGTATATCCATATGTGTCTGTAAATTTTTATTTAATTATCAAGAGCATGCCACTTCAGTCAACAAAAAGTGCACAGATTATTAAAGGTGTACAGCATTGCTCATCTTAAATTATTTTGATGTTACACATTATAAGTGACACAAGTCCTATCATGTTATATAATGAGGAATTTATGGATCCATCTACAGTACTACCTGATAGATATATATAACAATGTCATGAGTTACTTGATCTTTGTAGTAATGTCAGCTGTAGGTCAGGGCACTCAGTCTCATGAAGGAAATTTCAATTAAGTTATTTCCAGCCTTATCACACTTAAATTTGTAAGACTGTTGTCCACTTTATAGGACAGGTAGTGCCTGTACGGTATTGCAATTTCTGCCCGAAATGCTATGCGTGTTAGTGGTTTTGCAAGGATGTAACACTCGCCCCCCTAATGTGTGTACTTTCACAACCCAGTGTACCTTCTATTAAATAAATAAATAAAATAAATAAGTTTGATAGAAGCAAGACATAAGATTGAGATTGCATTGAGGTGGTGGTATAGTTCCGATAGCTACCAAATTGGTGTTGGGATGTACAAAATTGTCACTTCATACCAGTCCAGCAATGTCACACAAACCCTTGGCAACAATAGCTGTACTGTATCTTCTTGTATTGTGTTTTTGTTAATTTCGGCAGGAACAAAATGGCAAGTGTGTCGTGTCTTCCATTAGTAAGACGTCATGGGTGAAATGACAGTGGGGCGTCACTGCTGGTGCAGGCCTGGTTAACTATTTGATTTATTCAGTTTGTAATTTTTACAACAATTATAATTTCACTAGTACTCTGTAATCTTGATAATTGTTTTACTCTTGATTCTAGATGATTATAGTTGATAATCATAATTTACTTATGATTGAATGATAATAGAAAATCACACAATTTGTTGATTTTAGTGCAATTTCTGATATACAGTAGTAATATTTTTTTTAGTGTTGAAACCGATAGCCTGTGTTTTCAAAATAGATATTTAATGATGACGTTCAGTGTATGATGACATAATAACTGAAAGAAATTTATTGGTTGATGTACTTGATAAAATTATTTAAACTAATAATTATTGCCACCAACATGCACATAGTATTTCCCTTCTTGATCATTGTTGGATCATGTGGAAATGTGACTTTGGTCACATCCACTAATTCTAGGCCTATTGATGTAATGAATTATTTTTTACATTTAAGTGAAACGTTTTTCCTCAATACAGTACTCACAAGTAAAACGGTTATTGTCTTGAGTGATAGGTGGTTGGCTTAGGTGATCTGTGGATGGTCTCTTGATACTTTAATAAGTCCCCCTGATAAATGCTACCATAATCAAACTTATAAAATGCTTCTAAACCAAAAAAAAGTGATATTTTTGGAATTCCAAGAGGGAAGGCATATTTTAATGAAATAAGAATGTCTGTCGAAGTATGGAAGACATTTTAGCATCATTGGAATTCTAAACTGTTAATGATTGTGTCCGCATTAGATATGCAACTTGCTAATGCATGGTATAGGATACTGTAGTTGGGTGTATGTTTATGGTTTCTCTGATTAATTTATAATATATATTTTTCTGTGGGGAGCCTCTTTGGCTCCCTGGAGCTATGGGCTAATGTGTGATACATTAAACCAGGGCATTAGTCTATCGAGTTCGACCTACCGGGGACCATGAGCCAGAACTTGGCCCTCTCAGAGAGGTTTCAGGGAGCAATGGCCCTGGAACCCCCCCCCCCCCTGTGGTTGGGGTTTTCCTTATCTGCCATCGACCGGGAGTTAGGCACCCAGAAAGGTAGGTATGACAAAACAAACCCCACATGGGAAGAAAAATACAAAGAAAAACTGAAAAAGAGAGGCAAAACTCCCTCCAATCTCAAGGAAACGCGCAAACTTTATACTCCATTGCCGCACTGCTCGTCTGCGCAGTCCTCCCTCCCTGTGCCAGTTACCCAACACTCCCATTCGTTAGCTAATGTGGTTCAGGGTGGACGTCTTCTCTGACCTCAATTTCCATAGGCAGTGTTTTGCCTTTGTGGTGACCTCTGCAGTGTTGCGTGTGGTGGCCAGGTGTCCTCATCAGTGCTGGGGCTGCATGTGCTGAGGGGCTTCCTTCCCTAGGTGCCCTGTGAGTACTGCCCTTGTGTGTTAGGGTTCCCTTCCCTGGTGCATTCGGGAAACCATTTCCATAGGGGTTTTTGCTGCTCGGCATTTACCCCACCCTTGGGGCCAATTGGGGCTGCCCCATTCGGGTTGGGGATGGAGGCATTCAAGTCGGTTCCTCCTACTGACGCTTCTGGGTCCCACCAGCGGGCCCCCTTATTTTCAGTCTTTCCCCTGGTCTCTGCCTTTTCTTCACAGGGTAGAGGGTATGGAAGACTGCTCTGCCCCTGGGTCCCGACTTGGGGGATCCGGGGCTGGGGAGGAGTCGACCTGGGGGCCTTGGGCCTCCTTTGATTCCACTTGGATATCGGTGCCCTGTTCACGGGGCTTGGGGGGGTCTTTACCCCTCCCTGTCTGAGTGTTATTTGGGGTCGGCTCCTCCCCAGGTTCAATTCCGGGCTCCCTTGGGTTCCTCATCCCAATCCTTCCGGAGGTGTTCTGCCCCTCTTATCTCCCCTAGGGAGGTTCAGGATGCTCTTGCTGCATACCTCCTGCAAGACCTGGATTCCGCCTCCATGATGGATCCGTCCTTATTTGAGTTCGGTTTTTCTTCCCTGTATTGGGTGCATTTAGAGGTTCCAGGGTCTTCCTGATTGGCAGATTGCCCATTCTTTTCGTTGGGGGGCATGGCATAGGTTCTGTCGGTCCTGCACGCTTGAGTGGCGAGAAATGTCTACCATTCTGCAGGTTTACCTGGGGGGCGAGTTGGAGCGCCTTAATGCTTGCTTGTTCACCCTTGTGGTTTCTCTGGATGTTGGCCACTTTCAGGTTTCTACCCTTTTGGCGTCCTTGGTTGCTAAGGATATGCACGCCCATGGGCATTTGGCTTCGGTCTTGGCTTCTTTTCCCTTCTTGAGTTGTCTTCGACCTGGCTTGAGGAGGATGTGGAGGCATTAAGTGCCAGGCCTTCTGGTGTGCTGTCCTCAGCAGCTCGGGTGTCGGTTGCATTGTTGAAACTGTCTGCGCCTATTCTGAAAACGGCAATGTCTCTGTTTTTTGCTTCTCGCCTTGCGCGTCAACAGGGTGTGCTCGCTCGCTCTTTGGAATCCACTTGGGCCCTGGCTCTTGGGTTTTCATTGCCATTTTGTCTGTTGCTGTTTGCAGAGTCTGCTGTCACTCAATTTCTGCAGGCGGCTCCATCTAGTTGTCATCCCATGTCAGACTTGTTGGTACTCCAGGGCGGCTGTTCTCGGTCTTCTCGAAAGGGTCGTGCCAGAGCTTGGGATTCCGCTGGTCGAGGTGGGCCATTGGTGCCGGCTTCTAAGCCGACGTTGCTTTAGGATCCGGCGTCGTCTGGTCGGTGATCACTCTGTTCGTCGGCCGGCTTCTCCTAAGGGACGTCGGCCCTTTCGCGGTTTGCCCTGTTGACAGGGCAATTATGGGGGGGGGGAGGCTTGTTCTGTTTGCTTGCACTTGGTCCCATGATTTGTGGGGATTTTCGGTCGTGTCATATGGCCTGTGGTAGCGTTGGGCGGCGGCTCCTCCTTCGAGGGTTCTGGGCTCGCAAGGCAGGCTTCTTCCCCTGCACTTCGTCAGGTCATCCCGGAGTGGGTGCGCTTGGGCGTGGTCGAAATGATCCTGTCCCTCGGGTGGGCTTCCATGTGTATTCACGCGTCTTACCAGGGTCATGGTGACCCATCTGCTAGGGGTTTGGGTACTGGCCTACCTCGACAACTTGCTGGTGTGGGCTTTCAGCCGTCCTCTTGTCTGCTCACCAGAGATTTGGTTCTTTCCCAGCTCACCGGGTTCGGGTTCCTAGTGAACTGGAGGAAGTCCCATCTGGTCCCCTCCCAGATTCAGACTTCGCTGGGTCTTGGGTGGGACTCTCAAACAGATTCCTTGTCTCTTCCTCCAGAGTCTCTCCTTTGGCTGCGATCCCACCTTTGCTTGTTTCTGGGGGCTCCCGGGTTACCGCGGGGTTCCTTGAGGGTTTGTGTAGGAGCCAGAACGTTGCGATGATGGTCTGCCCACCGGGTCGGGTTTGACTTCATCAGCTGTTCTGGTTCCTTCGGGGACGTCCCTTCTTCCTCTCTTGCGATCGCTGGGTTCGGCTCCTGGGCCATGCATTGGTTGCTGCATTGCTGGCTTCCTCTTCAGGTTTTTTGGGGTTCAGTGCCTTGGCGCCTACCCGAGCCCTTGCTCGATGTGTTCACGGACGAGTCGTCTCTTGGCTGGGGTTTTGTGACCAGTGCTCACTAGGCCAGCCAAGGGCGGTGGGGTCCTTCCTTCCGTCCAGCCCACAGCACAGTGCGGGAGTACACAGCTGTGTGGTTTTTGCTTCGGAGGATTCGGGTTGCCTGCAGATTAACGATCCGGTTCCATTTGGACTGCTCTCCAGTGATTCATTGCTTGAACCGATGCGGTCCCTGGCTCTTTGGGGCTGGTCGCTTCAGGTGACTCGTCAGCAGAGTTCTCAGGGTTTGGCTCTCCTGGCCATTCATGTCTGGGGGGTGTCCAACGTTCTGGCGGACAGCCTGTCCTGGTTCATTCCCCTGTCCACAGAATGGACGGTCGACGCTGACTTATTCAGTTGGCTCTGCCAGACGTTCGGGCGCCCAGAGGTAGACCTCTTCGCGTCGGCGTGGTCGAGGCGTCTTCCAGTATATGTGGCGCCCTTCCCCAACTGCAAGGCCATCGGTATCGATGCCTTCAGGCAGGACTGGTCGGGGGGCGGGGGGAGGGGTTCCTGTACCTCTTATCCTCGGTTCAGCTGTTGCTCCAGGTCCTAGCTCACTTGGAGACTTGCCACAGGAGAGTAGTCCTCTTGACCCCGTGGTGGCCAGCCCAGCCTTGTTTTCAGGCGCTGCTTGCTCGGTGTCTGAACCCGGAGGTTTCCCGCAGCTCCGCCTCTTTCAGCAGATCACTCCGGTCCGTTACGAGACTGGTTCAATCTTCTTGAGTCTTTGCGTCTGGTCTTTTTTTACTTTAGTCTATAACCATCTGTATGGTGCTCAGGTGGTTTCTTTGATGGTGTCCCACCTGCGGGCTTCGTCTCGGCGGCAGTATGAAATTTCCTGGCGGTCCTTCCAACTCTTTTTGTCTCTTCATCGGTATCCTGTACTTTGCTTTCTGTTAAGGTTGTTTTGTCATTTCTTTCATGGTTGTTTCAGGATCGTCACTTTGTGCCAAATACTTTTTTTTTTTTTTTTTTTTTTTTGAGATATATACAAGAGTTGTTACATTCTTGTACAGCCACTAGTACGCGTAGCGTTTCGGGCAGGTCCCTGGAATACGATCCCCGCCGCGAAGAATCGTTTTTTCATCCAAGTACACATTTTACTGTTGCGTTAAACAGAGGCTACAGTTAAGGAATTGCGCCCAGTAAATCCTCCCCGGCCAGGATACGAACCCATGACATAGCGCTCGCGGAACGCCAGGCGAGTGTCTTACCACTACACCACGGAGACTGTACTGTTGCCTCGTATCATACGGCGTTGGCAGAGCCACTGCAGCTAGCTTTTGGTATTGATGTTACTTCTGCATCGTTTCACAAGCTGTCCCGGGTGTTTTTTTCACCTCCGGCCAGGACCTGAGCTGTCCTGGTTTTTGGACAGTTTTCTCATCTCTCTTCTCCTTGGTTTGTAGCGGCCCCTTTGGCTCCGGACTGTTTCTCTAAGGCTTTCTTCCTGTTGGCATTGGCCTTTGGGGGGGTCAGCTTGGGGAGCTTCATGCTCTCCTCCGGCTCAGGGGTTTCTGCTCTCTTGGTTCTGGTGATAGGGTTGTTCGTTTGCAGCCATCTCCTTCTTTTCTGGCGAAGAATGAGTCTGCTGCTTTCCGGAGGGGTCCTTGGGTTGTTGGTATTTGGTTGGTTTGGCCGAGGGTGCATCATGTGTTGTGTCCAGTTGCTCTCTCTGCCGTTGTTTGTGCACCACAACTTCTGTGTCCGGGGACGCGCTTTGGGTTGACCCCATTTCCCTTCTTCCCTGTTCCAGGGTTCGAGTCTCTCAGGTCATCTGCAGGGTTATTCGGTCTAGGTAGCCTGTTGTCTATCCTCGTGCCCATGATGTTTGTAAGTTTGCTGCGCTTGCTGCCGTCTTCGGTAACATGTCTTGGGCTGATGTTTGGGCACTGGGTTTTTGGCGGTTGAACAGGGTCCTGGCTGCACGCTACCTGATAAATGTTCCTGGGCCTAGTCAGGCCTGTTTTGCTTCGGTTGGCGGTTGCAGCCAGTTGTCTCGATTTCGTGTTGAGGAGCGAGTGCCGACTGCCTCCCGGAGTAAGTCCCTCTTGTTTTCGTCTTTTGGTTTGTAGCTCCAGGAACCGAAGGGGCTCCCCCCAGAAAACCAGCGTTGAATGTAATGAAACGCCATTTTCTGGGTGAGACCCGGAGGCTACCCGGCAACCCCTTCCCCCTCCTTCCCCCAATTTTTTTGCATGTTTTGACATCCAGCCTCGAACTGGGTGTGGATAGCCGACGTGAGGGGTCAGGGGCTCACCCTTCCCCCTCCCGGGGTGGGGGGAGCTGCGCAGACAAGCGACAGCACATGTGACATCATGCTCGTTAGCTCATTTTCATTTGGATTTTGAATGAAACCAGAATAGGGGTTTGTTTTGGAGCGCTTACCTGTCTGGGTGCCTGGCCCGTCGATGACAGGCATAGAATGCTCCAAATCACATGTACATTTCTATAGGCCATTGCTTCTCGTGCCCCTCTGAGGGGGGCCAGGTTCTGGCTCGTGGTCTCTGGTAAGCCTATGAACTCCATTCACACTGATGACAAAGTCAAATAATATCCATATCAGTCTGGATAGCTCCGTGGAGCCGAAGGGTCTCGCCCAGAAAATGGCGTTTCATTACATTCAATGCTGGTTTTTTAGCCCAAAGACAGTTTTCTCTGATGCATCACTGGGATTATGCACCAGAAATTAGGCTTGAATGAAATAAAATTACCTTTTCTTCATGGCCTTCTCTTCTGGGCAGTTTTAGTAGTTCCCCATTCCTGTTTCTCTTTCCCGTGGGGATTGGGTCGTTTTAGAGATGGCATGAGAATAAGGCAAGCAGGCAGGTTGATTTCTTTGGGTAACCTGAGGTGCCATCTGTTGGTGAGCATTGATACAGTTCTACCATATGGGTTATTGACTATTGGAAATTACCATTTCCCTTTGTTTTGCTTCACCTATACTTTCTGGGCAGTTTTACTTGGTTTCTAGATTGATCTTGGTGTCCCTATGCTCCCCCTCACTTTTTTTTTTAAGCTTGTCAATTTCTTATTCTGGTGCTTGGTAGGCTGGCACATGTCCTTTGGCAATTTTATGGACTTGTCTGTAGTACCAGAACCAAAACATTATAAAGCTACCGAGGCATCCCAGACAAGGGCTTTTCATTTCATTCAATGTTTGAATTTTGCTTCCAAAATATACATTACAGACTAAGGTATAGAAAAAAAAAAGAAAAAGGTGTAATGATACTAATTAAACTGTAAACAGTGTTGAAGTGGTTGCTTGAGTTATAGCAGCACTGTTCAAATGAGTGGAGAAGTTGTAAATCATGCCAGACTTTGGATGTTACTTTCAGTTCAGTTTGAATTGGTAAATAAATGATTTTGAGTCGACTGGTTGATCTTGTTTATCCTAGAAACACTAACACGGGAGAATAAAGAGGAGTATAGTACTCTTTCCCTATTAATGGTTCATTCCATTGTTTACACTTGTTCGTCATAGCCATTCTGAATCATCATCTTCTTAGCAGCCTGTTGCCCATAATCCAGTGCATTTTCCATTTAATCTTCCACATTTTCTTTTCAATAAGAATAATGTACAGAGTTGATGGGTGATGCTTCATAGAAAGTGGAAATAGATTTTTTTAAGGGGAGGTTCTCAAGACCAGTAGATGATTACATTACTATACTTGAACACAATTTCTTACATTAAAGATGATACTGTATCAATGGCTATGCATTCCAGGGCTGCTAAAAATGTAAATACAAAATATTGTTCATCATAAAATTCTGATGGGAGGAGGAATGGTGGGGAGTGTAAATTAAAAGTTAGATTAACTGTACAGTATATTAAATTTTATCAATATTTTTTGGGTTATTTAGTGTTTGTACACATTACATGATATGTACAGTACAGTATATGAGAGTTAGCCCTTACTGATAATATATTTTCATGACATTTTACTACAGTATACTAATTTGTTTTGATAATGATGAAAAGGTAGAATGGCTACAACTATCCAGAGTAAATTAGTTGAGAATGCAATGGATTAAGGGATAGTTCTTATGGCCAGAAGAGGAATTTATAATGACATCATGACAAGTAGTTAGGTATATGTGTATCTTTGAGCGTGCATGCCCATTAGAATCTATACAGTACATGTATGAAGAATGTGATACATGATTAAAATGATTGCATATGAAAGGTGTACAGTATATAATTTATTTACTACAAAAGGTCTCATTCTCCTGCCTAATAACAGCTCCACAACGTACCCTGTTATGAGAGGTAAGAGTTGGGAGCCCACAAACGTTTTTGGCACCAGCCCATAATTGTCAAATCTGGACCTATTGATTATATTAGGTATAAGACAAGACAAGTCACATTTGGATAAGGCTAAAGCTTTGGCAAGCAACAAGGTGGACGAGTTATGGACACAGCATTTCCTTGGCTTTTGGAACGTTAACATGTAGATATCCAGATTTTATGCATCTTAACTTGGTCTTATCTCATAAAATGTAATCATGTGAATTAGGTTGGTTGGTGTACTAGAATATAAAAGTATACAGGGTACCTGTATACTTAAGACACTTGACACATAACCACTAAATCAATATAGGTTTTTTTACACTGTTTACATTCTCTATTAAAACCTGAGAATTTATTTATCAAATTTTTAATTCACATACAGTGGCATATACTTTTGAACTTGCTTAAGTATCTTGTATTTATTCAAGACTTGCACTAGATATTGTACTGTATTCTGGTGTATCAGTCACACCATAGCTGAAATCCAGTTTATAGTATTGAATTTAAGCATTAACATTTCTGCTGAGAAACTTCACTTAAATTCTGTAACATTTACAGATGGCGACATTCACGACACAATCACAAGTGGAGAAAATCAAGTAGGCAGGATGATTCTGAGGAGGCAAGCAGAAGCAGACATGAGGCATCATATTCAAAGTCTCATTCTGCAAGTAGTAGGTAAGTAGTACAATCCAGTTTAAAGTATCAAGAATTGGTAATGAAAACAGATTGTGTAATTAAAAAATAAAGATAATAAAATTGTATCTCGTGTCTAAAGCCACTGTTAAGTTTTACTTCATTTAAAGTATAAACCATGTTTTATTTTGACTTTTTATTGAGTACAGACTGTATTTATTGAGACTACTTGGCTGAACTTTTTTCAACAGCAATGCATTTCCCTCCTATCCTTGTTTTGAAGTACAGTATTGCTCAGTATAATACACACAGCACAATTTTATCAATATTTATTATTTTTGCAACTTCATATCCAATATGTTTCTTAATTTCTAGATACAGTAGTAGCTAATGCTGCTGCAAATGAGCATAACCACTAAATCAACCAATCCATGCTATTTTATGAGGAAGAAATACAATGTTATTAATGAAAATTTTTTTGACTAAGGGCATCCACCCTTAGCCCAAGTTCTCGTGGTGGATGCCTTTCGGTGGACTGATCGAGGTGGGGATTCCTGTACCTTTTTCCCCTGATCCAGCTCTTGCGCCAGGTCTTGGCAAAATTGGAGTCATATAGGGGGGAAGGTGATCCGTCTGGCTCCCTGGTGGCCGGCTCAGCCTTCATTTCAGGCTCTGCTTGTTCAGTGTCTAAACCCGGCTATTTCCTCGTGGCTCTGCCTCTTTCAGAAGTTCAAGTTATGAGTACCGTGGCATACCATGCTGGTTCTGCCTTTTCCTCGTATTTTTCGCGTCTGGAGTTTTCGACATGTGTTTATTGTTGTCTATAGTGATCAAAACAGGGGTACCTCGTTTAGCCGTTTAATTCGTTCCTCCTCTACGCTACAGTATGAAGTCTCTTGGCATGCTTTTCACAATTTCCTTTCCCTTCAATGTTCCTCTTTGGTGTCTGTTTCAGTTGTTCTGTCTTTCCTGGCTTTTTCTGGATCAGCATCTTATGCCAAATACTCTCACCCTGTATTGTGTGACACTGACGAAGCGCTTTAGCTTGCGTTCAGGGTCAATATTTCCTTAGCCAGATTTTGTATGCTTTCTCGGCACTGTTTCACCTCCACCCTGCTCACCTAAGCGTGCCTAGTTTTTGGAACATGTCCTTTTCTTCCGTTCTTCTGCTTGTTTTATTGTGTCCTCTTCGGTTTGTGATTGTTTTCGTAAGGTTCTGTGCTCCTTCCGTTGTCTTGTGGGTGAGCTAAATGCTCTCCTTCAGCACTGGGGTTTTTGTTATTTTGACCCTGAGGGTTGTTTTGCTTCTATACAACCAGCTCCTCCATTTCTGGTGAAGAATGTGTTGCTTGGCTTCCAGAGGAGGGGGGGGTTCTTTGGTGGTGGATGCTGGGTAGTTTGGCCAGCGGAGGGCATCATGTGCTTTGTCAAATATCAACTCTGTGCTACTACCTTTGTGTCACCACTCCTGCTTTGGTGAACTTGTTGTGGGCTGATCCAATTTCCCTGGTCTCTGTTCCAGGGCTCATATTTCTCAGGTCATCTGCAGTGTTCTTAAGTCTAGCCAGCCTGTAGTCTACCTCATGCCCATGACGATCGGAAGTTTGCACTCTCTTGGTTGTGTTTGCCAATGTGTTTGGGCAGGTGTGGAGGTTTTGACAGTAGAACAGGGTCCTGGCAACAAGGTATCTTGTCGGTGTTCCTTTTCCTCATTGGCCTTGGGTGGTGCGTGTGGTTGGCCCGTAGTTTCTTCTTCATTGTGATACCTGTGGTGCTCCCTGTTCACTGGCAAGTCTTCTTGTTTTCCTTCTCCATGGGTAGGTAGCTTCAGGGAGTCACAAGGAGCTTCCCCCAGAAAACCAGTGTTGAATGAAATGTAACGCCAATTTTTGGGCGAGTCCCGGTGGCTGCCTAACACTCCCTTTCCAAGGAAGTCAGGGTGGTTTTTACCGGAGGATGACCCAGTCTGCCTCCCTCTTCTTCCCAAATGAAGGGAGGGAGAGGTGAGGGGGCAAACAAGCTCATGCTAGTTTCATGAATTTTCAATTGTTTGTTTACATTGTTAGGGGGGAGTTCTTGTAACAATTATGAGGTATCAGTATTTTTTTGTATAACAAGCAGTAGTATGCTTTGTTTTGCTGACTTTATGGGTGTGTCACGGGTGGTGGCGGATGTGATTTAAATTCACTGACAATTTCATTATAGTGCCATGCTCTCTGCACTCTTTAGAGGCGACCAAGTTCTGGCTTGTGGTCCTTAGTAGGTCTAAAAGAACTCCATGTTCTGGTGCATTTGGTAGTTTGGCACTGTTGTATTTCAGGGAGCCATCAGAGCTCACCAGAAATTGGAGCATTTCATTACATTCAATGCTGGTTTTGTAACTATTTGTTCTATAGTTGTTTTTTTAATATGTATATTTTTCAGATACACAAGTGGTCATACAAGAAAATTGAAGGGGGAAGTGATCCAACAGCTATTTACAACTGCAGCAATAAGGAGATTAGAGAGCAGTGCAAGAAGGTAAAGGATCGCGCTGTCGCCGTGCTCTTCTCTCTCTACATGAAGCTCATTACGAGAGTGTATACTGTATCTCCGACAACCAGATGCCCATCCAGACTATAGCAAAGAATATAGAATATTTTCTCAAACTGAAAGTTAATGATATCCTGAATTAGGAGGAGATCCATGTGCTTTTGACTATCATTTTGAGTGGAAAAAAGTATGGCCATATCGGATGATGAACTTCTCAAGGAAAGTTGGGAAATAAGAAGAATAATGCTTACAAATTTTATTCCAAAAGAATAGTCAAACCAGTTCTGAATCATCTACAGATTTGTCGTCATATACATCATCATCGTCATCTTCACCGCCACCCTCATCAGATGATGACTGTGATTCAGCTAATCATATTACAGAAGATACATCACATAAAAAACTTAAAAAGAGAAATATCAAGATATTCAAAAGCTAAAAATACATCAGTGGCAGACAATGAGGGAGAGTGAAGATTTGAAACTGTTCAAGAATTTGAAGATATTGGAGATCTAACTTTGGAGTTGAATCTTAAAAAGATTTCGAAGAAGTGAAGACAGTAGAGAATACGAAAGAAGGTAATTCTTCTGTCACATGTGGCCTAGAAAACCAAACATCTTGTCTTAAAAATTATATGGTCAGAGTATCCAGGAACCTGTATCTGTCCAGATTCTTGGTGTTCTGAAACTGTTAATTATATGAAAGAGAGATTTGGTGAATTAGAAAGACCTCTTGCTAACTTTATCTAAAAGCAGTTACTCTGAAAGAGAATAAATTAGACTTAAATCAAATTCTTGAGGTGAGAGAGATGTTTCCTTGTTTAGAAAGTTGGGTAAAAAGCTTGAACAAATATTAGCAGATGCTAATCTCAGTTTACCCAAAAGGTATCTTTCAGGAGATTTATGATCGTTTCAGTCGCATGTTGCTAATGTAAAAAGTAGTTCTCCATGTATGGGGTTAGATATGTCTAGAATAGCAGAGCTCACCATAGGCCAAGATGTGAGCAAGTCTCTCACCCTCATAAAGAATGCTCTTATTGATCGTGGATATCCAGATGTTCCAAAAGAAAAACTAGTGAGTATTTATTTGCATGCAAAAAATATTCTTGAAAAGGGTGAATACAGTGGGTCAAAATCTGAAAAATATTTTGCCAGAGAATGATACTTGTGGTGATTTTACTGTCAATAAAGGTAAGTCAAGTGTAACTTGTATAGAGCCATCACAGTTATGCCAGTCAAAGCATCAGCAGCGAAGTCTAGTTGTCCCTGTATCACTTCAAAGATTTTTGCCATCTTTAAATCCAGACAGTGTCAAAAACTCTGAAGCACAAACTCAAAAGCCAATGTTGCTACTAACACCCCCACCATCTAGTAGTGAAAGAACACATTTCCAGAATTGTCGAAAGATGCTGCAATCGGAGAAAAACCTCCACCAATTGAACTTGGAAATGAGTCATCAGTAAAGAAGGTCCAGCCCTTGGAACTGGAACAATTATCTCCAACAATATGCTTGGCTATACCAACTTCAAGACAATTGTCAGCAAAACCACATAATCATGCAGCCCTAAAAATTGCTTCAGTTTCCGATTGTACTTCTAATGAATCGGATTCAAAGTTAAGTCAAAGTATAATAAAGGATTGTCTCTCATCATTCTCACCGCCAAGTAAAGATAAAATCCTGTTTCACTAGAAGATTATATTAATGTAGATTTTAAATGTCCAGACTATCTTTTACCAAAAGAGCCTGATACAAAATTGAGTGAGTGTCATACTGATTTTGGGTTATCAGACGAGTTAGATAAAATAACAAATCCAGAAAATATGCCTAGTAGAAAACCAGCATTATTACCCAAGAACCCTATTAGAATTCAAATACCCAAGAAGCCTATTAGAATTAAAATTCCACAGTTATCTAAACAAAAGAGTTTTTCATCATCCTTCAGTCCCATAAATGATGACCAAGAACTCTTGTAGTGTGTACTGTTCTCTGATTATTAGCAGGTAAAGTACTAGGCCAGATGAAAATTACAGTATAATAATAGATAAATCATATATTCAAATGCAGTAAATCATAAAATTAAGGGAATTTGGGGTTTTAAAGTTATGGCTTTATTCTGTAGTAAAGCATGAGTATTGAGTACATTGTTGGCATACTTGATAAATATTGATTTCACTAAAGTGATCCAATAGAAATTAACTTTGTGTGATCAACTTGTATCAAAAGGTGATCAATAAAATACTGTATGTGCATTAAGTATGCCACATGGGCTGCCACTGTAACTCATTTTGTTGACTACAAGAATGTAAAGTTCAGTACTGTATATGCACATGAATTTATGTAAGGGAAACAATAATGTTGAGATGCAGTACCATAATCAATATATTTTGGAAAGTGGTATTTGCTATTAAAATTGGGACTGTTGTAAAATAGAGTAGTGTATATATTACAATAGCATATTCTTGTTATTTTTACCCTTGATATTTATTTCCTGTTATCAACACTGTACTGTACTT
Source organism: Procambarus virginalis (assembly GCA_020271785.1). NCBI lineage: Eukaryota > Metazoa > Arthropoda > Malacostraca > Decapoda > Cambaridae > Procambarus > Procambarus virginalis. The sequence goes on from WNGS01169498.1 coordinate 58,485,782, forward strand.
GATGCATTATAACTCGTAGGGTATGCAAGTAAAATGTAGGCGAGATGATTTATGTATATGTTCTAGAATAGATCAATTCTATTAACACCAAACAAGGTTATCTATTTTTGTACCATAAAATAAGAAAATATTTGTGTTTTGCTACACAACAGTATTAAATTATAGTGTATGTAAAGTTATTGGATAGACAGTACTGGTACGTTAATTGGAAGTAAAAAAAAAAATTAAACCAGCGTTAAATGTAATAAAATGCCAATTTCTGGGTGAGCCCAGGAGGTCCCCTGAAGCTATTACACTGGTTCAGTGCCGTACTTCTATCAGTTGTGGCGTTCTTATTGGCTTTCCAGAGACACGAGCCAGATCCTGACCCCCCCTCGGATAGGGGCAAGAAGTGGTAGCACTATGAAAGCCTTACATTTAAAGTTATTTATGTCTGCCACCACCAGGAAAAGCACCCAAAAAATCATCGAAACAAAACAGACCACTGCATGGTTAGAAATGAGACTGCAGCCTCAGTGCTGCCAAAAGAAGTACCCCCCTCAACAATGTACACATACTATCGAAAATTTGTGACTCTCGCACGCTCTAGAACACACCACCTACCTCCTGTCATTTGGATGAGGGAGGGAGGCAGGCTGGGCCAGCCAACTACCTCGTCTGTCAGTTTTTATGGTGATGGAAACACCCCAATGCCCTGGGATAGGGGGGTGTCAGGGAGCCTCTGGGATTCACCCACAAATTGGCATTTCATTACATTCAGTGCTGGTTTTCTGGGGAGGGGGGTTTACTCACTTGAAGCTACCTGAAGCTATCTACCCATGCAGAAAGAAAAAAGGGCACACACTATGGAGGAAATACACTGCAGGTAACAAGACAAAAGGAGACCAACAGCCGTGAACTACGACACAAAGCCAAAGACGACCAAGAACACCCACAGGATGCCCAGCTGCTGGGACCCTGTGCAACACTCAAGGCAGCCACATGGCACCAAGAGAACTAAAACCCTGGCACCAAAGGTGCCCAAAAAGCACCAGGCAACCATCACCCAGAGAAAACAAAAGAACACTTGCTGAAACAAGCCAGGAACGAAGGGACCACTAGAAATGGCACGGACGATTGAAAAGAAAGAACCCAGTCAAGGAGCAGGCCGGAGGTAAAACAATGTGCAAGAAAGCATACAAAATGGGGCTGAAGAGAAATGACCCCGAATGCAAGCCGGAGACGCTCCGTCAATACCGCAAGAAGAAATAAGGTGACTGCATATGGCAGAAGACACTGAGCAAGGAAAAGCCAAGAAAGGACAGAACAGCCAGACAGAAAGAGAGAAGCAACGACAAAGGGACAAAATGGAGGAAGAAATGCTAAGCGATGACAAACTGTTGTTGGAAGGACCGCAGGTGGGACACCATTCACAAGCTACCTGATTACCACAGAGAGGGTGATCCACACATGTAAAAACACCAGACACGAAGAGCGGACGAGAAGGTTGGAACAGCGAAGTACAATACCAAGCAAATCTATGCTTGGGGGCCCTGACAGCTGAGTGGACAGCGCTTCGGATTCATAGTCCTGAGGTTCTGGGTTCGATCCCCGGCAGATTGGGGAATGGGCAAACAAATGGGCAGTTTCTTTTACCCTGATGCTCCTGTTACCTGGTAGTAAATAGGTACCTGGTAGTTAAGACAGCTGCTATGGGCTGCTTCTTGGAGGCGTGGGGGAGGGGCAACAAAAAAGGAGGCCTGGTTGAGGACTAGGCTGAGGGGACGCTAAGCCCCGAAATCATCTTGAGATAACCTCAAGATAGATGCTTCTGAGCCGGAAGCATAGTGGGGAGAAGGGAAGAACCAGTCCACCAGGAAAGGAAGAGGAGGGAATCAGTCAAATTGACCAACACCTCTTAGCAAATATCAAGTTAGAGCAGAATAATTAAAAGAAAAATCTTAAATTGGGCACTTGCTAACAAATTTAGGCATTAAATAGAAACAAAATGGTTTCTTGCCCAAGGCTATATACCATGGCCCCACGCATGTCACTAACAATGCACCAAGCTAATATTCTTATCTTGAGTTATCTTGGTGCGGGCCCTTACGCTCCCCCTGCCCCAGGGGCCCGGTCTGTGACCAGGTCTCCCTTTTGTTACACACCCA
>WNGS01169498.1:58507699-58524262 GCA_020271785.1 Procambarus virginalis
CAAATCTGAGTCCCTAAACACCAAGCCCCAGGAAGCAGCCTGTAGCAGCTGTCTAACTCCCAGGTACCTATTTACTGTTAGGTGAACAGGCACATCAGGGTGAAAGAAACTCTGTCCATTTGTTTCCGCCTCCACCGAGGATCGAACCCGGAACCTCAAGACTATGAATCCCAAGCACTGTCCACTCAGCTGTCAGGCCCCTCAGTCACGCTATGAATAATTTTGTGCACAATTAAGACAAGGAAGACAGTGGAGAGCAGACTCTCAAACTACCTACAAGGAAAATTATGCTCATTACGACACCAAAGCATTTGAACATCTTGTTGACCAAGAAGCTAGATATAACTCGAATAATGGGTGACCTGATACCAGATTATAGTGTAGATGAATAGTGCAAAATGTTTGACGATAGTTATCTAAATTCCTGTTGACACACAAACTTTGATATACTGTAGTATAAACATGCTACACAAGTTTATACAACAGTAACTACTGTATGTTGGAAATGGGTAATATACCCATTTTCCCTGGAGATGGCACTAGGGTGTTCTCAGACTTTGTGAGGAACAAAAACTCTAGACATTGCCAGGCTTTAATTAATATCTTCATGGGTATTGCATGCACAGGACCTTTTCAGTGTAATTTTATAAAATAATGTTGCCTTTTTCAATTTGTACCATAACTTTTTCAATAAAGCTAATAAACTATAACTAATGTTAGTCCATTAAGAATGTCTAACTTTCTTATGTATCCGAACCAGTGACCTTACAGCACAGACACATCTTTCAACTCATATGGAACAATGAATTGCACCTATATATATAATCCAAGGAAGTAACAAGCTCCAACTCAGAAGGTGGATATACAACATTCCCAACCAAAAACACCATCCTTACAGCCTGGACATTTAAAATCTAAGAAGGTTCAAAAGGAAACCAGGTGTTCCCCTTGGAAGCCTTTGCAGACTGAACACCGTTCTGCCTTCATGGTGGCAGCAAGTCTGGCTTTGGAACTGACCTACAACATGGGGCAGAAAAGAAGTGCCACACAGCTGTGCGACTTCCTCGGGTGTGGAACCACATGCATATCCCAAGCAAAGAAGTGAGGGGCCAAGGGCCCGAGGCTGAACCAAGTGAATCATGTCAAATCTTATGGAAAGTGGTTACCTGAAACTTCAGGCACCAGCAGCACCCCTGCTGGTGCTTGCATGGACAAGTCAAGCCTGGCTCCAGGCCAGGGCCAGGCTTGACTTGTGAGAGCTTGGTTTAATAGGCTGATGCTTGAAGTGGCCCACAGGCCTACATATCCACCGCAGCCCGGGTGGTCAAGCACTTCTTGAAGAAAACTATCCAGATTTCTCTTACGACGTCCACTTTTGTACTGGTAATATTTCCTATGTTTTTATGTATGTTTTATGTTAAATCCCTTATAAATAAAAGATATGATCAGATTGGTAAGCCTCTATTTTTTATAATTTAGCAATTGTTGTTAGTTGAAATACCTGTATATGTGTAATGAAAATTTGTACATGTCACACAGGAAAATATCTCGAGAAATAATTAAACAAATACTGTACACCAATACATAACATACCAAGTAAAAAAATTTAATTTTACATTACGTATATTAAACATAACCATCAATTATTAAATGTTTGAACTGGAAGTCCAAGTTTAACTAATAATTATATAACTAAAATAAATTAGGATACTGTACCTGTGGTACCAGCATCAAGCCTGTGCACTGGGTACAGTTCATCAGTTTCTAAATGTTTAGCCAAATCTGGGAGGTAGTCTGCAAGGATATGCTGCTGATTGCTAGTTCCACTGTGCATGGTCATTCCATATGGTTTGTATAAGCCAACAATATCATCTGAAATATATTAGGAATTAAATACACAGTGAGCTAAATCAACTCCTATCAACAGGTCTGTCTTGTAGACAAACTCTCAAGTACTACCTGGACATTGGGGTAACTCAAAAGAAGCCCTACATATAGGTCACTTAAAGCCTCAGAGAAGATAACTCTGGTGAGGAAACAAGAAACACAGCTGACACAAGGGAAGACAACCCTGAAACAAATTGAGGCAAACTACAGTACAGTGGAACCTTGTTTCAACGAACCTTGTTTCAGAGAATCTCTAGTTGGAGCACACACTTTCCATGCCAGATTCACTTACCTGATTCGACGAACATGAAGAGAGGGATGTGTGCATTTGCTTAAGATGTTGGGACTGAGTTCACAGAAACAAGCAACATTAAAACAAATAGTTGGGGGCCTTGGGAGAGCCAGTGAACATATTTAAATCAAAATTTTACAGTTCTTTTTTATTTCCAGTTACTGAGGATTTTCATTCAGAAAAATATAGGCCCTTTTTCCTCTGGAAACGAGGTTTCAAGGCTTGAGCATAGGAAATGTGCTAGATTGAAAATATACAAATGTCAGCCCTATTTTCAAGAAAGCAGAAAGAGCTCAGCAGAAAACTACTGTCCGATCAGCTTGAAATCGCACATCCTCGAGCTCATGGACAGAATCCTAAGGGCGGGAATCATTCTCAATCATACAGCGCACAATCTTGTAAAATCGACGCAACAAGGGTTTGTTAAAAATAGATCCTGCCTTACAAACCTGCGCATATTTTTGGAAACGGTAACCAACTACTCAGACAAAGGACTTCCGGTGGAAGTACGTAGTACTGTATACATGAATTTTACTAAATCCTTTGATAAAGTTCCACATGAATGATTAGCAAGGAAAAAATAGGCACATTGAATAAATGGGAAAATATTAGAATAGATAAAAAATGGTAAAAACAAAGAAAACAAAGGATCGTGCTAAATGGAAATGAGTCTGACTGGAGATACAGTATGTGGTGAGTGGGGTACCACAGGGGTCCATTTTGGGGCCAACCCTTTTTTGTCATATATTGTACATCAATGACATCAATGAGAATGGATAAAAATCATTAGATGTTGAAATGTAAGTCTCATCCTAATCACACTCTCAGACCTTCATAAAGCACTGAGAAGAGTGTGAAAGACTTGGTGTAAATTCCTCACATAAAATGAACAAATCCACAAGAGCCGTGATGAGGGTTCGAACCCATGTCCGGGATGATCCCAGACGCGCCTTAGTCCATTGTGCCACGACATGGTCAAAAGAATTACAACCAGGAGTGCAACTGCTCTCACACGGATCCTGCAGTCTTTCTGAGAGACAAACTGGGGTTTTAAACAATTCCTCCATGCACCCGGGCTCATTTGCCCAATCCCCCATTCCATGGTTTTCTGAGCCCCATGGTCAAAAGTTCTTTTGACCATGTCGTGGCGCAATCGACTAAGGCGCGTCTGGGATCATCCTGGACGAAGGTTTGAACCCTCATCACGGCCTTTGTGGATTTGTTAATTTGATGTATCATGCTATTGTGATTTTTGTGTGTATCCTCACATAAATTTCACATATTACAAAAGTGTGGGTTTTATCCCATATTATTATGTCTGAGAAGACATTAGCATTACTAATAGATGAAAATATTACAAACCACATCATCAAATTTGCAAATGACACTAAGATTTATGATAAAGTGGGAAGTGAGAATGATAATGAACAATACAAAGAAATTTACATGAACTCCACAAATAGTCAGAAGACTGGCAAATGCTTTTTAATATTGAAAAATGCAAGATCTTGCATGTGGGGCATAACAACCTATGCTACAATTACCAAATTAATAACATTACCTTGCAGCAGATTGATGAATAAAGTACCTTGGAGTTAAAATCCACCTTTCATTGAAAGATGCACAACAGGTAGGAGCGGCAGTAAAAAAAAAAAAAGCTAACCAAACCCTAGGAATAATCAAGCGTACCTTTGACTTGAAGGAAAAGAAGCTAATGATTCAATTGTATAAATCTTTGGTATGCCCACACTTGGATTATTGTATCCAAGCATGGAGTCCTCATCCAAGTATGAAGGACATAGCTGTTTTGAGAAAGTACAGCACGGGCAACAAAAATAAATTCAGAACTAAGTCAACTCTCATACCAGGAATGGTTGAGGGCCTCAGGACTAACAACATTGCAAACCAAGCATGACAGGGCAGATCTCATTAAAACCTTTAAAATACTGAACAATTTGGAGGATGTTGATCCAGACAATTTTGTCAAAAGGTCAGGTGTGACCACAGACAGAGAGCAATGGTTTCAAACTCAACAAGCCACAATGCAGGATTGAAAACAGGAGTGCTTTTCACCCACAGGGTTATAAACCTATGGAACTGCCTACCTGCCAAAGTCATAAATGCCCAAACTCTTGTTAAATTTAAAATCCAGCTGAAAAAAATTATCAGGGCAAATGGGGGGGGGGGACCTTTGACAACTGGCTTCCTGTCCTCATCTAGGCCACTATTGTTGGTGGCCCTCAGGTAAGTTCAGGTAACTTTTTTTGCATACATATTTATTTGGTAGTTGTCTAGTATATTATAGGTTGAGATGAAAAATTCACTAAGTGAAATGCATCCTGGAGACATCTCTGATTGCAGCGAATTCCTCACTGCAACAAACTGGGGTTGGTTCCTTATAGTTCATTGAATCAAGGTTGTACTTCACTCAGGTTGTATCAAGGAATCAAGGTTGTACTACACTTCACAGGATGGGGAGCATAACTACAACTGTGAAGAATAAGAAAATAACAAATACTAATTAATTATCAATAGAAGGCACCAAACCGGGAAGGCTATGTAGCACCATCAAATGTGCGGGATAATCAGAGGGTGCTAAATATCACCAAGGATGCCAATACGAGAACAAAAACGCATAAGGCGAACGACATCAAAAGTATCAGTCACCAAGAATTCTATCGAGGGACAAGCGACTGCGGGGGACAGTCGGAAAACAAGACACACGCTCGTCCTGGAAGTCAGGACATTCAACAAGGATATGTACGACTGTAAGAGGGACAATGCAATTCGGACAATAAGGAGCAGGGCAGCGCTCCATTAAGTGACCGTGAGTTAAACGGGTATGGCCAAGACGTAATCTAGCCAGAGCCGTTTCCCACCGTCAGTTACGGTGGCAGGAGGAAGGCCACTGGGACACACGACTCTTGAGAGCACGCAGTTTGTTACCAAGAACAGAAGACCAACAACGCTGCCAACGGGCAAGGATGGAGGCATGAATAACTGGGTAAAAGTCTGAATAAGAAACACCTTTATGGGAGATGGGACAAGTGCGGATAGCATCCTTAGCGGCAGTATCCGCACGCTCATTTAAAGAGACACCAACATGGCTGGGAACCCAGCAAAACGCAACCGACTTAAATTTACTGGAGATAAGAAACAGCCAATGTTGAATCTCGATGACCACAGGGTGGACTGGATTAAAGGACCTAACAAATACTAAGCATGGCTCCCTATGGAACAACCAAGTCCCAAGGAACACTAACCTCATCTACCTCAAAAAACAATATTGATATTTTTTCTATTTAGATTGCATATTACTTATTATTATAATTTATTATTATTATTATTTATTATTTCTATAATTTATACAATACACACAATTTTCCCACTAAGAATTATTTGTACAGTACAGTACTTTATTTCTAACATGTACTGTATACTGTAGATGATTAATTGTAAATGAATGAGGCAAAGTGGCAGATTGAGAAACTTTAGAAAGACATAATTTTGTCTTTCCATTGTTATTTATATTAATGTGTGCAAATATATGTTTGATCAAAATACAACTGACTATATAGTACATCACTTGAGGGTAATACAAAAATAATACTATAAAAGACTGAACACACTATAAATAATTCAAATGTTCAAAGGATGGACATTTTTAAAGTTCAGAGTGGGTTTGGCCCATACAATATTTTAATAAGGTTTCAGTATATACAATATTTAGGCTACATTTTTAGTATTACCTACCCTACAATAGAAAGCATTAGAGTTTGTTGTATAATTAAGACTTTCTTAATTAAGGATAATTATATGCAAAAAAAATGCTAAACATAAGTTAAAACTTACCCTGATCATATATTACACTTGTCTTCAGCAATTTTAAAATTTCATATTTGGTAAACTTTTCTTGTGACTTCACACTTAATAGACTTAAAACTTCTTATAGCTTTTTTTCATATTTCCATCCATCTCAATACATGCTTCTTTTCATGTAACTCTTTTCTCATATTTACAACATATTCGAAAGCAGATTTTGTGCCGTTTCTGCATTTTTAACTTTAGGCTTGACTTTATCCCTTGGGTTGACAGGATATTCGACCAATATTTCATTTTCCTTTGGGTTTTCTGATAGATGTGGAAGAATTGTTGGTGTAAAATTCTTTCCAGGCCATAGTTTCTCCTGAACTATTACAAAATTCTTGGTCTGTCTCTCTAGTGTGTGCTCTTTTATTTAATAAACGATTTTCCACGTTACTTTTGATTTCTGATAATTCAACAGTGGTTGTTTGATTCTCTGAATAGGTATCTAATGAATCATTAAAGAAAACTTTATCAATGTAACTTAAGTCATCATCCTGCTTAGATGTTCTCTTTCAGTCACTTGATAATGTTTCTTTTATATCACTTTTAGTTAAAAGGTTCTTGAGTGTGTACAGCTGCATCACCTCTTGATACAAAATCACCAATTACACATTCATCCATGTAATTAAGAGTACCAGTAGTAACAGTTTTATTATTGGCTGGTTTTATATAATTCAATTCTGCACTCTGAACATTACTGGTTTTAGAACAATTTATGTGTGCTGAGCCAAAGTACAAGCTATCCACATAATTGCTATCATTGCTATACTCTTCCAATGCTTCACTTGTGCTTGTTAGCAGTTCAGATTCTTTTTTTATATCTGCTGTGTTCTTTTAAAGATACTAATGACTCGTGTGACATTGGAGAAGTTAATTGTGAAACAAATGGTTCGTTCTCCTGATAAAGATCGTTTTCTGCTTGATCAGTTACATATTCACCTTTGTCTGCCTTAGTTTCCAGCATTGCTAGCTTCTCCTGCATGTCTGGACCATAAATACTGTCATACTGTCCATGAACTTTTACCACATTTTCGCTGTCAAATCGAATGCTACCGAAGTTGGTTGGATGAACATTGTCTGTATTTGTTTCAAAGCTACGTAGTTCATTTAAAATATTTGTATATTTCAGTCTAACTGGATCAACTTCTTCTATAGAACGTGTATCTTTGTGTACCTGATTATTCCTTCCACTTTCCTCATCTACTGAACACAACGAAGTTTTAGCACTTGGCACCCTTTCTGATCGTCGACTCTCGTAATTCGTATATCCTCTGGGAAGAAGGGCTGTGCATTGTGTTCTCAAATAACGATTCATATTGATATGAATTTCAAACCCTCTATTTTGAAGCAAAATGCCCATTCGTCTAGTATTGAGTAGCATCGTGAGATTCCCGAGACCCACGACAGACGAAGTCCGTATTTAAGCCTATTTCACAGTTTCTTCTTCGCGATACCTGCAGGTTTTCATGCAGGTTTTTCCTCCCGATGACTGCACGAGTGGTGATGTTGATAGATACGGCACTTTCGGTGGCGCATCAATGTTCAGAATTTGGCAGATGTTGAAAGTTATCGATGTCTTCTATTTGTATGAGGATAATAAGAAAAATAGACCTTTAAGTAGAAATGGACTTAGGATGGCAAAGATGAGGGGTGGTGTTAACGGTAGTATCCAAATGTTGCTGTTTTATGAAAAGTGTGGATTGTCTTCTTCTTGATAGTAGGTGTTGCATTAAGGGTTTGCCCTCCCGATGACTGCAGAGTGAATTGTCAAGAGACAGATTGTGTTGTGTGATTTAGGGGCGACGACGATCGTGGGATCGGATGCGCCCGAGAGTGTGCACCAATGAGACCCGGTGTTGTTGTTGTTGAGGGCATCCAAAGATGGTAAATGTAAGTTCGGTCAGGAGGCCGAAGTGTAAAGCACGCAGACAATCCTCATAAAGAGTACTTATAGTATTATTGTATTATTTATATATTTGCATTTATTTATATACAAAAAGATACATTGAATTGAGAAAGTACATTGATTGTATAAATATTGCTAAAGCTTTTGACAAGGTACATTAAGGATTAACTAGTGAAGGGACCTAGTCCATGGAACTCACTCCCTAATGAATTGAAAAGCTATCCAACTTTTGCGTCATTCAAAAACAAAACTAAAAAGTACCTAATTTTATCCTCATAGTTTTCTACCTTGTTGCTTTAAAATTGCACTGTATCTAGTGCTACCCAATCTCCCAATCTTCATGTACCCAATCCAAACAATTTTACCATTGTGATCATTGCTGTCTTCTTATATGTGCTTTCAGTTTGCTGTATGGTGCCTATTAATCTTCGTTTAAATTACCAATCAAGCTGTCAATGCAATTAATCAGAGCTTTAATATACCAATGTGCTTTAACATACCTACTAGTCTCTCTCATCTCATTTTTTTCTTTCTTGCAATGTATCTGTTATCATTTTATTAATTCCGCTAGAATTTACCTACTTAAAATTATCTGTTAGTTTAAGGATCTGCCCGAAACGCTGCGCGTACTAGTGGCTTTACAAGATTGTAAATATCATGCTATGTATTCTCACAAACCCAATGTACCTTCTTGTATATAAATAAATAAATAAATAACAACGAACCTACAGGCGCGTGGAATAAATGTAGAATACTAGATGGATAAAACAGTGGTTAAAACAAAGGGATGTACTAAATAGGAAGGAACCTGATGAGAAATTGATGTCATATACATATGACATAGATGAGAATATTAATAATAATAATAATAACTTATTGTGTCGGGAGACTGGAAGCCAGAGTGCATTCCTAAGTTTACCTGAGAGCAACTAACACTTGTGGCCTCGGCAAGGATATAAAGCTTGTTGAAGATTCCCCAGTTGCCTTTAAACATTAACAGAGTTTTGGCATTTACGTCTTCAGCGGGTAGACGGTTCCATGTTTTTTTTTAATAACCCTGTGGGTGAAGAAGCATCTCCTGTTCTCAGTCGTACATTGTGGCTTGTTGAGCTTAAACTGTTGCTCCTTGTTTGTGTTACACCTGACCTTTTGAACGTGTAACGTGCATTTATACGTGAGGCTTATATCAAGTCCCCCCCCCCCATCAAAGGTCGAATTACTGACTCCGTCCAGGATGCAACCCCACAACAAGCTGACTAACTCCTGGGTACCTACTTACTGCTAGGTGAACATAGGCATTAGGTGAAAAAAAATATGCCCAATCATTTCTGTCCGCCCGGGATTCTCGATTGTGCGAGATTTATGGTAAAGTGGGAAGATAATGATATTGAACCTTACAAAGAAATCTACATGAAGTCCACAATTGATCAGAAGACGGGCAATTGTATATTAATATTGAAAAATGCAAGACCTTGAATATGGGGCATAACAGCCTACGTTACAAATAGCAAATTAATAACATTATCTTGCACCAGATTGACGAAGAAAAGGACCTTGGAGTCAAAATCTACATTCACTGAAAGTTGCACAACAGGTAGGAGCAGCAATAAAACAAGCTAACACAACCCTACGAAAAATCAAGCGTACCACTGACTTGATGGGAAAAAAGGTAGTGATTCAACTGTATAACAGTTGAATCAACAGATTAAATCAATAGTTGAATCAACAGCTTAATTAACACTAGCTTACAACAGATTGATGAAGAAAAGAACCTTGAAGTCAGAATCCATCATTCACTGAAAGTTGCACATCAAGTGGAAGTTGCAGTAACAAAAAACTAACCAAACCCTGGGAATAATCAAGCGTACCTTTACCTTTAAGGAAAAGAAGGTAGTCATTCAATTGTATAAGTCTCTGGTACGCCCCCACCTGGATTACTGTATCTAGGCATAGAGACCTCATCTTCAGAAAGACATAGCTGCTCTGGAGGTGCAACACCGGGCAACAAAAATCATTCCAAAGCTAAGTCATCTCTCTTATCAGGAACGTAATTAACATAATGGACAATTAGATATTAGAATTTGGTTCAATTCACTTTATAGAGTCCAGAAAAAATAAAGCTAAAACCGAAACTTAAATATTCCTATGCCTTGTATAGGACATATATGTACTATATTAGGCCTCAGCGTGTGTCAAGCCTAGGATGAATAAGTTAGGTCAGGTTTATTAGCAAGATACAAAACCTTTTCCGGTTTGTCCAAATTCAGCAGTGCCAAATTCTATTTGCTAATTGTCAATTACGTCAATATATATAATACGATAGTCCACATCCGTTACTATAAGTACTATCTAAAGAGGAGGATGGGTTGTTATTTTCATAGTCCTGTAATGACTTGCATTAATTATTATAGACGCCATTAACAACCTTAAAAAGTAGAACCTAATCATCACCCCACCCAATGTACTTACAATAGACGGAAATCAATGATGATAATGGGAAACTAGCAGGGGGCAGACCCTCGATCCCAAGGCGCTTATAATAACATTTGATGCAGCTCAACAAGAAAACTTATACCTTGAAATGGGATACATAATATTCTGGTTAACGCCTGGTATTTGCGGGGAGGGGGGTGACAATCTCCCAACCATGTGCATTGAGGAGGAATATCGTCAAACAGTTCCAAGCAAAAGCGTGGCATATCACTTCCCTGGGGCCTGCAACGTCATCTGCAACTGCCGATATTAGCTAATATTTTAACAACCAATTTCGCAAAGCCGCAATATATGCGGTCGAATCATTCATTCTGTTACAAGAATATATGTAATAATAATAATTCTATGAACTGATAGGCGACTTAAGAGTTAAAACTCAACATTTTTATGCCAGTTTAAAAATAAAATGTGTAATATGAGAACGTAGCATCAATATTTTGGCACAAAGTTTCCTGTATGCGCGATCCTTGTCCAGGGAGCCCCTCTGACGCCAGGCTCGATGTGGTCCACTCCCACAATTAACCTTTCTACTGACAACTTTCTTTGATGTTTCCGGATGGTGCTTAATTGGTGTTTAACAATGGATTAAACATTGTAAATTGGGATTTGAAATTTAGAAAACAAGTTTCGTGATGGCTAATTCTGAATTATTACGGTAAGTTGTGATACATAGATTTTAATTCATTAGCAAATTAATTGTAATAAAGTTAGTGAAATAGGGGAAAATATCAGAGAGACAGAGAGAGAGAGAGAGAGTAAAAAAAAGTAAATCCATAAAACACCTCCGAACTGGAGTTAGATAAATATGTATATACTGTTTAAACATCTGTAGAAAAAAATTGTCCTCTTGCAGAAATAAGCTGGTCACAGGTGAGATGGCGTTGCCCGTCCTCCTGCTGGTGGTGTGTGCGGGATGGTGGACGGAGGGCGTGGATGGTAGCCTCATCCAGGTCAACCTCACCATAGCCCTCTCGGACACCACAAATGTCACCAAGACCGTCGATATCGATGAACGCAGCTTGAAGAGTTTTAACATGACTCTGGAAGAGTTCTCTAATTCTCTCGTCCGGACAGATGCTTCCGGGAAGGTGGGTGTGGTGGTGGATGGTGGGTGTGGTGGTGGATGGGGGGTGGGATGGTGGGTGAGTGTGGTGGTGGTAGGTGTAGTAGTTGGTGAGTGTGATGGTTGGAGTTTATGGTAGTAGGTGAATGTGATTGTGGGAAAAAGTAGTGGTCGGTGAGTAAGGTAGTGGGTGAATGTGATGGTTTAGTATGGTGGTGCATGAATGTGGTGGTGGGTGAGTGTGGTGGGAGGCGAGTGTGGTGACAAGACTCGTGTGGTTGAGTGTGATGACAGGACTCGTGTGGTGGAGTGTGGTGACAAGACTCGTGCGATGGAGTATGGTGCTATGACTCGTGTGGTGGAGTGTAGTGCTATGACTCGTGTGGTGGAGTGTGGTGCTATGACTCGTGTGGTGGAGTGTGGTGCTATGACTCGTGTGGTGGAGTGTGGTGATCGGACTCGTGTGATGGAGTGTGGTGCTATGACTCGTGTGGTGGAGTGTGGTGCTATGACTCGCGTGGTGACAAGGACTCGCGAGTTAGTGTGCGTGATAACAGAGGTCTTGTGCAGGTGAAGGAGACAGTGGTGGGGGGTCGACACATCCCACTTGAGTTGGCGATGAACAACGACATGGACTCCGTCGTCTACACTTTCGGTACTGTCGATGGAGGTAGCTGGTCCGTCAGCAACAAGAACTTCACTAACATCACCATCGAGGATTTTAGAGGTAAGTCGGCAGTCAGTAAAATGAGTGTCTTGAACCGGCCCCCTTAATTTCCTCTTCGTACCTGCAGTCCTTCGTTGACAGCTTCTGAGATCATATAACTAACATCTGCCGGAGGGTTTTATCGTTATTCTCTCGTTCGCCAGTCGACGTTATTCATATTTGTCGTTAGCAGATAGGTGTAAACAGCGACTTAAATACATTCAATACTCTTCTGTTGGCAGAATGGGAAAGATTACTGTGTGGATATGTTATGGCACATTAAATCTGTTGAGGCTGGATTCTAACAACCATTAATTGATTAATATAACCGAGTTTAATATGATGAGAATATGTGGGAGAGATGCACATGTTAAACATGAGTGACACGTCCCTGTGGTGCAGATGACGAGACACTGAGGCCAGTGGAGGTGACCCTGGAGTGGTCCCTGCCGCCCCCAGCCCCGCCGCGCCCCGTCAACGTCACCATGAGGTCTGCCATCCTCGAGGCCACTATACACCTCCACAACTCCACCGTCAGTACCTTGGTTGCCTTCCTCCTCCTCTATATACCAAAACATTAAAACAAAAGTTGATATATTATACACGCTTCTTCAAATTTTTGTAAACAGATTCTTAATCAAATTATCAATGTTCAAATAAGATACTTAGATGCAGGACAAGAATGTTAGCAATAATTAAGATATTCAACTTTATTCTCCATCTTTATCTTACGCCTGTTAGGCCCTATTTAAATTATGCAGTAAAGTTTTGAAAATCATATATTTTATCGACATAAATTATTCAGAAAACGTGCAGAGAAGGGTGACAAAATTAATCCCGGGAATTAGAAACCTCCCTTACGGTCACAGGCGAAAGGTTCCACATCAATTCCAACAGCAGGAAGGTGGCATTTGGGCAACGTTTCTTTTCATCTGATGTATCTGTTCACCAAACATAAAAACGTTGACTAACACGAATTTTTATGTATGGAAGGCATCTGCTTTGCATTGTTGCAGCTGGTGTCGCAGAAGGTGAATGGACACCTGGAGAAGAGCAACTGGGTACTGCTGGTGCCCTACACAGGGATCTACCTGAGGGTGGTGAACCCCTACACCCGCCTCCTCACCCTCGCCGCCTACTTCAACACTGAAGACTATTTTGCCGACTTGGAGCTGGTGGATACCTTAAGAAATCTCCAGCATGGCAGGGTGGCCTTAATATCGTCTTATGTAAGTGTGGAATAACTAAGAGCACTTCCTAGTAATGTCGAACAAAAAAGGCAATTGTTTATCTTGGTACAAGCAACGAACAAGGGAGCCATTATTAGCTGAGGGGTTATTTCAGGTCTCCATTGAACAATAATATTCGTAGTGGATTCATAGAGAGAAGACGTAGTTTGTGACAGCAAAACCTTAACCGGGCTTTTAATTAAAAATCAAGATTATCCCCATATCTATAGCGCATCCAATAGTATCAGCAGCTAGACGTTTATATATATTACTGCTTCTCGGCTTCAGCTCAGTTATAAGTATCCTTGAGCGCCTGCATACCCCCGCCCTTATCAGCAATATTGTGTTTAATTAAAACAAAACAAGAATGTTGGAGAGGAATTTTAGGTAAAGGAATATGAAGGTCCAGTTCTTTAATACATTATATAATATTCCAACCTCTCCACTGACGCCCAACTGATGGCTCAGAATAGAATAATTATACTAACTGGAAACTAGTCTCTCACAAATGTTCATGAAATGTCGAAATACTTCAAAAACATTTCTTATTACCGAAAATATTAGCTAAATATCTCAAATTTGCCTGCTTAAGGTAACGAACATACCGAATACATCATATTTTAATACAGTTCATTACTTCTTTAACCTGACAAGCTAGGAGGACATTTGGGTCCATTCCTAGAACCATTATCGTGACCGTTATTAATATTGCTAAGACATTAAGACTAAACTACACACCAAAAGATGAGGAGACGACGACGTTTCGGTCCGTCCTGGACCCTTATCAAGTTGATTGTGATGGGAGCGAGGGAGGTAAGGCAAGAGCAGGTATTGCCAAGACTGTAACTTGCTCAGTTAAAAGACCACCGCTATTTAGTTTTGGAGCTCATAATATGCCTCACACTAAATATTGTATACTGTGTAAAGTCATGTTAATCAAACGAACAATGAAGCAAAG
Source organism: Procambarus virginalis (assembly GCA_020271785.1). NCBI lineage: Eukaryota > Metazoa > Arthropoda > Malacostraca > Decapoda > Cambaridae > Procambarus > Procambarus virginalis. Next base: position 58,522,101 of record WNGS01169498.1, read on the forward strand.
TTATACATTTTCTCCGGTCTCTAGCCTCTGCCTCTGAATTTAAGGTATGGGATAAATAAATATATTCTACTAAATTCTGAGTAGTTTAGTTCATTTATTATGCACTTCACTCGTTTTGTGAGTGGTAGTACAGGTTACATACGGACCCGGGAACTGATCCACACTAAACTGTGATAGTAGTGCAGTAGTTATGAGTGATACACATAAATATGTCTCCCCAGTACGACGCCTCAGGCCGGCTGGAAGCGTCGTCTAAAGCCGCCCTCACATCTCTCGGGTCCTTCGCCGCCCGACACCTCACCTTCAGGGACTGTTGGGCGTGGGCCTGGCTGGTGGGGGGCTCCACGCTGGCTGAGGGGCTGGTCACCAACGCTCATGGCACCACCAGTTTCCCACACCCACTAGACCTGCAGCTTGTCCTTCCTCCACCCCCGCCATCCTCAGGTGATTTGGGTTTGTAGCGTCATGTCTAGTAGGCCTATGGCTTGTGCAAGACATTGAGTAGAAACAGCAAGAAATGATAAAAAACAAGTAAATTTTGATATCTCTCTTGGCTTTAACGAGAAAAATGTGTGCAATATGTTGCAGAGCGTCTGTGCGACTCGTGGCCCGCGTTGTGGAGTAAACGACAACACTTTTGTGACGCGTATGACGGTTACGGCGACCTGTGCTCCTGCTGCACGCCCTTCACCCCGTCCACGAACACTACCACGGTGAGCACCACGGCCCCAGCATCACTATGCCCTTCCTCCAGCACCACGCCCCCAGCATCACTATGCCCTTCCTCCAGCACCACGCCCCCAGCATCACTATGCCCTTCCTCCAGCATCACTATGCCCTTCCTCCAGCACCACGCCCCAGCATCACTATGCCCTTCCTCCAGCACCACGCCCCCAGCATCACTATGCCCTTCCTCCAGCACCACGCCCCCAGCATCACTATGCCCTTCCTCCAGCACCACGCCCCCAGCATCACTATGCCCTTTCTCCAGCACCACGCCCCCAGCATCACTATGCCCTTCGTCCAGCACCACGCCCCCAGCATCACTATGCCCTTCCTCCAGCACCACGCCCCCAGCATCACTATGCCCTTCCTCCAGCACCACGGCCCCAGCATCACTATGCCCTTTCTCCAGCACCACGGCCCCAGCATCACTATGCCCTTTCTCCAGCACCACGGCCCCAGCATCACTATGCCCTTCCTCCAGCACCACGGCCCCAGCATCACTATGCCCTTCCTCCAGCACCACGGCCCCAGCATCACTATGCCCTTCCTCCAGCACCACGGCCCCAGCATCACTATGCCCTTCCTCCAGCACCACGCCCCCAGCATCACTATGCCCTTTCTCCAGCACCACGCCCCCAGCATCACTATGCCCTTCCTCCAGCACCACGCCCCCAGCATCACTATGCCCTTCCTCCAGCACCACGCCCAAAGCATCACTATGCCTTTCCTCCAGCACCACTGTGAGCACCACTATGCCCTTTCCCCAGCACCACTACGGTGAGCTCCCACGCCTTCCACAGCACCACCACAGTGACTACCTCCACACCAGCACCACGCTCCTCATTCAGACTACAGCGGGCACCATTTCTCCACCAAAACCACCCAACCCGGGAAGGAGATATATGTACACTGGGAACTGGGATACACTTCTCAAGCAGACGAGGAGCCACAGTAACGTGGCTGAAATATGTTGACCAAACCACACTAGAAACTGAAGGGACGACGACGTTTCGGTCCGTCCTGGACCCTTCTCAAGTCGATTGTGATCCTTACACACTCAAGTCGATTGTGATCCTTACACACTCAAGTCGATTGTGATCCTTACACACTCAAGTCGATTGTGATCCTTACACACTCAAGTCGATTGTGATCCTTACACATCTCAATGTGTGGCCACGTCTGTGGTAGAAAATAATAATAAAAACAAGAAAAAAAATCTCAATGTTTACATATACTTGTCAGTTGGTCCGCAAGCTCTTGCACTTACAAAACAGTGACTATGGTGAAGTGAGGTCTAGTTCTTCATGCCTGTTGCGTTATAATGGAACTATTCTGACGTTCGAAATGTTTGTCGTTGATAAGCATTAAGGCCAACACCAAACTTCCAGTTCCAAGCCACCAACATGCAATACTCGACCACCAATACAACTGTACAA
>WNGS01169498.1:58528233-58543432 GCA_020271785.1 Procambarus virginalis
GTAATATATCTCAGAAACTCTGCAACGTTTCGTGAAGCCAGGGCATGGGAAAAAACAACTTCTGTGGAAATGAGTTTCAATTAATATGGAGCAGGACGCTGAAAGTGTTGGCTGTTACATCGGAGGAAGCATGGCGGGTTCACTTTCTGTTTATTGATGATATCTTCGTCACATCTGTTTTCTCTATTGCCGCAGCACCTGTGGCGCGGTGGCAAAACAGTTCCCCCTGCGCTTCGCAAGCGCTTGGCCAGGGTTCTATCATTAGCCGGGGCATTTTACAAATAATCCTTAACTATAGCCTCTGTTCACCTAGCAGTATGAATGATACCGGTTGTTAAACATTTCGGCGGGTCGTATTCCGGGGAAAAGATGATTAAATCGTCTGCCGAAACGCTATGCGTGCTTGTGGCTTTATAAATATGTAAGTACTCTTGTATATGTAAATAAATATAAATATCATATCCGGAAAACTATTTTACTTGTGTTGTTTGACAAACTGAAAGTAAAATAACCTTAACATTCTTAGCTAATACACGATATTGAGCCTAATTGACGTACATATGCTTTGCTCTACTAGGCCTAGGATATTAAGTTTGTGTTTGCTTAATTTATTTTAAAAGATTCCTTACTAGTCAGTATAGACTATATAAAAGCTAATTACGTACGCATTCGTCACTATAAACGCTTCACTCCGGTAGGTATATCTAAACAGGAGGATCGGGTTGCCACATCCCAAGGATGCAAACCCCACAGAGTTAGCTGCAATGTCTAGCTCTCCATGGCGTTTACGTTTACTACTAGGGGAACAAAGGCATCAGGTAAAACAACCCTGCCAATTGTTCAACACCTCGGTCTGCGAACATTCGAACCCCAGTACTCTTTGGACTACGATTTCGAGCGTTTCCACTTAGCTGCGCACAGAACCGTGTTTGGTGTGTGTATTCACCTAGGTTGTACTTGCCAGGCAGCTGAGCTTCGCCTCTGATTCCGCCTTTCCACCCATCACTATCCACGAGGAGTTTCCTCAAGTCTATTGGTGCTCTATTTCACACAACTCCACACATTTGACAACTGCCATAGGGAGTATGCCTCACCAACATCACTGCACACTTCATTTGTTAGCTATTTTGATCCACTGAAAAAATTCTTTCTGCCGTCTCTATGGCTCATTTCTGATAGAAACGTGACTTGTATCGACCCCAACCAGATAAGGTTTGGCAATTTACTACAAGAGCAAGTAGACTGCAAGCTTGCCCCAAGAACTCTCCCGACACCAAGCGAAATGCTTTGAAAAGACGACTTGCGTCTTCGTTTTCACACATGTCCATTTCGGGCATGTCAGCTCCAACGATATCAGTATATAGGCAAGACAACAACATCGCTTTCATTCGGCCTAACAATGCAGAAACAAGGCTCCATCACAGAAAGTATCATTTCTACACATAACCAGCTCACCACCAGTGATATCCTAACCATCGACACCGAATATCCCATAAATGCATTATCACCAACCATTAACCAGCCAGCACTCACGCAGGTACGTTCTACATCTTCAAGATCAAGACAGTATACCCGTACAACACTGCCCCAGCCGATGTATGAGTATAAGGAGTTAGGAAACTGCAAAACGCCTATTGATACATTCACCTTATTTAACCTCACCTTTTTTGGTTATTCCAGCTAATTAATTGTATCCACTTCACTCTGCTTTTGAAAAGAGTAAAGCGTGTCTGCTTGCACTTTACATCGTTAAAAATATCATTCCCAGCAGTGAAATACTGTATAGAGAAGCTGAGAAGGTCCGGCGTAAGTATCTCAGAATAAGAAGGGCCTCAGAGAAATATTGACAACGACATGTCAGCTAAAGAGGAAAGTGCTCTCCACAGCTACATACCAGGAAGGACAGTAAAGGAGGTGAATGAGACAGGAAAGATGCACACACAGGGAGCAGTGATAAGAGGCTGCGTGGGATGAGATAAGGGGTCGTCAACCTCTTGTTGTACAAAACAAACATTGTTAGTGCACTCCGTCCTTAAAAAGTGACTCGATCGAGCACCGTTCTCACAAATAAATTAAAAGCACTTTATAAATTGCTCACAACAAGTTGTATATAACGTTTCTTGAAAATTTGATTTGGCGTTGGGTTTAGGGCCTATTCATGTATGGAGGTTGAAGCTACAACAATTGCTTACTGATCACCTGGCAAGCTACTTTAGTCCCGAACATTGTCCAGGACTAAAGTAAACTTTCAGTGTATATACACCAAGAAGCGGGGTACACCTCTCCGTGTAAATATCTTTGTGGAAGTAAACTGTTCTTGGCACTTCCCGTATCCGAAGCGCACCTCCTGAAGCGCTTCGCCCATGTACGCAAGATACAAATAATTGTCAACATGTTATTATAGTTCTAGACTCTAAGAAACGGAACTTTAAATGCATCTGCAAATGTTACTTTCATTATGTACGATGTTCCTGTTACAGTAGAGAACGTATAGTGGTTGATGGAGTGTCCGTTGGTTTCTTCATAATATTTGCCCTTCATTTTATTCTTAAGCAGTGTTGATCCCACTCTCCCGAGGATATAGATAGACTGTATGCAACCTTTGTTACCTATCAGAGAGGTTATGTGTTCAAGCAGAAATCGACGTTTCCTTTCTCATTTTATAGTTCGTTGCAATTTAATTTTCACGGATACCAACATGACTAGGTAATCCCGACATGTCTAGGTGATCCATGCAGATACTGGCGTGGACGCCTGAGGCACAATGTAATGTGTGCAGCGTCACGGGTTGACGACTAATAGGGTTAACTGATGTACTCCCACGCCTGTTAATCCTGTTATGGTTCCCGGTTCGCTCTGTTATGCTCCAACGGCTGTTTATGGTTCGAGGAGTGAGACAGGTCAAAGTCATGCGAAATGGTGGGAGGTGAAGCGAGCATGTGGCGTGGATGATCTCGCATCGTATGAAGGAATCAGAGATCTGCGGGAGTATCAGTTAGGGGATTTTGACACCCATGTTTGATGAAATGGACGGGATGGGAGTTCTTGTGAAGCACACTTCTTGCACTATTGGAGAGCGTTGGGAGTGGATTTTCCTCTTGTTGCTGCTTGGCGCACGTGTGGGTTGCACGAGGTTGGTGTTCCGTATGTATTGAGCTATATATATTCTTGGTGTTTGGAGTAAGGGAAACATGGTGGAGGTGGGTGGACTTGACCACGGGAGCATCATATAGCAGAAGCTATTAAGGGAACCAGAGAAGGTAGGAGATGGAGGGCGGGGTGGTGGGCACAGAGCCAATACGTGAGGCAGCACTGGTAATGGAAAGGGTTTTAGTCTAATCCTCCTCAATACTGTATAACGATTTGCAAAGGGCCGTGATATATACAGATTTTGCAGCGAAGAGGCGGTGGAAAGTGGCTAGGTAGAGCGTGTGTTGCCACATAATAAGTCTGGGGGAATAAGGTCATACTGTTTAAATTTTGCCGTTCTGTTTGGAAACATTTTCTTTAAAGGATGCATTGTCTATATCATCCTGAAGGTGGAAATAAACTATATATATACTGAAAACTCACACCCTAGAGTAACTCGAACCCATACTGCCGGAGCAACGCAACTGGTATGTACAGGACCCCTTAATCCACTCGACCATCACGACGGACAAAAACTGATGGTAGCTGAGGCTATTTGTCCATCAGCCCGCCGGCACTCGGATGGTAATCTTGGGCATAGTATTTTTATCAAATCACTTCATTCTTTGGGGCACACGTGAGGAAACAAATGCGAACAAGCCTGAATGGTCCCAGGACATATGCAACTGAAAACTCACACCCCAGAAGTGACTCGAACCCATACTGCCAGAGCAATGCAACTGGTATGTACAGGACACCTTAATCCACTCGACCATCACGACCAGACAAAAACTGATGGTAGCCGAGGCTATTTGTCCATCAGCCCGCCGGCACTCGGATGGTTCGAGGAGTTATATATTACTATCTTGGCATAGTATTTTATCAAATCACCTCATTCTTTGGGGCACACGTGAGGAACACAAATGCGAACAAGCTTGAATGGTCTCCAGGCATATATGAAATGAAAACTCCACACCCCAGAAGTGACTCGAACCCAGACCGCCAGGAGCATAATGCAACTGGTGTACACGGTACCTTATCCACTTGACCATCAGTAACCGTACAAAAGATGATGATAGCAGAGGCTATTTGACCACCGTCCCGACGGCACTTTGATGGTAATCTTGAGCACAGTTATTTCATCAAATCAATAGTTTTCAGTTTGAGAGTTCAGTTTTAGTTGGAGTTTTCAGTTGCATATATGCTTGGAGATATATAGATAGACGCGTTGCTTGGCAGGAGCGGCAGCATTTGGGTTGCCTCAGTTCACATGCAGGTGAAAGGAAATGAGGAATGTAAGTCTCTCCATACACAGCAAACACATGGGGGGGGGGGGTATGACACCAGTATGAACAGACTAAGCTAGCAAATGGCTTCATATGAGTAGTAGCGAATTTGTTAAATTATTTAAAGTAAAGTTTCGTTCATCTATTAATTATATGAAATGATTTGGAGGTGCTGAGAGCCCCCAAAAAAAACTATACTGTGTACATCATCTGCGTTTTTAACAAGTAAAAAGAACATTATCACAGTGCCGGCCTCGTGCCAGTTATGACGTCAACACTTATACTGCTGATCTTCACCTAATTGGTCAACAGGAGTCACGTGACCACTCTCACCGTAACCTATTATATATTGTTTACAATTTCACACCGCTAGGCTCCTCCCACTGGCCGACCACCCACAACACACAAACAAAGACAGCGGGAAGAAGAGAGAGAAAGAAAGGACGGGGAGAAGAGGATGTTTGAAAAGATGGAAGGAGATGGGGTAAGAGGGGTGGAGAGGGGTAGAGGGATTTTGAGGGAGGAGAGGTCGGAAAGTGGGAAAGGGTCGGAAAGGGAAGAAGGGGAAGAGAGAGAAGAGAGAGGAATAAGAAAGAAATGACAGGGGAGATTGGGAGAGGGAGGAATGGAGAAGTGAGAGAGAGAGAGGACCCGGGCGCAGCTGGGTACCCCTCTGTAGTAACATAATAATAATTATTATTATCGGAGTCAGTCGGTATTAACCCGCCATCTTACTGAACCCACTGCATTTTTTTACGCAATCGTAACCACCGTTAAACTTTCCGATTGTTCTGGGAAACTTAAAAACACCGCATTATTGACGCTGAGCCTAGTGAGTACGGACTCTGGTAACTTGGCTGGGTCGACTACATTTTGACGCTTATATAGTTAGGCTGAACACTGCATTTTTACGCCGGGCAAATCGAGAGAACTGGCAGCAGGGAGAGAGAGAAGTGGAGCTGGGAGAACATTTGCCCAGTGATGAGGGAAATCAGGCTCAGAACAAAGCTGGGGTCGTCACATCGTTTCTAAACAGTATTTTAAAAGTTATCGGAAGCTAATTTTCGCGACACTGTTCTGCCTGTACAATTACCAATTTATAATAACTTTGTTTTAAACCAGTAGCAGCGGGATATCAACAAACGAAGAACGGGTTAAGAAAAATAAGAGGAGAGGAACAAAATGCAATAGAACGATAACAACATTACTAGGTGATTGTGGTGACGAAAAGAAGGTCGCTTAGCCGCAGGTGTGTGGGTGGAGCAGTCTGCACCAGGAAGGGAAGGGAACTATCAGCAGAAAGCACCAAGCCAGGATAAGGATTTGGGATGGGATGGGGCGGGAAGGAATGGTGCCCAACCACTTGGATGGTCGGGGATTGAACGCCGACCCGCAGGATGCGAGACCGTCGCTGTACCGTCCAACCTAAGTGGTTGGGCCTGCACCAGGTGGATCATATACCAGGAGGAGCCTGTACCAGGAGCAGCCTGTACCAAGTGGAGCGTGTACCAGGAGCAGCCTGTACCAAGTGGAGCGTGTACCAGGAGGAGCCTGGGGGCGCCGGTCGGCCAAGCGGAGCGGACAGCACGCTGGATTTGTGATCCTGTGGTCTTGGGTTCGATCCCAGGCGCCGGCGAGAAACAATGGGCAGAGTTTCTTTCACCCTATGCCCCTGTTACCTAGCAGTAAAATAGGTACCTGGGTGTTAGTCAACTGTCACGGGCTACTTCCTGGGGGTGGAGGCCTGGTCGAGGACCGGGCCGCGGGGACACTAGAGCCCAGAAATCATCTCAAGATAGCCTGTACCAGGAGCCTGTACCAGGTGGAACCTGTACCGGGAAGAGTCTGCACCGGAGGAGCCTGTACCAGGAGCAGTCAGTACCAGGAAAAGTCAGGTGTAGCCTGCACCAGGAGGAGTCTTACACCAAGAAGAGCCTACACCATGAGAGGCCTGCACCAGTAGGGAGGCGTGCACCAAGAGGGGTCTACACCAGGAGGGGCGTGCACCAGGAGGGGTCTACACCAAGAGGGGCGTGCACCAGGGATAATGCGTCACTTGTGTGGGATAATGTCAGTGGCAATGGGAGAGTTGTATAAGGACAAAACGTGCATTACCACACAAATACATTTACATGCAAATTATCAGAGATAATGTCTGGCAGATACTAGATGGCCTCTATGAAACTACTGACCAAGAAAACGTAGAGAAACAGTCACTCCTTCATGGACCGAGTGAGGAGGGAAGAAGTGTTCTTTTGATGTAAGGTGTGGTAGCATCAAGAAGTGTTCTAGTGATGGAGGGTGTGGCTGCATCAAGAAGTGTTCTAGTGATGGAGGGTGTGACAGCATCAAGACGTATTCTAGTGATGGAGGGTGTGGCTGCATCAAGAAGTGTTCTAGTGATGGAGGGTGTGGCTGCATCAACAAGTGTTCTAGTGATGGAGGGTGTGGCTGAATCAAGAAATGTTCTAGTGATGGAGGATGTGGCTGAATCAAGAAATGTTCTAGTGATGGAGGATGTGGCTGAATCAAGAAATGTTCTAGTGATGGAGGGTGTGGCTGCATCAAGAAGTGTTCTAGTGATGGAGGGTGTGGCTGAATCAAGAAGTGTTCTAGTGATGGAGGGTGTGGCTGCATCAAGAAATGTTCTAGTGATGGAGGATGTGGCTGAATCAAGAAATGTTCTAGTGATGGAGGGTGTGGCTGAATCAAGAAATGTTCTGGTGATGGAGGGTGTGGCTGAATCAAGAAATGTTCTAGTGATGGAGGGTGTGGCTGAATCAAGAAGTGTTCTAGTGATGGAGGGTGTGGCTGCATCAAGAAGTGTTCTAGTGATGGAGGGTGTGGCTGCATCAAGAAGTGTTCTAGTGATGGAGGGTGTGGCTGAATCAAGAAGTGTTCTAGTGATGGAGGGTGTGGCTGCATCAAGAAGTGTTCTAGTGATGGAGGGTGTGGCTGCATCAAGAAGTGTTCTAGTGATGGAGGGTGTGGCTGCATCAAGAAATGTTCTGGTGATGGAGGGTGTGGCTGCATCAAGAAGTGTTCTAGTCAAAGAGTAATCACACTAATGTGACTGCATGAATGAGAAAATACATAGGAGCCGTGATGATGATGTTCTAGTGATTGTGGAGTGTGTGGCTGCATGAAGAAGTATTCTATGGTTGAAGTGTGTGGCTGCATGAAGAAGTATTCTATGGTTGAAGTGTGTGGCTGCATGAAGAAGTGCTCTGGTGATGAAGTTTGTGGATATATGAAGATGTATTCTAGGGATGGAGTGTTCTTCAAATGAATTTGAATCGCTTCATTGATGTCTGAAAATTTATCAGGAATCTAGCTTATATTGAAGTGTTGTGAATAGCTTCACTTTTCTTTCTCAAGCAATGGTCTCATTCACAATTTTCCTGGAATTTTGATCTGATCCATGTTTGAGTACAGCTGTTTGTTTTGATATTCAGGGTTTACAGTGGTGGTTTGTAGGTAAATGTTTAAGAATTCTGCTCTCATCCCTGTTTTTGACAAATTTTAAGGCTCACACATTTTTGCACCCTTAAAATATAACTGAAAACTACATACAATTAAATATTGAAAATGATTTGGCTATTACATGTTTCATATGTGATACTGTACAACAAATAAAAAATAATTTGCGAGATATTTTACTCCAACAACATGCTCCTTTTTTAAACATTTGTGTATAATAACTCAGGTAATTGTTATTCTTCTTATGCTGTGTTTTGTTTAGCCTCTCCACACTGTTGTGTTTTGTTTAGCCTCTCCACACTGTTGTGGTTTGTTTAGCCTCTCCACACTGTTGTGGTTTGTTTAGCCTCTCCACACTGTTGTGTTTTGTTTAGCCTCTCCACACTGTTGTGTTTTGTTTAGCCTCTCCACACTGTTGTGTTTTGTTTAGCCTCTCCACACTGTTGTGTTTTGTTTAGCCTCTCCACACTGTTGTGTTTTGTTTAGCCTCTCCACACTGTTGTTTTGTTTAGCCTCTCCACACTGTTGTGTTTTGTTTAGCCTCTCCACACTGTTGTGTTTTGTTTAGCCTCTCCACACTGTTGTGTTTTGTTTAGCCTCTCCACACTGTTGTGTTTTGTTTAGTTTCTCCACATTGTTTTGTTTAGCCTCTCCACACTGTTGTGTTTTGTTTAGCCTCTCCACACTGTTGTGTTTTGTTTAGTTTCTCCACATTGTTTTGTTTAGCCTCTCCACACTGTTGTATTTTGATTAACCTCTCCACCTGCACCAGGAGGAGCAAGTAGAGTATTATTTGTATTATTCCTTAATAACACCTTCAGTATTATTTGTATTTTGTTTAATTTCTCCACACTGTTGTATTTTGTTTAACTTCTCCACACCGTTGTATTGTGCTGGACTTCTCCGCACTGTTGTGTTTTGTTTAACTTCTCCACACTGTTTGCAATACTAAGCCTTCAGTATTTCAATGTGGGGAGTAAGCTATTATTTATATATATTGGTGAATTCAGGTTTGAGCAGCAATACTTGCAAATTTGCTGACGATACAAAAATCGGGAGGGAAATAAACACGGAAAAAGACTCGCTATCACTTCAAGACAAACTAAATAGGATTTTGAAATGGTCAAAAGATTGGCAGATGCAGTTTAATGCTGACAAATGTAAGGTTTTGAGGTTAGGTAATGATGATAGAGTTACAAGATACGAGCTAGATAGTGTTGAGATTGCGAAGTTGGATTGTAAAAGGGATCTGGGAGTTATGATTAGTAAGAATTTAAAACCAAAAAATCAATGCATAAATGTTCGTAATAAGGCAAATAGGACACTGGGATTTATTAATCGTAGAGTTAGTAATAAGACACCTGGTGTTGTTCTTCAGCTATATCTTGCTCTGGTTAGGCCCCATTTAGATTATGCAGTTCAGCTTTGGTCGCCGTACTATAGAATGGATATAAATTTACTAGAACGCGTCCAGCATATGATGACGAAGTTAATCCCTCAAATCAGAAACCTGTCATATGAAGAAAAGTTGACAAAGCTTAAATTACATTCTCTAGAAAGGCGAAGAATTGGGGGGGACATGATAGGTGTACAAGTGGATGAATGGGCATAACAAGGGGGATATTGGTAAGGTGTTGAAAGTATCAACACAAGATAGAACACGAAACAATGGGTATAAATGGATAACTGTAAATTTAGGAAAGACCTGGGTAAATACTGGTTCCGTAAGAGGGTTGTTGATTTGTGGAACCAATTACCGCGTAACGTGGTGGAGGTCGGGTCCCTCGATAGTTTCAAACATGGGTTGGACATGTATATGAGTGGGATTGGGTGGTTATACTGTAAATAGGAGCTGCCTCGTATGGGCCAAAAGGCCTTCTGCAGTTACCTTTATTCTTATGTTCTTATGAATTTGTTTATTTATGTATGTGATACTAATTTGGAAATTAAAAATAACCATGATAGTTACAAAAACCTTATATCAAATATAATGTTGTCACAAGTGAAGTACACATAAATAGAGGTAATCTAAAACACACAATATAATGCCAATTATATAATTGTAACACTAATTTAATCCTAGTTTGATGCATATATACAGTACTGTAATGTAAAGGAGACATTTAACCATGGGAAATACTAACTAACTTTGGAATTTTAAGTGTGTGTGTTTAAGCATTATAAGGGAGGAAATGCTTGCTCCATCTCAAGCATGCATCTGGCTCCCAAAGCTTGAGAAGTATTTTGAATTGCATTACATACATACAGATTCACTACATGTAATTAAAATATTAAATGCAGGGGTCCTAGTTATCAAACTTCACTTGACAATGGTGTCTGTTCAATTTAAGGAGAGATAAGGCTTTGTTGAAAAATGCTGGAAGTTTGGCATAAATGAATACATTTCTTCCATCTGCAATTTCAGGAATGAGAACAGATCGACTGTGGAGAAACATTGGTAAATCTCTGACTTTACTCTGCTTCATCTTCAGAAGATCCAAGACATCTCCAGGAAGTCGCTGGGAAAGGGGAGATATAAACAATTTAAAGAAAAATAACCAATTATGAGGACTGAAAGACTCTTCTTAAAATATGTACTAACTATAACTAAATATTAAGGACAAAACATTTACTTGACTTGTAAGAAATATTCTGAATTTTTATAACATTCAATATTATTGGTGATGCACGACTACAGGTGTGATGAAAGACTGAATCAAGGCTCACAAAGTACAGGGCACTAAATGAGCACCACAGATAAACTAAGAATCCAAGTAATGAGCAAGATGGTACCGTACTGTGTTTGCCTCTGCATTTTACTGATTAATTCAAATGTGGGAAATAGTTAGACTCGTATACCGGTACTTACTAACATAGGTATAACCGAGTCCTAGTTTTACACAAGTGGTTTAACATGAATCACCATAATACATTAATTACTTTAAGCAGTCAATAGCTCCTTTTTTTCAGTGGTTTTCATAATACGGCATCTTGTCAGTACTTTACCAACACTGTCATAATTGTCTAAAATTTGTACTGTACTGGTAATTCAAGATTGCATGAAATGCATAAATATTACATTTTATAAAATTTTAGCTGATATGTACAGTATTTTTTAATTCGGCTGCAGTTATAATACAGTACAGCCAAAGATAATCGAGTGAGACTTTTACACAAGATTAATATTTTTAAATTTAACTGGGCAAGATCAATGTTTCTAGCACAAATCCCCATTTTACTTATGTATTTCTTCACTTGAGAAGGAAGTTGAAAATTTAACTCTTTAAAGTTCATTTTACAGTTTAATTATGGCTTGATGCCAAGAGAAGCAGTTTGTTGATCTTGTCAACATTTTCAAAGGCATAGTACATGATGATAAAGTTTAGAGCAGCTAAATATATAACCAGGAATATGGTGAAGCACCTCACTATGGTCCAATAGGGCCATGCAGTTTAGCAATATCCTATGTTTCAATGATGGCTGGGGCAGTACAGTATGTTAGATATTTCGTCTTGGCCTTGAAAATGGCAGAGTGTAAGCAGATGTTAGCCATCTGTTGATAGTGTGCTCAGTTTGTTTGATGTGCAGTGCCTTCACAATGTCTGATCTTCTATATTCAATGTATCTATTGATTATTTTTGTGTTGTTTGTCAAGATAACTCTGGTGATGATCACCAGATACTGTATATGTAAATCTAGCTTAAACATCAAAGCCCTCACCCTACATAGCAAGTTGGCCAATTTTGACATGTGCCACCATGAGTCTACAAACTAAATGACTACCCACACTTGGCTTCATCCTGGTGTGCATGAATCTTAGATATTTTTTTTAAAGGAACAAATACTTTTTTTGAGCACAGGCAGAGTGGCCACAATCCAAGGTTTAACAAAGTGTCATTTGGCTTGCTTAAATGTGAGGCATCTTTGAAAACAACCCAACTTACAACCATGATTTAAATGTACATATAACAATGAATAAATATAATGCATGCTAAATCTGCACAATATAATAGGTACAAATGGTATATGTTAAAATAAATAGATAAAAATTTATGAAATACTGTATAATTAAATAAATTGGAAAATGCACACTGTGTACTGGGATGAAGATGTAAATAAACCCATCAAAAGCTTGAAGTACATAAAATGGAAATGCCTCTATATTTGCCAACATACAAGGCCTAAAGTCAATGGGAAACAACGTTTCATTCATAAATGGCCTACTAATAGAATTGAATAATAGAATGTTTGAAGCAGTCACAGAAACGTTTTAACAGATTATATGGACAGCAAAATCTGGATACCAACATATCGACTGTACTACCAGAGTCCTGGTAGTACAGTCGGGTTTGTTCTGATGCACATTCGAGAATTCTGGGTTCGAATCCCGGGCGGGACAGAAATGGTTGGGCAAATTTCCTTTCACCTAATGCCTCTGTTCAACTAGCAGTAAGTAGGTACTCAGGAGTTAGTCAGCTTGTTGTGGAGTTGCATCCTGAACAGGGTCAATAATTTGGCCTTGTGGCCTTGTGGGGGGAGGGGAAGGAGGGACCTCGATAAAAGCCAAACGTGTATGAATACACTCTGTCTTCCTGTCCCCATACACAGTGAATTATTATATAATTTATATACTGTAGATGCAATAGAATACAAATGTCCAATGGAGGAGTAGGTCTGTAAAGGAGAAATTTGTATGCAAAGAGCTCTTAATTAAACTCCATAAATATAGTAATGTGGGGGGGAGGAGGAGCTTGGAGTCAAGTTGGAGAACAAAAACCTTGTTATTATTCTAATATACAAACCTCCAGATGCATCTGCAGAGGTTACAAAACAGATTCTAAAAATTGTCTATAAAATCCAGAAAATCCTGTGCAGAATACTATCTTCCATGGAGACTTAATTTACCCAGTTTAAGATGGAGGATAATAGACCATAACATTATATCACACAATCAAACTGGAAATAACCAAACACAAGTCCGAGATCTGTTTCAGACCTTCAGACAAATTTTCATTCAATCAACAGATAACAAAGCAACACAGAAAAGAAAATATATTAGATCTGATTCTTACGAACAATGAAAAAGGGGGTAAAAAAATATTGATCACTCCATGCAAATAAAAGAAAATATGTCTAACCTGAGGAGTCATCTTCTGAAAGTGTGAATATTTATGATCACCCAGCACAGGACAAGATAGTCCAAAGCCAAGATGTACTCGAAGTTGATGCTTCACTCCCGTCATTGGTGACAATTCAACAAGAGATGCACTGTTGATCCTTGCCAGTACCTAAGAATAATTGCAATTTTATATTAGTGTATACACATAATGTGTAGCTATTAAAACCAGGATGAACTAGGATGATAAAACTAGGATGAAGGATACATATCCAATAAAAAATGATCTTATTGCTACCAGATTTTTTCTTTACTCGTATAAATGAAACATTGTTAGCAATTAATAGTAGGGTAAACTGACCATTGCTTAGGAAACATGAACCACGTTTTATGTTTCAAGACATTTAATACCACTTGTATTCCACTAAAATGAAACTAATGTGACTTAACAATTGGTTCAGGTACTATATATTTATCTGTCTACACTCACTTTGAAAGTAGTAACAGCTAAATGGCTGTTACTTTTAGAAGATTTTATTCCATTTTCAACTGATGAGAGAACCATGCGACGCCTTCCTTCAATCATGCCCTCTGATATTGGTATATCAATCACACCTACAATGACAATGAATGTTTAGTAATGGTAATTTCTTCTCACAGACATAATAACAAAGGATAAAAACCCACACGAGACTTACATCTTGTGTGATTTGATTAGACGGTGAGATGCAAGTCTCATCCTAATCACACACTCAGACCTTGATAAAGCACTCAGAAGATTGCAAAAGACTTCAAATATGGAGTACATTCCTTACATAAATTTCACAAATACACAGGTGTGGGTTTTTTATCCTTAATTAATGTTTAACCCTTAACCTGCTCATGTTATTCTCAAATGGCTGATCCATGGTGTTCCTGCCATTTGTGAATGATTTAACGTGCCTCTTAATATTCAAACCTAAATGTTCTATTTGGATGTCACTTGATACTTGAGACTTCTGGCAATTGTTTGACATATTAACCAAAACTCCTAAAAGCATTTGCAACCTTCCTAGGCATTATTAAAAAAAATGGCACCATCTTATGTGTATTGTCATCCATTTACTGATGCTTTTGCACATTAATGGTGAAGCTATGCAAAATTTCAAGGACTGCTATGGACAAGGAAGATATCTGTGATAACCAGAAATCTATTACAAATACAGAAGTTTACTTGAAAATTAACTTTCAGAATATGACGTCATCAACTTTTCTTCATCTCACAACAGCCCAACTAAAATAATTACAGTAGTTTTTCCAACTTTAGAAGTAAATGTTTTATGATTAAAAAAGCAAAAAAAGAATTGTTTTTAATTGTTTATGAGCACCTGGCAAGAGATCTAAAAAGCAATATATAGTTTGTGGGATATATTTAGAAAAAAAAAAACATTCTAAAGAAAGAGAAGATTGTTTCTTTCTTAATCATTAAGACCAAGTTGTGACTAATTATATGGCATGTATGAAAGGCAGTCAAGGAGTTAATGCTGCTCATATTAATACATCCACCTAAAAAAACTATTTGCCCAAGTACAATTAAATCTTTCATATAATTTTTTTTTGAGACATCATGTTAATGATATTCCTATAACACACAGGAAATATGTGTACAGTACTTGAGGTAAATATCATCCCATGGAACATATAATACTGTACAGTACATTGTATCAAATTTTAATGGAAAGACAATTTTTTTTAAATACTGTAGTGGATACTAAAGTTCTCTTCTTTAATTCTCACTCCTTAGGCAAATAAAAATTCAATTATTTTCCAAAGCAAAGGTCATTAAAAATAACAATTTAAGAGGATGTCCTTTTCCTTGCAAGATATACATTAAATAAACTTTTAGATATCATGATTATACACAGAAATCATACTAATGTGAATATATATATCAATGAGAAAATCCACCAGGGTCATTGCGACTGGCAATGCCGGGGTCGTAGGTTCGCACCACCTCACAGCCCTGGTGAATTTTATCATATCATGATCATAATTATCATCATTACCTGTACTGTATATATTTTCCAGTATTATAAAGAAAATTACTGTACTATTCATAACCTCAAAGCCCATGGTTTTTAGAATACGGCCACAAAAATTAGACTCATTTAATAGCTTCTGTTCAAAAATATCAGATAAATGTTGTTTG
>WNGS01169498.1:58568842-58588111 GCA_020271785.1 Procambarus virginalis
AGTAAGGTAGTGGGTGAATGTGATGGTTAGTATGGTGGTGCATGAATGTGGTGGTGGGTGAGTGTGGTGGGAGGCGAGTGTGGTGACAAAGACTCGTGTGGTTGAGTGTGATGACAGGACTCGTGTGGTGAGTGTGGTGACAAGACTCGTGCGATGGAGTATGGTGCTATGACTCGTGTGGTGGAGTAGTGCTATGACTCGTGTGGTGGAGTGTGGTGCTATACTCGTGTGGTGGAGTGTGGTGCTATGACTCGTGTGGTGAGTGTGGTGATCGGACTCGTGTGATGGAGTGTGGTGCTATGACTCGTGTGGTGGAGTGTGGTGCTATGACTCGCGTGGTGACAAGGACTCGCGAGTTAGTGTGCGTGATAACAGAGGTCTTGTGCAGGTGAAGGAGACAGTGGTGGGTGGTCGACACATCCCGCTTGAGTTGGCGATGAACAACGACATGGACTCCGTCTCTACACTTTCGGTACTGTCGATGGAGGTAGCTGGTCCGTCAGCAACAAGAACTTCACTAACATCACCATCGAGGATTTTAGAGGTAAGTCGGCAGTCAGTAAAATGAGTGTCTTGAACGCCAACCTTATTTCCTCTTCGTACCTGCAGTCCTTCGTTGACAGCTTCTGAGATCATATAACTAACATCTGCCGAGGGTTTTATCGTTATTCTCTCGTTCGCCAGTCGGACGTTTATTCATATTGTCGTTAGCAGATAGGTGTAAACAGCGACTTAAATACATTCAATACTCTCTGTTGGCAGAATGGTAAAGATTACTGTGTGGATATGTTATGGAACATTAAATCTGTTGAGGTTGGATTCTAACAACCATTAATGATTAATATAACCGAGTTTAATATGATAGAATATGTGGGAGAGATGCACATGTTAAACATGAGTGACACGTCCCTGTGGTGCAGATGACGAGACACTGAGGCCAGTGAGGTGACCCTGGAGTGGTCCCTGCCGCCCCCAGCCCCGCCGCGCCCCGTCAACGTCACCATGAGGTCTGCCATCCTCGAGGCCACTATACACCTCCACAACTCCACCGTCAGTACTTTGTTGCCTTCCTCCTCCTCTATATACCAAAACATTAAAACAAAGTTGATATATTATACACGCTTCTTCAATTTTTGTAAACAGATTCTTAATCAAGTTATCATGTTCAAATAAGATACTTAGATGCAGGACAAGAATGTTAGCAATAATTAAGATATTCAACTTTATTCTCCATCTTTATCTTACGCCTGTTAGGCCCTATTTAAATTATGCAGTAAAGTTTGAAAATCATATTATTTATCGACATAAATTATTCAGAAACGTGCAGAGAAGGGTGACAAAATTAATCCCGGAATTAGAAACCTCCCTTACGGTCACAGGCGAAAGGTTCCACATCAATTCCCAAGCAGGAAGGTGGCATTTGGGCAACGTTTCTTCTTCATCATGATGTATCTGTTCACCAAACATAAAACGTTGACTAACTACCCACGAATTTTTATGTATGGAAGACATCTGCTTTGCATTGTTGCAGCTGGTGTCGCAGAAGGTGAATGGACACCTGGAGAAGAGCAACTGGGTACTGCTGGTGCCCTACACAGGGATCTACCTGAGGGTGGTGAACCCCTACACCCGCCTCCTCACCCTCGCCGCCTACTTCAACACTGAAGACTATTTTGCCGACTTGGAGCTGGTGGATACCTTAAGAAATCTCCAGCATGGCAGGGTGGCCTTAATATCGTCTTATGTAAGTGTGTGATAACTAACAGCACTTCCTAGTAATGTCGAACAGAAAAGGCAATTGTTTACCTTGGTACCAGCAACGAACAGGCCATTATTAGCTGAGGGGTTATTTCAGGTCTCCGTTGAACAATAATATTCGTAGTGGGTTCATAGAGAGAAGACGTAGTTTGTAACAGCAAAACCTTAACCGGGGTTTTAATTAAAAATCAAGATTATCCCCATATCTATAGCGCATCCAATAGTATCAGCAGCTAGACGTTTATATATTACTGCTTCTCGGCTTCAACTCAGTTATAAGTATCTTTGAGCGCCTGCATACCCCCGCCCTTATCAGCAAAATGTGTTTTAATTAAAACAAAACAAAAATGTTGGAGAGGAATTTTAGCTAAAGGAATATGAAGGTCCAGTTCTTTAATACATTATATAATATTCCAACCTCTCCACTGACGCCCAACTGATGGCTCAGAATAGAATAATTATACTAACTGGAAACTAGTCTCTCACAAATGTTCATGAAATGTCGAAATACTTCAAAAACATTTCTTATTACCGAAAATATTAGCTAAATATCTCAAATTTGCCTGCTTAAGGTAACGAACATACCGAATACATCATATTTTAAACAGTTCATTACTTCTGTAACCTGACAAGCTAGGAGGACATTTGGTCCATTCCTAGAACCATTATCGTGACCGTTATTAATATTGCTAAGACATTAAGACTAACTACACACCAAAAGATGAGGAGACGACGACGTTTCGGTCCGTCCTGGGCCCTTATCAAGTTGATTGTGATGGGAGCGAGGGAGGTAAGGCAAGAGCAGGTATTGCCAAGACTGTAACTTGCTCAGTTAAAAGACCACCGCTATTTAGTTTTGGAGCTCATAATATGCCTCACACTAAATATTGTATACTGTGTAAAGTCATGTTAATCAAACGAACAATGAAGCAAAGTTATACATTTTCTCCGGTCTCTAGCCTCTGCCTCTGAATTTAAGGTATGGGATAAATAAATATATTCTACTAAATTCTGAGTAGTTTAGTTCATTTATTATGCACTTCACTCGTTTTGTGAGTGGTAGTACAGGTTACATACGGACCCGGGAACTGATCCACACTAAACTGTGATAGTAGTGCAGTAGTTATGAGTGATACACATAAATATGTCTCCCCAGTACGACGCCTCAGGCCGGCTGGAAGCGTCGTCTAAAGCCGCCCTCACATCTCTCGGGTCCTTCGCCGCCCGACACCTCACCTTCAGGGACTGTTGGGCGTGGGCCTGGCTGGTGGGGGGCTCCACGCTGGCTGAGGGGCTGGTCACCAACGCTCATGGCACCACCAGTTTCCCACACCCACTAAACCTGCAGCTTGTCCTTCCTCCACCCCCGCCATCCTCAGGTGATTTGGGTTTGTAGCGTCATGTCTAGTAGGCCTATGGCTTTGTGCAAGACATTGAGTAGAAACAGCAAGAAATGATAAAAAACAATTAAATTTTGATATCTCTCTTGGCTTTAACGAGAAAAATGTGTGCAATATGTTGCAGAGCGTCTGTGCGACTCGTGGCCCGCGTTGTGGAGTAAACGACAACACTTTTGTGACGCGTATGACGGTTATGGCGACCTGTGCTCCTGCTGCACGCCCTTCACCCCGTCCACGAACACTACCACGGTGAGCACTACGGCCCCAGCATCACTATGCCCTTCCTCCAGCACCACGCCCCCAGCATCACTATGCCCTTCCTCCAGCACCACGCCCCCAGCATCACTATGCCCTTCCTCTAGCACCACTCCCCCAGCATCACTATGCCCTTCCTCCAGCACCACGCCCCCAGCATCACTATGCCCTTCCTCCAGCACCACGCCCCCCAGCATCACTATGCCCTTCCTCCAGCACCACGCCCCCCAGCATCACTATGCCCTTCCTCCAGCATCACTATGCCCTTCCTCCAGCATCACTATGCCCTTCCTCCAGCACCACGCCCCCAGCATCACTATGCCCTTTCTCCAGCACCACGCCCCCAGCATCACTATGCCCTTCCTCCAGCACCACTCCCCCAGCATCACTATGCCCTTCCTCCAGCACCACGCCCCAGCATCACTATGCCCTTTCTCCAGCACCACTACGGTGAGCTCCCACGCCATCCACAGCACCACCACAGTGACTACCTCCACACCAGCACCACGCTCCTCATTCAGACTACAGCGGGCACCATTTCTCCACCAAAACCACCCAACCCGGGAAGGAGATATATGTACACTGGGAACTGGGATACACTTCTCAAGCAGACGAGGAGCCACAGTAACGTGGCTGAAATATGTTGACCAAACCACACTAGAAACTGAAGGGACGACGACGTTTCGGTCCGTCCTGGACCCTTGTCAAGTCGATTGTGATCCTTACACATCTCAATGTGTGGCCACGTCTGTGGTAGAAAATAATAATAATAAAAAGAAAAAATCTCAATGTTTACATATACTTGTCAGTTGGTCCGCAAGCTCTTGCACTTACAAAACAGTGACTATGGTGAAGTGAGGTCTAGTTCTTCATGCCTGTTGTACCTGTTGCGTTATAATGGAACTATTCTGACGTTCGAAATGTTTGTCGTTGATAAGCATTAAGGCTAACACCAAACTTCCAGTTCCAAGCCACCTAACATGCAATACTCGACCACCAATACAACTGTACATCACATGAAATTTATTGATCCTTATTTGCCTATCATATCCTTTTGTCCCAGAAAACTATCAGTAAACTACATATATTCCTCTTACGTTACTTTATAATACTCACACTAAACCCACAACAGACCTATTGAACTTCTCAACAATGAAGACCTTGCAGTGCCTACGATGTCTTACGGTAAAGTCCATATCTAGCCTTAAGAAATTATATAATGTATAGTATCTGTGCATGGAATGAATAAAATATTGACGTTTTGTACTACTTATTTTGTAGAGCCCGAGAAAGAAGGCAACAACCAAGCCTAATCTTTCCTAGACCTAGTATAGTGTATATGTGCTATTGTTGTTCCCTAACTCCCCTTGCCACTTCCGGGGGGGGGGGGGATAGGGTGTTAATGTAGCTTCAGGGCACCAATGCCCCCAGCCACAGGGCATGGCGAGAAGGCATCCCTAAGGAATTAAACCTTAGCGTGCAGATTTTGCATATGATATGTTAGGCTATTTCAGTTTTTGTTATGCCTTTTAATATATCAACAATACAAAACATGGACTATTTTAGATGCAGCAGTTCATATTCCACACATTCCATCTACATTCACTATAGGTACCATGATTTTTGTAGAATGACTTCTAAAAATTTATGCCATTAAAATATATTCTTTACCTCGAAACGTGTATTTGCAGGGCGTACCACGCGAGGAGCTGGGAGTGGTAGTGGTCGCAGGCAACAGGCCACGATACCTCTACAGGTAGGTCTCTCTCTTCTGTGGTGGAAAATCATATAACCTAATTAACCCTGAACTTTAAGTTTCCAATTTTTTCTATACATTGATATTTTTGCTGTGTAAACATTGCCGGTGACTACGTCCACCTGCAGATTATTGCGACAGCTACTAACACAGGCCGGGGTGGTGGTCGAGCAGGTGTTGGTGTCGGTGGACGGGGAGTGTGTGGAGACCATCAAGCTGCTGGAGGTGTTGGGCCAGGTGGCTGGTGCACGCCCCGGAGGCTCCCTGTCACCCCGGATATCTAGGTAAGACCACGCACATGCTAGGATAGTCATGTTAAAAGTATATATATATTTAAAATAGCATGCACGTTTCGGGCAATATTCCATATAAAGTGTTAATAGGCAAAATTTAGTTTCCAGAAACATACTATAGCCGATAGACTGGTTTTATAAATCAGTCAAGATTTAACAAAATAGTAATTATGGTCTATTTAAAACAAATTGTAATGTATAGACGCGGTCATGACTGGTATTTCAGACACGTGAGGTTCGCGTTGTTCCACGCCCTGGAGGAGGTGTCTGCTGACAAGATCATCGTGTTGGAGGAAGACCTCATTCTCGCCCCTGACTTCTTCTCGTCAGTGGCTTCTTCGCCGCCACTCCTGGCGGTGACCTTTTGCTATACTTTGTGGAATATGATTAATTACTTTCATAGATAAGATTTCAAAGATTAATTACTTTCATAGATAAGATTTCAAAGATTAATTACTTTCATAGAAAAGATTTCAAAGATTAATTACTTTCATTGATAAGATTTCAAAGATTAATTACTTTCGTAGATAGTGTGTTAACGGCGTTTATGGCAGTATTGCACATTGTTCTACATTTATGGGGCATGTACTTAAACTTGATAATTGCAAAATATGTTGTGCAATTTAACGCATATTTATTGAAAATTTACTGATACAATAATGCTTGCGTGCATTATTTTACCATGTAGTGTCTCTAATATATGAATATTAGACACACTATATAGCAGCGTGTTTTAGGGCAAACATGGCTCTAAATAATCTATATAACCGGTTCCAGAACATCGTTTAAGGCCTAAAGCCCAACGTAAGCAACAATTGCCAATACTTACACCATTAAACACGCAGTACAAACAAAGTAATGCATCCAAGAGCTGAAGTTCACCTTCCGCCACCACAGATGTATAACTAGGAAGACACGTACACACTCGCAGATCTGCCACCACCATTCAAAGGGTAAAAAAGAAGGGTTTATAAGTATCCACGTTTAATGATGGTCAATAGTGTTCACCAATGGTATTTACAGGTACATGCAGCAGACGGCCGTATTGCTTGACCGGGATCCTTCACTTTACGCCGTGTCCGCCTACTCCCACTTCTCCTACGCCCACACCGCCCATGATCCCACCCGCCTCAATCGTGTGCACTCTCTCCCCGCTTACGGCTGGATGGTCAAGAGGAGTTTTCTGAGGGAGACGCTGCCCAAGTGGCCTCCCGTCTCTGTGGTAATGTATGATACACTTGGGTTCATTGAGGGAATATATGCAACAAATTACACTCTTCCGGGGAATATATGCAAAAAATATAAAATCCAGACAGACTATCCAATAATATTTAGTTTTCTGATATATTAAAAAGAAATCGGTAACACGGATTCCCCAGGAAGCTCACTCTCCTTGGTGGGTTCCTGACTCCCACAGACAACGGACTGGGACTACTGGATGGGGTGTGGACTGGTGCGACGCGGCCGGGAGCTGGTCATTCCAGAGGTGTCCCGCACTACTCATGCTGGACTATCCGGCACTCACTTCTCTGGACAACTCGCCAAACGACGCTTCTCGAACAAGCCTCTCTCACACGACCCCAACACCCTAGTTAACCTCACATCGTAAGTCTACTACACTTTGTGGCGAGTCTCGCCATGCAAGTTCCCTTCACTTCATCATGGAGCATTTAAGAGAGGAGGGCACTGTTAGCATTTTCCGCATTGCCATCACATACAGTATAATTAAGAGTTAGTTTAAGGTGTCGTGTAGCGTAGTTGGCTCACAACCGAACGATCCCGGGTTCGATCAGGACGAGGTGTTCGTACACTTTTCCTTTCGCCTAATACTTTCGGTTATCCAGCAGTAAATAGCAGCCGGAATTCGAACCCAGGCCATATATGTATGCATTAAGTGCCGGGGAATGCAATTCGCCCTACACCACAGAAACCATGCTTGTTACGTGTGGTATTCCTAACCCCATTTAACACTGCTAACGTCCTACCCACGATATCTTTAACAATATTATGCAATATCACAAGTTCTACTTCATATTATTTTTGCCCTCACATTAGTTACTTACAAATAAATTGCACATATTTGCCGTTCTTTTTTACATACAACCCTTCCCCCCCCCTCCACCAATAATTTTTTTTGCTCCCTTAATTAGTAGGCATCTTGAGTGATGCATTTATAGTTTTCATTTATTTATGAATTACTTAGTACTATGCATCCATAATAGGCTATTCTTTATGCTTCCTATATTTTCGTTTTCTTTATCAGAAAATGTAATAAATATTTTGAATTAACAACGAAATTTAGAAGCAAGAGCAGGAATACTGAATTTTGGTTGTCGATGAAGACAACTCAAAGCACTGACACGATGTGTGTTGCAGTGTGGACAGGAAGGTGTACGAGAGAGAGCTGGGAGACTTGCTGGTCAGGGCCCTGCCTCTGAACATCACTAACCCATACAACTTCACTTTCCCTGTCCATGTGAGTATCTTATCTTCTCTGTGCACGTAAGTACCTGCCCTGCCTACCACGGGTGTAAATAAGGGTGTTACACCATATATATATATATATATATATATATATATATATATATATATATATATATATATATATATATATATATATATATATATATATATATATATATATATATATATATGTATATATATATGTATGTATGTATGTATGTATGTATGTATGTATGTATGTATGTATGTATGTATGTATGTATGTATGTGTTCATTGTTCAAAATCTTATATCTCAGAAAGTTCTTCACTGATTGCTTTGAAATTTTGACACAAAGTTGCATTCGAATACGCGCGTGTTTGTATATACCTACTATGTAGATGTGTATACATCTACATAGTAGTGTATACACATCTGGTGGAATGGTGGGGGGACGGGGGAGGGTCAGGAGTTCTAGAGTCGGCAAACCAGACAATCTCTATATCTAGTTGCAAAATTCAATTGTTGATGTGACGACTTATATTGAATTTTGTAACTAGCTCATCAAGATTGTAACTTGCTTAGCTAAATGAATTGTGGGGCTCAGTCCCTGAGCCCATTATGTGCCTCTGTAACCCTTTCCACTACCGCCCACGGGATGGGTATGGGGTGCATAATAAATGAACTAAACTAAACTAACTCTATATCTCCACAGACAATAGAACAAAAAATATAAAAATATTCTATACCCACAAGCATTGTGAAATTAAACATATTAGAAATGTGTGCTTTCTCTTTTTTTTTTCCATTTAACCAGACTGAGCCACAGCAACGCATGGCCGGGTACAGCTAGTTTAAATATAAATTCTTATTCATCCTGTCTTCTTGGTTCTCTGTTTTTGTCTCAGAGGCTTTCCAATATTGATTCCACATTAAAGTCACCCAGTACAAATAATTTTACTTTATGTCCAAGTACGCTTTTTAAATTTTATTTTATATTCCTAATTACGGAGTTTTTTCCTGGTGGTGCTTTTAAGGGCGGAGTGTATGCTGCTTGTGTCAGGATGATGAGCTCCAGCGACATCGTCGCTTTCAAGGTCCTCGCTGATGTATGTAAAACTGTCACAGTATGTCTCATATTACTTATCTAAAACCCAAATGTTAAGTCATCCAAGTAAATGTGTAAATTTGAGGAATTTCAAAACGAACCTAAAGTCTTTAGTATATTTTCATTTGTCCCCAGGCTTTACAGGTGTGGAACCAGGACTTGAGGGATCATCACTATGGCTTGTGGAGAATACCCTTCCACCGTGCCATCATTCTCATCATAGGAATCCCATATTCAAAATATAGGTAATTTGTTTTCAATATAATATTTTTTATCTACGTTAGTTTATCCATGCATTTTTTAATCACTCATTAGGCATCGGGTAAATATGTGGTACCATGCATTACTGAAACGCTTCTTATATTTCTTTTCAGTAGCCTTTTTATCATTATTACAATTATTATTGCAATTTTATTATTAATAGTACAAATAATATTATTATATCGTCTTATCATAAGATTATACAAAAAATACAGATATCAAATCCATCAATTACTGTATTAGGAAGGAGAAATTTATGAAAATTTCTCCTTCACAATACACGTGAAATTGTTTCAAACAAATGTGCTAAGAAACTCTCATGTCTGAGAAAGATAGCTTATTATCTATGACATGCTAAGAGCCATATAAAACACTACAGTGGTCTCCCTGCAGATCGGCGTTCGATCCCAGTCTGTCCAAGTGGTTGGACACTATTCCTCTTCTTCGTCCTATTCAAAATCATTGTCATCATATCCATTCGAACTCCAAGTGCTATATAGTCACAATGGCTTAGTGCTTTCTCCTGATAGTTATCAATCTTATCTATCCCGGTTTACATTTGTAGACTTATTTTGGATATATGCGTATTTTGGATGTTTCAGTTCTTGAGATGTAAACGTTTCAGTGTGGTTTTTTTTTTTGCAGGGATATTCGTGCGCGGGCCCTAAGCCTCCTGCTGGCCCACTAAGTGTTGCTTGTTTCTGTTTTACTAGGGCGGAGTATGACTACAGTATTTATGACTCGTATGGTCGCTTCAGTAAGATTTTGTCCCATGTGTTTAACAACTTCTGCTCTGTTGAATCTTAGTTGAAATCTTAATGGGTTTGTAACTTTACACTGTGTTAGATAATGTTCCAGTGGTCTGTCGGGCATTTCCCCACAGTGCTGACATTTCCTCTCATCTTCCGGAACCTGTAAGCCTATTTCCCATGCACATGGGTATCCAAGCCTAATGCAATGTAAGTGTACTTCTGTTGTTCTACTGCTCCCTTTCATCAAACTAAGTGGTTCGTAGTTGGTTGAATTCTTGCACCAACCCGCAGATCCTGATGTTGCAACTGCTGTGTTGTGGTCACTGTACATCTTCTGTATTGCTCCGTTTCTCATTACTTTCTTAATCTATGATAGACTCTGTGGTATGTAAATGTCTACATTTCTTCTCTTAGTTGCAAGTTTTGCAGCTTCGTCTGCAATGTCATTTCCTATTATTTCCACATGACTTGGCACCCAGTTGATAAGTACCCGACGGCCTTGACGTTTGAGAGTTTGCATTAATGATATGACATTTGTGATCAGATGGATGTTATCACGTATGTGTTCTTGTTGCAAGGTTTCAGTGGCAGTTCTCGAATCTGTATGTATGATAACATGTTGTCGGTGTTCAGCAAGAGCATTTTCCAAAGCCTTTTGAATGGCTAGCATATCTGTTTGTAAAGTTGAACACCCATTTGAGAGTCTCCAACTATTTACAAAGTTTCCTGCTTTAACTGCAGCTTCGGTTTCTTGTCCCTGCTGGTCTACTGATCCATCTGTGAAGTATGTGAAACTGTCGGATGATGATGATGATGATGCTTCTATATGCATCTGTGCAATATTACGTAGCAGATGAGGATTAGTCTGGTTCTTTTTTCCTTCAATAACCATAATCTTAAAGTCTGCTGGCGGAGATTCCCAAGGGGCTTGCATAACAAAGTCTACATGTATTTAATAAATAAATATAAAATAAATATGTTTATTCAGGAAAGGTACATACATAGAGAGATTTTACATAAGTGGATCGATTTCGTCGACACCCTTCTCAGTGACTGTGTTTGTTATATCAAAT
The DNA here is from genome assembly GCA_020271785.1 of Procambarus virginalis. Lineage (NCBI taxonomy): Eukaryota > Metazoa > Arthropoda > Malacostraca > Decapoda > Cambaridae > Procambarus > Procambarus virginalis. Next base: position 58,579,940 of record WNGS01169498.1, read on the forward strand.
GTATTGATGGTGTTTATCGCACAATGGGTCCACCTGTTGCTATTGGAGGCTCTTCTGTCCAGAGTTAGTGCTCCAGTGATTATATCTTTAAGTGAACTGATTCTAGGTCTAGTCAATATCTTGGTCAGCATGCACGCAGCAATCCCTTTTACCCTTATTTCAATCGACGTTTGCTTGGTTTCTAGTCTTAGGTTCAGTATTTTTGTCCATCTGGGAGCTCCTGTTATGATTCGCACTGCATCATTTTGAATAACCTCAACGTTTGCCCACTGACCAGGAGAAAGAGTGCGTAGGGCAGTTGCTGCATAATCAATAGGGAACGAATGGCGTGTATGTAAAACACTTTGTGTCCCGCTCCTAGACGGGGCCCTGTGATTGCTCTCATTATATCCAGTCGTGATTTTGTTTTCTCCTTCAGAAGTTGAATTTGCTTGTTGAATGTCATTTTAGAATCTATCCACACTCAGAGATAGTGATATTGTATAACCTACTGAAGGTCAATGTCTTGAATGCGTAGGTGCCTGTCTGGAGTGTTGCCGCCTAATCTCATTGTCTTAGACTTCTGTGCAGATATTTGTAGCCCTAAAATGTTACATTCAGGTGTTACTTTATCTAATGCACCTTGTGCTTTATTTAGAAGTGAAGGACCTGTAATGACTAATGCTATATCATCAGCATAGCTTAGCAATTTAACCTCTTCTGCAAATGTCATGGTAACGAGGTTTTCCATAAGGATGTTAAAAAGACTAGGACTAAGGACTCCTCCTTGTGGAGTCCTATTCTCATGCAAGTGGTAGTCCGACACTTGTCCTTGCAACTTTACTCTGGCATACCTGTGACTTAGGTAATCTTGAATCCATCATAGCATATTTCCTTTTACACCTTTTTTAAACTAAAGTGTGTAAAATTGCTTGCGGGCTTGCAAGTTCGAACTTTTTCTATATCAAGGAAGATCACTATAGCCAGACCTGAGTTAACTGTTCCTAGTAATGTTGCTATGCAGTTGGCAGTACCTACTCCTCTAGTGAAGCCAAATATGTGTTTATGCAGGTCTCCAGTCTTCCACACGAGCCTATTTAAGACCATCCGTTCTGCAATTTTACTAATGCATGAAGTTAATGAAATGGGTCTGTAATTGCCAGGTTCTTTCGGCATAGGAATTTTAAAGTGTGGCTGTTAACATTTGTCAGGATAACATCTCTCTCAGTCTCAGTGTTAATCTTAGTGTGCACTGCCTAATGGTCCGGTTGACCAGCATAGCTCAGAGGATATTAGACGAGTCTTTCTGCCAGGCCTCTGATGTCAAGTGATGATCTTGACAAATGTATAATGTAATGATGGTCCTTTAAACCAAAGATGCCTACGAATGTGTCCAATACTCGAGCTTGATGGGGTTGAGCTTTGGCGCTTTGGTCCCGGCTCTCAACTGTCAATAAATGTACTCACCTAGTTGTACTCACCTAGTTGTGCTTGCGGGGGTTGAGCTCTGGCTCTTTGGTCCCGCCTTCCGTCAATCAACAGGTGTACAGTTTCCTGAGCCTAATGGGCTCTATCATATCTACACTTGAAACTGTGTATGGAGTCAGCCTCCACCACATCGCTTCCTAATGCATTCCATTTGTCAACCACTCTGACACTAAAAAAGTTCTTTCTAATATCTCTGTGGCTCATTTGGGCACTCAGTTTCCACCTGTGTCCCCTAGTGCGTGTGCCCCTTGTGTTAAACAGCCTGTCTTTATCAACCCTGTCGATTCCCCTGAGAATCTTGAATGTGGTGATCATGTCCCCCCTAACTCTTCTGTCTTCCAACGAAGTGAGGTTTAATTCCTGCAGTCGCTCCTCGTAGCTCATACCTCTCAGCCCGGGTACTAGTCTGGTGGCAAACCTTTGAACCTTTTCCAGTTTAGTCTTATGCTTGACTAGATAGGGCTCCATGCTGGAGCCGCATACTCTAGGATTGGTCTGACATATGTGGTATATAATGTTCTGAAAGATTCCTTACACAAGTTTCTAAAGGCCGTTCTTATGTTAGCCAACCTGGCATATGCTGCTGATGTTATCCTCTTGATATGAGCTTCAGGGGACAGGTCTGGCGTGATATCAACCCCCAGGTCTTTCTCTCTCTCTGACTCTTGAAGTATTTCATCTCCCAAATGATACCTTGTATCTGGTCTCCTGCTTCCTACCCCTATCTTCATTACATTACATTTGCTTGGGTTAAACTCTAACAGCCATTTGTTCGACCATTCCTGCAGCTTGTCCAGGTCTTCTTGAAGTCTCAAGCTGTCCTCCTCTGTCTTAATCCTTCTCATAATTTTGGCGTCGTCAGCAAACATTGAGAGGAATGAGTCTATACCCTCTGGGAGATCATTTACGTATATCAGAAACAGGATAGGTCCAAGTACAGAGCCCTGTGGGACTCCACTGGTGACTTCACGCCAGTCTGAGGTCTCACCCCTCACTGTAACTCTCTGCTTCCTATTGCTTAGGTACTCCCTTATCCACTGGAGCGCCCTACCTGTTACTCCTGCCTGTTTCTCCAGCTTATGCATCAACCTTTTATGGGGTACTGTGTCAAAGGCTTTCCGACAGTCCTTGACACAGTACCCCATAAAATGTGTGTACATTGGTTTGATATTATTATTATTGTAGTTGTTCTTATTACTGTTATTATTACTTCCAGTTACGGCTACATGAAAGATCATTGCCCTGTGTTGAAGGTGAAGAAGAAACACTACGAGCACATGATGGAAAACTACTTGGACCAAACTTACCACTTTCTGGAACACGGGAATCACGACTACCTGAATATATTGAAGTTCTCACATGACCAACCTTACCCGGGTCTGGACTCACAGAAGCTCTCCACAGGGCTCTGTGGCGCTGTTGCTGCATCTGCAGGCGAGGCTGCCAGCGCTGATAATATACTTGAAGACCAACACATATATAACAATGTATCTGTTGAGGACCAGCACAATTATGCCAGTACACCAATTAGAGATGTGTCCAATTATACTAGTACACCGGCTGGAGATGAGTCTCATACTAGTGCACCAGCTGAAGATCGGTCCAATTATACCAGTACGCCAGATGATGCGTTCAATTATACCAGTGCACTAGCTGAAGACCAGTCCAATTATACTAGTGAGTCTGTTGAAGATGCGTCCAATTATACCAGTGCATCTGTTGAAGACTGACTCATTTATACCAGTACGCCAATTGATGATCGTCCCAAATATATCAAAAAGCCATTTGGAGAGCTGTTCAATTATATCAGTGAACCAATTGAAGACAAGTCCAATTATACTCGCGCACTTGTTGGAGACTCGCCCAGTTATACCAGACCTCCAGCTGAAGATTTTTTCAATTATACCAACATAACTTTTGAACACCACTCTAATTATACCAACACCAGGACCTCATTTAAAGACCAGCCAACTTATGCAGGTAGACCTACATCAGTCAAGAGCAATTTCAATTTTACCAGTGCACCAGTTGAAGATTGATCCTATTACACCAACACTTCAGTTGAAGAATTCAGTTGAATGAAGTTGGGTCATTTATGACAATACTTCGCATCCTGTTCAAAGTATAGATCAACCGGCACTCTTGATCTCCCACTCGGGGTGAAACAGTTAGTAAAACTGCAAGCGGGAGCAAGTTAATATATTAGTGTGAACAACTGGATATTGTCGAATTGGGTTATATAATTTTGGACTAATAATTATTGTAAGCGTTTAAGATCCGAGTAAAATCTTGGTATTAAATATAAAAATGCGAAACGTATGATATGATAAAATATTATAAGAAATTTATTGAGAAACGCAACAACTCCATTTACAGAAGAAGTAAAGGACACAGACATCCTTTCGCAAGGTCACTCCTTGCATTCTCTCCTGAGAATATAAGGAGTGACCTTGTGAAACGCATCCCTAGGTGTCAGACCAAAAATAAAAGTGTGAAAATGAACTTTGGAGAGTTAATTTGTCAACTTCCCCTGACAGTGAAGAAAAACATAAGAAATATTCAAAAGGTTCCTGTTAGAATCATTAATCTTACCCTTTCGGTCATATTCAACAACATATGTTTGCAAGAAAGACTGCTCTGTTTCTATTCTATTTCTGTTCTGTTTCTATTCTATTCTATTTCTATTTCTGCTTCTATTCCTCTACTTCAATGAATTGAAGTAGAGGAATAGAAATAGAATTATAATTATTACATGATGATTGGCACAGCAAAAATTGCGACAAAACATATTAATTTTACAGCATAAACAGAAGGAATAATTTTTTTTATTAAATTTTTACATGGCAGATACCAGCAGTAATTCATGTTCAGTAAATGAATGAATATTTTGAAGACTCACATGTTAGTGCATTCAGGTGACAAATCACATGAGTGTCCAGAGTATGGGAAGAGTTTCAATCAGCGTGGAAGTATGAAAACTCACATGTTAGTGCATTCAGGTGACAAACCACATGAGTGTCCAGAGTGTGGGGAGAGATTCAATCAGCGTGGACATATGAAGACTCACATTTTAGTGCATTCGGATGACAATCCTCACGAGTGTCCAGTGTGTGGTAAGAGTTTCAGTCGTCTTGGCCATCTGAAGGGACACTTGTTAAGGCATCCAGGGGAATGCCGTTTCGAGTGTGCAGAGTGTGGCAGGAGTTTTACGAACGTGAAACTATTTAACACACATGTTAAATCATTGGCGGTTCACCCTCATGAGTGTCGAGAATGTGGGAAAATGATTCAGGCGTCTTCGAAGTCTGAAGTCTGTGTGTTACTGCACTGTGTTACGGAAGGCCACATTACTCAATGCCTTTATCCATTCTGAGCTGTGCGCCAGTGCAGCATTTGATGCAACTAGGGAGAATGTCATGGCACATAGCGAAGGAGCCTAGTGCTAGTTACCCATTACAATGTCGGGGTATGCACAATGAAGGGCTCATTTCTTAAGCAGTCATTATGTCTGGCTATGTGTTTTCACTTTTCCCGTTTCAGTAGTCCCTGCCAAGGGTCCAGCGGCTAATGGCCACGGCTGCGCTCGGGCCAGGCCCAGCTACCGATGTCTTGGCTGACGTGGATACGCTGCCGTTGACCCAGCAGCTGATAGGCCAGCAGACGGTGTGCCGGCTGAACATGCCCCTGGGGGCCAAGCCCAGCCGTCGATGTTCAGGCTGATGTAGTCCCGGCCGACGGTCCAGCGGTCGTTGGCACAGCCGGTGGTGTGCCAGCTGAGCATGCCCCCTGGGGGCCAAGCACAGCTGCTGTTGTTCCGGCTGATGCGGTCCCAGCCGATGATCCAGCAGCTGAGCACAGCCGGAGGGCCGGAGGAAGCCGGAGACCTTCCTGGCATTACGTTGGTACTGGATGAATATGTTAGGTTGGGATGACCTAACCTAAACTACCCTAACCTAACCTAACCTATCCTTTCCGGCGCTTGGCTCGTCATGTTTAGTTGGCGTCGCCAGCTCTATATTTTTGCCTAATTTTTAATAAAAATATTTCTTCCAGATTAGAATTATGCCGGAGCAGCTGGCCCATCTCCATTATCCTAAGGTACAGTCCTGCCCGTGTTATCCACCACACCAGCGTGCGCGGTGCCCTGTTATAGTAGGGATTGTCCCCGGTGCCTAGCGTGTCCCAGCGCCTGTCCCGGCTGCTGATGTCCGGCGGAAGTGGTTCCCGCTGATGGTCCAGCAGCCGAAGGCTGGCATGCTGAGCTAGCCCCTGGGGGCAAAGCACAGCTGCTGTTGTTCCGGCTGATGTGGTGCCAGCCGATGACCTAGCAACTGTTGGCACAGCAGGTGGTGAGCCAAGCTGAGCATGCCCCTGGGGGCCGAGCACAGCTGCAGCTAGCCGGTCACCAAAACAAACCTAACCGAACCTAACCTAACTGATGCTTGGTTCGTCGTCTTTATTTGGCGTCACCAACTTTTCATTTCAAAAATTTTTTTAAAAATATAATTTTTCAGATTAGACTTATGCCGGAGCAGCCGGCCCATCTCCATTATCCTAAGGTACAGTCCTGCCCGTGTTCCCCTCCACGCCCGCGTGTGCGGTGCCCAGTTGTAGTTGGGATTGTCCCCGGTGCCCGGCGTGTACCCAGCGCCCTTCCCGGCTGCTGATGTTCCGGTGGAAGTGGTTCCCGCCAATGATCCAGCAGCCGAAGGCTGAGCATGCCGACCATGCCCCTGGGGGACAAGCACAGCTGCTGTTGTTCCGGCTGATGTGGCACCAGCCGATGGTCCAGCAGCTGATGGCACAGCTGGTGGAGTGCCAAGCTGAGCCTGCCCCTGGGGGTCGAGCACAGCTGCTGTTGTTCCGGCTGATGTGGCCCCAGCCGATGAGCCGGCGACTGTTGGCACAGCTGGTGGGGTCCCAAGCTGAGCATGCCCCTGGGGGCCGAGCACAGCCGCTGTTGTTCCGGCGGATGTGGTCCCAGCCGATGTCTAGCAGCTGAGGGCACAGCTAGTGGTGCTCCAGCGGTGCATGCCCCTGGGGGCTAAGCACAGCTGCTGTAGTTCCGGCTGATGTGGTACCGCCAGCAGACGGCACAGCTGGCGGTGTTCCAGCTGAGCATGCCCCCGGGGGGCCAAGCACAGCTGCTGATGCTCCGGCGGAGGTGGTCGCAGTCGATGGTTCAGCGGCTGAGGGCACAGCGGGTGGTGTCCTATTATTAATTTTATTTTTCCATTATTAGTTTCATGTTATAATTTATTTATTATTTATTTCTTTAATTTTATAATTTTATTGTGTTTGTTGTTCTACGTCCCATCTATATAAATTTGTTATTTCCTTTTGCTTACTTTACTTCCCAGCCGACGATCCAGCAGCTGATAGTTCAGCTGGCGGTGTTCCGTGCGGAGCACGACACTGGGGGCCAAGTAAAGCTGCTGTTGTTCCGGCTGATGTGTTCCCAGCCGATGATCCAGCAGCCGACGGCACAGCTGGCGGTGTGCCAAGCGAGCATGCCCAGGGGGCCAAGCACAGCTGCTGTTGTTCCGGCCGCTGAGGTCCCAGCCGATGATCCAGCATGCCGATGGCACACCTGGTGGTGTTTATTACCAGCCCCGGCTTATGTGGTCCCAGCCGATGATCCAGCAGCTGACGGCACAGCTGGCTGTGTGCCAGCCGAGCATGCCCTGGGGGCCAAGCACAGCTGCTGTTGTTCCGGCTGATGAGGTCCCAGCCGATGATCCGGCATGCGGATGGCACACCTGGTGGTGTTTATTACCAGTCCCGGCTGATGTGGTCCCAGCTGATGATCCAGCAGCTGACGGCACAGCTGGCTGTGTGCCAGCTGAGCATGCCCTGGGGGCCAAGCACAGCTGCTGCTGTTCCGGCTGATGAGGTCCCACCCGATGATCCGGCATGCGGATGGCACACCTGGTGGTGTTTATTACCAGTCCCGGCTGATGTGGTCCCAGCTGATGCTCCAGCAGGTGACGGCACAGCTGGCGGTGTGCCAGCTGAGCATGCCCTGGGGCCAAGCACAGCTGCTGTTGTCCCGGCTGATGAGGTCCCAGCCGATGATCCAGCATGCCAATGGCACACCTGGTGGTGTCCCAGCTGTGCACGACCCGGGGGCCAAGCACAGCTGCTGTTGTTCCGGCTGATGTGGTACCAGCCGATGATCCAGCTACTGATGCCACAGCTGGTGGCGTTCCGAGCGGAGCATGTCCCAGGCGGCCAAGCACAGCTGCTGTTGTTCCGGCGGAGGTGGTCCCAGCCGATGATCCAGCAGCTGACGACACAGCTGGCGGTGCTCCAGCTGAGCATGCCCCTGGGGGCCAAGCCCGGCTGCTGTAGTTCCAGCTGATGTGGTCCCAGCTGATGGTCCAGCAGCCGCAGGCTCCGCTGGCAGTCTTCCAGAGGAGCGTGCCCTTGCCAGCTGCTGAGGTCCCAGCCGATGATCCAGCAGCTGATGGCACAGCTGAGGGTGTTTCACCTGAGCATGCCCTGGGGGGCCAGGACCAGTTCAGGATGTCCTGGCTGAAGATTTTCGCGCAGCTGCAAGGTCCAGTTGCCGAGGCTGCAGATGGCGTGTCCCAAACGAGGATCTTCACGAGGGAAGAAGGGAAGTAAGCATTTTCTAACCATTCTTGCTAATATTTTTGTTACAGTTCTCATTCGTCTTCGAGCATAAGTGGTTCTGCAGTTCCC